>CAUYUJ010012814.1:274720-317220 GCA_963575745.1 Prorocentrum cordatum
CGGTTTCTGTTGGATAGCCAGCTTCCGGGCGGCGAGCAAAAGGCCGCGGTCCCGAGTAGAAATGGGGGACGTATCGAGCGGGAGCGTTGTTGAAGTTGGGGGGGCAGTTTCGGCGCAATTCCGAAACGCCCGAGCGCGAACCCAAGTTTCAAAGGAATTGCAGCTGGCGCCTGGGCGAGAGCGCCAGTTCAGATGTAAGGTGTCCCACAATACTGATTCTCGAACAGTTGAGGTTCCACATGGATAATGTAAGCCCCAGGGCCTGTGGGGGTTTTGAATAAAAGCGGAGGAACTATCGAGCGGGAGCGTCGTTGTTTGCAGTGGGGGGTACCCCGAGACACCTTGGCCATAGAGGCCCCCGAACTCAGGAACGGCGCTCTCGCTCGAGACTTCCTCGCAATCCAAGTAAATTGGCGGAGGCCCAGCCACGACGAAAAGGGCCCCTGTTCAATATTTCTTCACGATTTACTCCGAGAGCCCCTGGCCAAGAAGGCCCCCGAACTCAGGAACTGCGCTCTCGCTCGAGACCTTCCCGTAGTTCAGGCAAGTTGGTGGAGGCCCGGATACGGCGACAAGGGCTCCCGTTCGATATTTCTCCATAGGTATTCCGAGGGCCCTTGGCCAAAGAGGCGCCCGAACTCAAGAACGGCGAACTCGCCCGAGACTTCTTCGCACTTCAGCCAGTGGTCGACAAGGAAGAGATTCCCCCGAAAGGGGGTGCTATCGAAAACGAAGTGGGGTATCGAGGGTTCGGGTATACGGAATGCAATACAAGCGTGCCAGTAAGAGCGAACAGTCTTAAAATACTTGTTCTGGTTGAACTCTTCATTCTTGAAGGACAATTATTGTTGATCTCCCCCGGTGCACATAGTATTTTTGTCAGTTGAAGTGCCCCTCCCGGCGCTCGCGCCCTGTTTTTTTCACCCGGGAAAGTCTTCGTCCTCGAACTGTGTTGTTGGCCCCCTGTTTTCAACAACAACGGTTCCCGCATGATTTTTCTACACATTTTGTTTCCGAATCGCGCCGTCGCGCGGGACGTCGTCACAATTTATTCAGGAATCGCGCTCTCGCGTGGGACGTCCTCCAAATTTATTCAGACGCCGCGCCCTCGACATTCAGGAGTCACGCTCTCGCTGTGGATTTCTTCACGATTGATTTGGGAATCGAGCTGTCGATCGAGACTTCCTTGCGATTCATGCAGGACGCACGCTCCAGCAACCCGCCTGCTCGACCTGGCAGCCTGGGCCCCCCTTTTCCGACCCGCCTGGTAGGGTCTACCCGCCCGATCTGCCCGTCTAGTTCTGCCGCGTGCTTTCTGCTCCTAGCCCGTGCTCCATCCTCCTCCCTCCCCCACGTCCTTACATCCGCCCTCTCTTCCCTTGCTTCAGGGGCTGCGCGAAATACACATTGCAGGTAAGAAAGGTAAACCCCCAAGGGGGTACGGTCGAGGAGGAAGAGGGCGGGTATCGAGGGTTCGGGATATACGTGTTGAGTCGCACGCGAGCAGACAAAAGCGGACATTTTAATTTGATAGCTGTTGTTGTTGACGTTGCTGTTGCTGTTGAACTTTCACCAGTGAGGAATGATTTGTGTTGATCACCCTCTCCGGTGACCTTTTTGTGTTTGTTCAATTGAAATGCTCCACCTTGGGCTCGCACCCTGATTGTTATGAGGGAAAGTCACTGGGCTCAAACTGGGTTGCTGGCCCCCGGATTACAGCAACAATCACAACAGTCAGTTTAATAGAGTTCGCTCTTATCTGTTCGCGTGTCATTCAATGTGCATATCCCAACACCCTGGATACCCGCCCTCTTCGTCTTCGATCATACCCCCTTTTGGGGGGTATATTCATTCCCTGCCACGTGTGGTTGGTGAAGCCCTTGAAAACGAAGGGTAACAGATAACGGGGGATAATGAGGACGAAGGGACCGGAGGAAGGGAGGGGAGGGGCAAGCAGGAGGGAGGACGATGATTTGCGCTGCGAGTGGCGATTCAGCTTGCGCCATGGCTTGCGCCAGCCACTCCAGCACAGGTTGACAAGAAGTTTCGCCGTGGGTCGCGCCATAAACAGCGCCACGTACCACCCCCTTGAAAGAACATATCGTGGATACCCCCACGGGGGGACGCACAGCTGCGAACTGGTGTCAGAAACAAGTTTCGTGGAACCCTGCAAAGAAGCGGGGGGAGAGTGGGGCGGAAGGATATTGAGAACTGCAACCGTGTCGAGAGGAACGCGGGGATGTGGAGTGCATTGGGATGGAGTGGGCAAGAGTAGGGTCTCAGGAGGAGGAGCGGCAAGGAGTGGAGAAGAGGAACCGGGAGGAGTGCGGAGGAGCGGGGGGCGCACGGAGGAACCTGGAGGAGGGATTGGGAATAATTTGGGAGAAATGCGGAATGCGAGCGGGAAGGGGTGGAGATTGTTGGCGTGGGATGGGGTGGTTGGGGGAGGAGTGGGTGGAATGCGAAGAAATGAGGAAAAGCACCATGGAATACGAACGAGATGAACATGAAGATGAAGGGAAAGAGTAGAGAAGACTGGGACAGAACGTTGAGAAGTGGGGGCAGGTGGATACGAGCAGGGACTGGTGCGGAAACAAGGCGGTGGGGGGGGTGGAAGGCACCCGAAAGCCTCCTATGACCTCTGGGGGGCCTCGGACTGGCCGCGATGACCACCGAGCAGTTCCAGAGTCTCCGAAGACCTGCGGCAACGCAGGTGGGAGCCGTTGTTGGCGCGGGCCACGACGGGCGCGAACGAGCGGGGGCCCCGAAGGGCATACGTATAGGTGGCCGCAGAGGGCAGCGACGGAGCCGCTGTGGGCAGAAACTGGGCCACGAAGAGCAGAGAAGGGGCCGCGAAGAGCGACCGCGGGGCCACGAAGGGCATGCATATGGGGCCACGACGGGCGCGAAAGAGCGGGGGCCACGAAGGGCATGCATATATGGGGCCAGAAAGGGCGACAGCGGGGCCACTGAGCGCAGAAAGTGGGCCACGAAGGGCAGCGAGGGGGCCACGAATGGCGACAGCGGGGCGACGAACCGCATGCGTATGGGACCACGCAGGGCGCGAGCGAGCGGGGGCCACGAAGGGCAATTAATCCGGGGCCACAGAGGGCAGCGACGGGGCCGCTGAGGGCAGAAACGGGGCCACGAAGGGCAGAGAAGGGGCCGCGCAACGCGACAGCGGGGCCACGAAGGGCATGCATACGTATGGGGCCACGACGGGCGCGAACGAGCGGGGGCCACGAAGGGCGTTCGTATATGGGGCGACAAAGGGCGACAGCGGGGCCACTGAGGGCAGCAAAGGGGCCGCGAAGGGCAGCGAGAGGGCCGCGAAGGGCGACGACGGGGCTACCATGCGTATGGGGCCACGACGGGCGACTGCGAGCGGGGGCCACGAAGGGCATACACTCATATCGTCTGTTAAGAAACTCACTTTTTTGAGCTGGGTCTCAGAATTTCTTAAAATAAAATAGGAAATTCAAAAAAGCTGGGACCGATTTCTTAAGCTGGGACCGATTCCTTAAGTGCTGGAGAGGGGTTGTGCTGGGGGGCAGCACCACCCCTCAGCACAACCCCCAGCCTCAACCCCCAGGCACAAACCCCTCAGACAACTCCCAGCACAACCCTCTCAGCACACCCCCTGCACAACCCCTCAGCACAACCCCTCAGCACAACCCCTCAGCACAACCTCCCAGCACCACCCCTCAGCACAACCCCTCAGCACAACCCCTCAGCACAACCCCTCAGCACAACCCCACAGCACAACCCCTCAGCACAACCCCCCAGCACAACCCCTCAGCACAACCTCCCATCACAATCTCTCAGCACAACCCCTCAGCACAACCCCCCAGCACAACACCCCAGCACAACCCCCCAGCACAACCCACCAGCACAACCCCTCAGCACAACCCCTCAGCACAACCCCCCCCCCAGCACAACCCCTCAGCACAACCCCCCAGCACAACCCCTTCAGCACCACCCCACGGCACAACCCTCACAGCACCCTCACACAAGCACCCTCAGCACAACACCCCCAGCACAACCCCCCACACAACAGCACAACCCCCCAGCACAACCCCCACAGCACAAACCCTCAGCACAACCCCTCAGCACAACCCCCGGGCACAACCCCTCATCACCACAACTCCTCAGCACAACCCCCCAGCACAACCCCCACAGCACAAACCCTCAGCACAACCCCTCAGCACAACCCCCGGGCACAACCCCTCATCACCACAACTCCTCAGCACAACCCCCCAGCACAACCCCCACAGCACAAACCCTCAGCACAACCCCTCAGCACAACCCCCGGGCACAACCCCTCATCACCACAACTCCTCAGCACAACCCCCCAGCACAACCCCCACAGCACAAACCCTCAGCACAACCCCTCAGCACAACCCCCGGGCACAACCCCTCATCACCACAACTCCTCAGCACAACCCCCCAGCACAACCCCTCAGCACAACCCCCAGCACACCCCCCAGCACAACCCCTCAGCAACAACGCACACACAACCCCTCAGCCACAAACTCCCTCAGCACAACCCCACAGCGCAACCCATCAGCACAGACCCACAGCACCCCCTAGCACAACCCCGCACACAACCACTAGCACAACCACCAGCCCACCCCCAGCACAACCCTCAGCACTACCCTCCACACAACCTCTCAGCATAACCCCTCAGCACAACACCTCAGCACAACCCCCCAGCACCACCCCCCAGCCCAACCCCTCAGCACAACCCCTCAGCACAACCCCTCAGCAAAACCCCACAGCACAACCCCCCAGCACAACCCCTCAGCACAACCGGTCGGCGTTTTTTAATATCTATTTTTAATATTCGGTGGAAGTCCTGCCCCCCCCCCTCCCCCCCCCTGGCGCGACTGACTGGCGTATCTGGTATCTGCGTATCTCCGTATCTGCCACTGTGGTTGGCGCGCGAGCGGCCCGCCCCCCCCCCATGGCGCCTGTCAGGAAATCTCGGGTATCTCGCTGGTGGTTGTGCTGGTGGCGGTTGTGCTGCTGGTGGTTGTGCTGGTTGTTGCGCTGGTGGTAGTGCTGGTCGTCGTGCTGGTGGTTGTGCTGGTGGCGGTTGTGCTGCTGGTGGTTGTGCCGGTGGTTGTGCTCGTGGTTGTGCTGGTGGTTGTGCCGGTGGCTGAGCAGGTGGTTGTGCTGGTGGTTGTGCGGGCGATTGTGCTGCTGGCGGGTGCGCTGGTGGTTGTGATGGTGGTTGTGCTGCTGCTGGTGGTTATGAGGGTGGTTGTGCTGGTCGTGTTTTGCTGGTGGTTGTGCTGGAGGTTGTGCTGGAGGTAGTGCTGGAGGTTGTGCGGGAGGTTGTGGTGGAGGTTGTGGTGGAGGTGGTGCTTGAGGTTGCGCTGGAGGTTGTTCTGGAGGTTGTGCGGGAGGTTGTGCGGGAGGTTGTGCAGGAGGTTGTGCTGGAGGTTGTGCAGGAGGTTGTGCTGGGGGTCGTGCTGGAGGTTGTGTTGGAGGTTGTGCTGGCAGTTGTGCTGGAGGTTGTGCTGGAGGTGGTGCTGGAAGTGGTGCTGGAGGTTGTGCTGGAGGTCGTGCTGGAGGTTGTGCTGGAGGTTGTGCTGGAGGTTGTGCTGGAGGTTGTGCTAGAGGTTGTGCTGGAGGTTGTGCTGGAGGTTGTGCTGGAGGTCGTGCTGGAGGTTGTGCCGGTGGTCGTGCGGGAGGTTGTGCGGGAGGTTGTGCTGGAGGTGGTTGTGCTGGAGGTTGTGCTGGAGGTTGTCCAGGTCCAGGGGGCCGAAGGGGAAGAAGGGAAGATGGAAGAGGAAACTCTCTAAACCACCTACGCCCAGAGGGCTGGTGGGATTTAAGTCGGATCCGGTCGAGACACCTTTCGCTGAGTGAATACAATAACGGCGGGAGGGTGCTGCGGTGATAGAAGTTACTTCCGGCCGAGGGGCCCACTTCAGCCACACACCCAGGGACAGTGAATGACCGTTCGGACCCCCTCACGACCTCCAGCACTACCTCCAGCACAACCTCCAGCACAACCTCACAACCTCCAGCGCAACGTCCAGCACAATCTCCAGCACAACCTCCATCGCAACCACCAGCACAACCTCCAGCACAACCTCCAGCACAACCTCCAGCACAACCTCCAGAACAACCTCCAGCACAACCTCCAGCACAACCTCCAGCACAACCTCCAGCACAACCTCCAGCACAACCTCCAGCACAACCTCCAGCACAACCTCCAGCACAACCTCCAGCACAACCTCCAGCACAACCTCCAGCACAACCTCCGCACAACCTCCAGCACAACCTCCAGCACAACCTCCAGCACAACCTCCAGCACAACCTCCAGCACAACCTCCCGCACAACCTCCAGCACAACCTCCAGCACAACCTCCAGCACAACCTCCAGCACAACCTCCAGCACAACCTCCAGCACAACCTCCAGCACAACCTCCAGCACAACCTCCAGCACAACCTCCAGCACAACCACCAGCACAACCTCCAGCACGACCTCCAGCACAACCTCCAGCACAACCTCCAGCACAACCTCCTGCACAACCTCCTGCACAACCTCCAGCACAACCTCCAGCACCACCTCCAGCACAACCGCCAGCACAACCTCCAGCACAACCACCAGCACAAACTCCAGCACAACCTCCAGCACAACCTCCAGCACAACCTCCAGCACAACCTCCTGCACAACCTCCAACACAACCTCCAGCACAACCTCCAGCACAACCTCCAGCACAACCGCCAGCACAACCTCCAGCACAACCTCCAGCGCAACCTACAACACAACCTCCAGCACAACCTCCAGCACAACCCCAGAGCACAATCTCCAGCACAACCTCCAGCACAACCTCCTGCACAACCTCCAGCACAACCTCCTGCACAACCTCCAGCACAACCTCCAGCACAACCTCCAGCACAACCTCCAGCACAACCGCCAGCACAACCTCCAGCACAACCTCCAGCACAACCTACAACACAACCTCCAGCACAACCTCCAGCACACACTCCAGCACAACCTCCAGCACAACCTCCAGCACAACCTCCAGCACAACCTCCAGCACAACCTCCAGCGCAACCTCCAGCGCATCCTCCAGCACAACCTCCAGCACAACCTGCAGCACAACCTCCAGCACAACCTCCAGCACAACCTCCAGCACAACCTCCAGCACAACCTCCAGCACGACCTCCAGCACAACCTAGGGCTGTAGGGCTATAGTGCTATAGGGATATAGGGCTATCGGGCTATAAGGCTATAAGGCTATAGGGCTATAGGGCTACTGGGCACCTGGGCACCCGGGCACCCGGGCACCCGGGCGTGCCGCCGAAATCGGCGGCCCACCTCACCTAACCATATGAATCCGCTAGGACCCCTACAGAGGCAAGCTCTGATTGGGGATACCAGCCTGATCGGACAATGTGATGGTGTAGTGATCCTGGATAGAGGACCTCGCAGTGGGCAGCTGGCCGACGTAGAACACAGGGCCGACTGCGCAAACATTCGCGCGCAGGCTGCCCGCGTAAGGTCGCGCGTAAGCGCCTTCTTTTCGACGTCGTGTGCCGCGTTGGCTTCACGCGAAAGCCTCCGCGTAGGATCACTATGTCGTGCGTGAGACCCCTTCCTTGCTTTCCGCAGTTCATGCGGACCTTCACCGAGCAGTATGGACCTCATCCATGATCTGCATAAACGTAAACTTTAAGAGGTCCGCGCAGATTTCTTGGGTCGGCGCTGGACCCTTCTCCCTGGCGCGTGGAGCGCGCGAGGGGCAGGATGTCCAGCGCGGGGTCAAGGAATCCGCGCGGACCTCTGACAGTTTGTGTGTTATGCAGTTTTTTGTTGTCCGATTCTTGGCACTCGGTCGGCCCATCCTGGTGCTGGCATTCGGCCCCTCTCAGCGATGAATGGGCGAGATTGGGGGTCGGTGCATCACACCCTGAGCCTGTCCCCGTCCCTGGTGGTTTTCGGGCCCTAACTGAGCTCTCAGGCGGCCGTTTGGGAGATGGCGTTGCCTCGAGGCAGTGGCGACCCCCCTTGGCATTGCCCCCCCCATGCGTCGCACGCCCTGCGCGCCCGCAGAGCCTCAAGAGCAACGTGAGGGGAGGGCATGGGCTCAGCGGGGACGACGGGTTCGAGGCTCGAGGTTCTCGGCCCTTCTCGTCGGTTCTCGGCGGCCTTCCAGCCTCGGGATGCTCTCCAGCAGATGCACCTCGCCGAGAGCGTCCCCGGATCGTCCCGAGCGGCCGCCGCAGCCCTGAGTTATGGCCCGAAAGCCACCGGGGACGGGGATAGGCTCATGGGAGGATGCGTCCGCCCCCGATCGCCAATTCATCGCCGATAGGGTCCGGATAGCCCGTCCCCCCCAGGAACGCGCGATCCCTCTATCGAGAGCCGATCGCCGATCTATCAGCGAGGTATCGCTGATTCCGGCTCGATGCTTCCCCTCTTGAGCCATTCCCCTTCGCGTTTTCTCTCACAGTTTCTGGCCCGTTGCGACTGACCTCTGGCGCACGTCGACTGAAAAAGGTGCACAGTTCGGTCTTGTTTCGCTTCGCTACCAACGTCATAAAGTCCGAGAAATTAAAGCACCATCTTCCTTTAATTCACATTCATGTCGTCCCATGGACTCAGATACCTCGTGATGCTTGTCAGCAGCGCGCTCAACAAATGCAATGTGCTAACGAAACAACCTCGAGCATGGGATTAGTAGTTGTAGGCAGGACATCAGCTTTCGGTTCGTTCCCCCGTGCGCTAGCTGACTGGGGCTCGCTTAATACTTCCGCAGGGTGTCAGGGCGTCCACACCGTTCGGGAAACGATCTGCTGCAAGATGGGTCTACGGTATGTTCGGAGCGGACGCGCGCGCCTCCAAGGAGGATGTAATCTAGCATTCGTGTGTCTCTGTGCGTCCCAGGATGCCCCCGACGCGCCGGACTTTCGCTCCTGGTCGAAGCCCGTCTCGACCCGCCCTCCCGCACGGCCGTGCGGCGTGGGCGCTGCACGTGGCGTGGATCGCGCGAGCACGGCCTGCCACGAGCACGAGGCAGCGCGCCACGTGGGGCGCCCACGTGGCTCCCGCCAGCGCTCTGCGCCCAGCGGGTGCTCGGAGGCCGGCCGCTTCCCCTCCTCAGCACGCAGTCGCCGGCCGCCCTCGGAGGCACCCTTGTAGCCGCCGCTCAGGGAGGTCCCGCCTGAGCACAACCTCCAGCACAACCTCCAGCACAACCTCCAGCACAACCTCCAGCACAACCTCCAGCACAACCTCCAGCACAACCTCCAGCACAACCTCCAGCACAACCTCCAGCACAACCTCCAGCACAACCTCCTGCACAACCTCCAACACAACCTCCAGCACAACCTCCAGCACAACCTCCAGCACAACCTCCAGCACAACCTCCAGTACACACTCCACACAAACTCCAGCACAACCGCCAGCACAACCTCCAGCACAACCGCCAGCACAACCTCCGTCACAACCTCCAGCACACCCTCCAGCACAACCTCCCGCACAACCTCCAGCACAACCGCCAGCACAACCTCCAGCACAACGTCCAGCACAACCTCCTGCACAATCACAACCTCCAGCACAACCTCCAGCACAACCTCCAGCACAACCTCCAGCACAACCTCCAGCACAACCTCCAGCACAACCTCCAGCACAACCTCCTGCACAACCACCAGCACAACCTCCAGCACAACCTCCAGCACAACCTCCAGCACAACCTCCAGCACAACCTCCAGCACAACCTCCAGCACAGCCTCCAGCACGACCTCCAGCACAACCACCAGCACAACCTCCAGCACAACCTCCATCACAACCTCCAGCACAACCTCCAGCACAACCTCCAGCACAACCTCCAGCGCAACCTCCAGCACAACCTCCAGCACAACCTCCAGCACAACCTCCAGCACAACCTCCAGCACAACCACCAGCACAACCTCCAGCACAACCTCCAGCACAACCTCCAGCACAACCTCCAGCACAACCTCCTGCACAACCTCCAGCACAACCTCCAGCACAACCTCCAGCACAACCTCCACAACACCTCAGCACAACCTCCAGCACAACCTCCAGCACGACCTCCAGCACAACCTCCAGCACAACCTCCAGCACAACCTCCCGCACAACCTCCCGCACAACCTCCAGCACAACCTCCAGCAGAACCTCCAGCACAACCTCCAGCACAATCTTCAGCACAGCCTCCCGCACAACCTCCAGCACAATCACAACCTCCAGCACAGCCTCCAGCACAATCTCCAACACAACCTCCAGCACAACCTCCAGCACAACCGCCAGCACAACCTTCAGCACTACCTCCAGCACAACCTCCAGCGCAATCACAACCTCCAGCACAACCTCTAGCAGAACTTCCAACACAACCTCCAGCACAACCTCCCGCACAACCTCCAGCACAACCTCCAGCTCAACCTCCAGCACAACCTCCAGCACAACCTCCAGCACAACCTCCATCACACACTCCAGCACAACCTCCAGCACAACCTCCAGCACAACCTCCAGCACAACCTCCAACACAACCTCCAGCACAACCTCCAGCACAACCTCCAGCACAACCTCCAACACAACCTCCAGCACAACCACCAGCACAAACTCCAGCACAACCTCCAGCACAACCTCCAGCACAACCTCCAGCACAACGCTCCCGCACAACCTCCAGCACAATCTCCAGCACAACCTCCAGCACAACCTCCAGCGCAACCGCCATCACAACCTCCAGCACAACTTCCCGCACAACCTTCAGCACAATCACAACCTCCAGCACAACCTCCAGCACAATCTCCAGCACAACCTCCAGCACAACCTCCAGCACAACCTCCAGCACAACCTCCAGCACAACCTCCAGCACAACTTCCATCACAACCTCCAGCACAACCTCCAGCACAACCTCCAGCACAACCTCCAGCACAACCTCCGGCACAACCTCCAGCACAACCTCCAGCACAACCTCCAGCACAACCTCCAGCACAACCTCCAGCATAACCTGCAGCACAACCTGCAGCACAACCTCCAGACTGGGGCCCTCTCTTGGGGTTGTGCTGGCAGTTTGTGCTGGGGTGGATTTCTGGGTGTGTGTGCGGGGTTGTGCTGGGGGGGTTGTGCTGGGGGGTTGTGTCCGGGGGTTGTGTGGGGGTTGTGCCGGGGGTTGTGCTGGGAGTTGTGCTGGAGGTTGTGCTGGGGTGTGCTGGGGATTGTGCGGGGTTTTGCTGGAGGTTGTGCTGGTTGTTATGCTGGGGGGTGTGCCAGGGGGTTGTGCCAGGGGTTGTGTCAGGGGGTTGTGCTGGGGGGTCGTGCTGGGAGCTGGGGGGTTGCGGGGGGGGGTTGTGCGGAGGGGGGTTGTGGTGGGGGGGTTGTGCTGAGGAGTTGTGCTGGGGGGGGGTTGTGCTTGGGGTTTGTGCTGGGTGATTGCGCTGGAGGTTCGTGTTGGGGGTAGTGCTGGGTGTGTGTGCTGGGGGATTTTGCGGAGGGGGGTTTTGCGGAGGGGGGTTGTGCTGGGGGTCGTGCTGTGCGAGTGTGTGCTGGGGGGTTGTGCTGGGATCTCCACCCAAATCGTCACTCGTTCCCTCGTGGATTAAATCTTTATCTAGATCTCCGCCTAAATTGTTACTCGCGCTCTCGCTGCTTAAACCTTCACTTGACTCGTCGTCGTCGTCGTTGTTCCTTGGCGCTTGCTCGTTTATTTTTTTCCGTTTTGTTGGTGGCCCGCGGCCGTGCCACCGTTCTGTTATGCGTTTCGTTTTCGGCTGCTCGGGGGCCACTGTTTTGTCCACCCGCTGTTTTGTTCCAGAACGGCCCGCGCGACGCCGGCCGGCGTTTTCGCTCAAACTTCGTTTTTAAACGAAAACGAAACGCGAACAGAAAACACCGTTCAGGTTGAGCCCTGGCTTGGAAGCCTCGTGGGGGCCTCTTGGGGTCTCTGGGGGTCTCTTGGGGGCTTCTTGGGGCTTCTTGCGGGGCTTCTTAGGGACCTCTGGGGGCCTCCTGAGAGCTTCTCAGGCCGAGGGCTCGAAATGTCCGTTCGGGTCCCCCGTCTGGGCTCCTCCTTGGAGCCGTCTTGGGGGCCACTTCGGCTGTCTTGGAGGCCTCTTGGTCGGTCTTGGGGCCCTTTTGGGTCGTTTTGGGCTCTCTTGGAGGCCTCTTGGGCCATCTTGGGGCGGTCTTGGGAGCTTCGTGGCCTGTCTTGGAGCGTCGGGAAGCTGACAAGGCGAGAATGCTGAAATCTTTCAAAAACCTAATGGAAATCGCTGATTTTTGTCCCTTTGAACCCTCTTGGAAGTCCTCTGGGAGGCCTCTTGGGGCCTTTTGGAAACCTTTTGAGCCGTCTGGAGGCTATGTTGGCGACTTTTGCCGCGTCCTGCGGCTTTTCTTGGCCGCCCAACCGCCCGAGGGGAAGTCGTATCTGCCCCGGGACCCCCCCGGGACCCCTCCCCCGGGACCCCCCCAGGACCCCTCCACGGGACCCCCAGGACCCCCCCCCCTTCCCAGTGGGGAAGGGATCAAAGGGAAGGGGCTTCCCTTCGACTCAACTACAACGATGCTCAATTTCACTGTGGCTGGCGCGCTCGAGGAGGAGAACCCGGTGACAGTGGGGGGAACGGCGACGGGCCTAGGGAAAGGGGGGGAAGCGAGCGGCGGAGGCGACGACGACGACGACGACGACGACGACGACGACGACGACGACGACGACGACGGCGACGGCGACGACGACGACGAGGACGACGAGTCAAACGAAACAGCCTCTTCCGCACGCCGGCAGGGTCGGCGGATTTTTGATCCTTCCTCCAAGAAGTCCGCCTGCAGGAGGACATGCCCGACCCAGCACAAAGCTGGCGTCGGTGTTCCGACGATGCGTGGCATGCGCAGGGCGTCTCCCGCGGCGCGCCGTCGACGTGGTCGCGGTCGCCGGCCGCCCCCGCGCCCGGGGCGGGCGGGGCCCGAGAGGACTACCTGAACCTCATGGCGCAGACCTTCGCCAGCGCTCTCGCGGCCTCTGGCGAGGCAGCCGCTTCGGAGACGCGGGCGGGGGGCGGGGGTCGAGCGTTGAGTCGGGCGCGCCCCTCTGCAGGGGAAATTCAAAAACGGTAAAAGAATAGTCGGGGGACGATCTTTTGAAGACTATTTTCGAGCATTTGTTTGAAACATTTTTTTGACGATTTTCTAATTTTCGTGCAAAATCCGCCTTTAGGGGGACAGGCCCGACGTAAGTCTAGCTGCAGGGGACAGGGGTTACTGCGAACGGAGGTCAGCCAGAAGAAGGGGGGTATGCGCGCGCCGAGGTTCTCCGAGGAGGGGGCCGTCGCGCCCGTCGCTCGCAGTTTGCCTTCCGGTGCTGGGCTTCGAGGGTGCTCTTCGGCGCCTGCTCGGCGGGATGGTTACGTCGGCAGAGGCTGGCCGGGTCCCCGATTCCCGGCAGTTGGGCCTTCCCGGGTGGGAGGTCCCCCAGAGCCCGAACACGGCCAAAATTTTCCGTCGTGTTCTTCTTCAAGAAAGAACCAACAAAAACGACGCGAGCATGCTTGGGCATGACTTTTTGCCCCTCTGGATTCATCGTGAAAATCACGAAATGAATCCCAGACCCCATCTTTCTGGGTCATTTTTCCCGCTGGAGCGACATGTGATGGTTCCTGGGCCCGAAATCTGGCGAAAAGCAGGGACCTGGAACTGTGCGAAAATAAGATGGCGGGGAACGCCCATCGCAGAATTGTTGTCCCCTGGGTCTGTGTCACGATCTGCGGCCCGCAGGCTGTAGGGAGTTCTTCACGCTTCGCGTACCCCACCCCATGTAGAGCATTGAGAAGCTTTGCCCGTGAAAGCTGTCAGGAAAAGGGACGAAAAGACACATGTAGTGAAACAGAGCGGGCAACCAGGGTAAACAGAGAGATCCTTGGGAGCAAGGGTTCTGCCTTGGGTGGCCTCTTCGGGCCCGCGTGGGGGCGAGGAGGAGGAGGAGGAGGAGGAGGAGGGAGGAAGGAGAGGAGGAGGCGGAGGAGGAAGAGTGGAGGAGGAGGAGGAGTAGAGGAAGAGGATGAGATGGAGGTGGAGGAGGAGGAGGTGAGGAGGAGGAGGAGGAGGGGGAGGAGGATGAGGAGGAGGAGGAGGAGGAGGAGGGAGGGAAGGAAGGAAGGGGGAGGGAGGGAGGGAGGAGGGAGGGAGGAGGAGAAGGAGGTAGGAGGAGGAGGAAGTGGAGGAGGAGGAGTGGAGGAAAGGAGGGAGGAAAGGAGGGAGGGAGGGAGGGAGGGTGGGAGGGAGGGAGGGCGCGAGGGAGGGAAGGAGGAGGAGGAGGAGGAGGACAAGTGTAATTAACCCCATGCCTCATTAACGATGTTGGAATACACCACCCTCTCTCCAAGTTCGCTCTTCATTGCGAGAAGCGCCCCATGGGAAGATAACTGTCTGAGAATCCTCAGTCACGCCAGAACGCTCTCCCCGGGACTTCAACACCGCGAATCAACGTGACGTTTGCGTTCTCACAGCCCTAAATCGTGCCAGAACGCTTTTCCTGGGACTTCAACACCGCGAGTGAACGTGATTGTTGCGTCCTGACTGTCCCAAATCGTGCCAGAATGCCATTCCTGGGATTTCAGCCCTACGAATCCGTGAACCTGTTGCACACTTTAAACGATTGTGCGTGATGCTAAAGCGAGAACCTCATTTGGGAAAAGAGTTGTCCTTGCAGCTGCTGCAAACTTTTAAGGCGAAGGTTCGCGGCGCCCAGGCGAGAACCACATTTTAAACACGGCCCGCCCTCCATCCTAGCAGCTGTTGCAAGATTTTACCACCAGTGTGCGCAGCGCTAAGGTGCGAGCCACATTTTGAAAGCGGCCCGCCCTCCATCCCGGCAGCTGCTGCAAGCTCCTCGGATGGAATGTGCGCAGCGCTGAGGCGTGGGCCACGTCTTGAGAGCGCGCTGCCCTTCGCCCTTGAGACGGTTTCAACTTTCCCGATTCAGGGTCATGCGTGGTGGGGAGGTCTCGGGCGAAAGGCCGGCCCGCCCCACCGACACGGCTGGGGGTGCGACGTGGCAGTTTTGTTGGACGACCTTCGGCCCATCCCGCCACCGTGCCTGGGTTGTGGGTCAGGGATGCTTGTTCGGGTCTCTTCGGAGCGCTCTCGAGGGCCTCTTGGGAGCAGTTTGGGGGTCTCTTGGGGGCCTCGTGGGGCCTCTTGGGGGCCTCTTGGGGCCTCTTGGGGGCGTCTTGGGGACCTCCTGCTGGGGGCCCCTCGGGGCCGAGGGCTCGAAATGTTCGTTCGTCTTCCCCATCTGGGCCCCCTCTTGGGGCCGTCTTCGGGCCCTCTTGGGTCGTCTGTGGCCCTCTTGGGCCGTCTTGGTGCCCTCTTGGTGCCCTCTTGGGCCGTCTTGGGGCCCTCTTGGGGCCCTCTTTGGGGCCTTTGGGGCGGGCGATCTTGAAGGCCTCGTGGGCCGTCGTGGAGCGTCGGGAAGCGGAAAAGGCGAGAACGCCAGCATCCTTCAACATAAACGTAATGAACATTAGCGATTTTGCCTCTTGGGGCCTTGAGGCCTTTCTGGGCGTCTTGGATGCCTCTTGGACCGTCTTCGGGCCTTCTTGGGCGTCTTGGACACATCGTTCAGCGACTCGGGGCCCTCGTGGGCCGTCTTGGCAGCCTCTCGGGGCCCTCTGGGCCCATCTCGGGGCTCTCCTGGGCCCGAAACCAGTCAGTTGAGGAGACGCGGCGAGCCCCGGGATATCTGAGAATTTCGGGCTCGGGCCACGTAACGACGCCTCAGGAGTAAGGATTGAGATGTCAAGGATTTGGTCCAGGAGTTGAGGATACACCCGCTCCGCACCCAGCGGCACGGTGGCGGACAAGGAAGCCTCCTCCTCCCTCCTCCTCCTCCTCCTCCTCCTCCTCCTCCTCCTCCTCCTCCTCCTCCTCCTCCTCCTCCTCCCCGGGCGCTAGCCTGGGCGCGCCAGCCGGAGCCGCGGCACGCCGCCCGGAGACCCGCGCACGGCCCTCCGCTCGCCGCGGCCGCCCGGCAGGGCCCTCCACCGCCTCGCCGCGCGGGCTCCGCTTCGCCGCTCCTGTGTAGGCTTAAGTCTGGCCCATCCCCCTCTACAGGAGGAATATCCCAAAGTAGTACAAAATAGTCTGGGGACGATTTCTGTTTTTTTTTTTTTTTTTTTTTTTTTTTTTTTTTTTTTTTTTTTTTTTTTTTTTTTTTTTTTTTTTTTTTTTTTTTTTTTTTTTTTTTTTTTGCGTATTTTTGATTTTTCGTTGAAGATCCCCCTGTAGGGGACACGCCCGACTTGAGTGTAGGCCTCCTGGGAGGGGGTCGGCGTTCCGAGGCCCCCGAGGGCGATGGAAGAATCACGGCGGGAGGTTTTTTCGAGCATTTTCGGCCTCCGGGGGGCCCTTGCCGGGCCTCGGGACCGTCCACAAGACGGCCTTGGGGATGAGAAGCCGGCCCTGGGGAACAGGTCGAAGCCTCTGGGGGTCGACGTCGTGAAAAATCACGACGTCGAGGGTCTGGGCAGATTGGGTCGGAGGATCGCGCCACATGGCCGACGCATCGCCGAGGCGGCTCGATGTGGAGCCCGATTTGCTTCACGTCGACGTCGCCGCTGCATCGCCGACGTCGACGGTGCATCGCTGATGCATCACCGATGCATCGCTGACGCATTGCCGATGTATCGGCGATGCAGCGCGATCCTCCGTCCCCATCCACTCCGATCCCCTC
The DNA here is from genome assembly GCA_963575745.1 of Prorocentrum cordatum. Lineage (NCBI taxonomy): Eukaryota > Dinophyceae > Prorocentrales > Prorocentraceae > Prorocentrum > Prorocentrum cordatum. The sequence continues at coordinate 291,427 of CAUYUJ010012814.1, forward strand.
TAGGAAGCCTCTGACCTCTCCGTGCGGTGCTCGATTCGGCGCTCAGTGCCCCCGAGCTGCCCGACTGACCTGCACGCTCAATAGGCCCGCGTGCTAACAGAAGTGCGGGGGGGGGGGGGCGCCCTCGCTCCCGCCCGCGTCGGCGGGGGCTATGCCTTCTCCTGGCCGCGCGCCGACGGGGGGGGAGGTGCGCGAGAGGGGGTCAGGCCTCCTCGGAGGGCGGCGGGGCTTCTCAGAGGCCTTCCGAGAAGACCCGCCCCCTCCGCCCTCCCTCCTTGGGCGAGCCGCCGGTGCTCCGACGGCGCAACTTCTCCGCGACGCGGGCCCCCGGGGGATCTCGACCCCCCACCTTCTGGAGGGCCGGCTTTCCGTCCCGAGCCGGTTTCCAGCGGCCATGCGGGGCCGGAGGAGGAGGAGGAGGCGGAGGAGGAGGAGGAGGAGGAATAATAATACGAACGATAAGAGAATTAATCATAATACAAAAGGATCATATTAAGAAGACTAAGAATAATAATACGAATGATAATACCAATAATGCTATTGCGAATGATAAGAATACTAAACCAATAATAAGAAGACCATTAATACTACGAACAAATAATACTGGTAAGACTGATGATAATGATACTTACAATGAACATAATAATAATCAGCATACTAATAAGAATACTAGTCATACTCAGAAGAACAAGTCTAACCATACTACTAATAAGCAGACTAATCAAACTAATCAGGTTTTAACTACTAATCGTAATAATAGTAATAGAACTATTACTAATAACACTAACTATTTATCTATTAGTAGCGGGGAGACTAATACTATGAATAAATATTATAATCATATTCGTAGTACTACTACTACCACTACTACTACTACTACTACTACTACTACTGCTACGGCTACTGCTACTGCTACTGCTACTGCTACTGCTACTAACAATAATAATACTAGTAATAATAATACTTATAATAACAATAACAATAATAATAACACTAATAATTTTAAACGTAGTAGTAGTAGTAGTAGTAGTAGTAGTAGTAGTAGTAGTAGTAGTAGTAGCAGTAGCAGTAGTAGTAGTAGTAGTAGTAGTAGTAGTAGTAGTAGTAGTAATACTAATACTAATATTAATACAATAATAATAACACTAACAACCACAACAATAATACTAATAATAATAATACTACTACTACTAATAACAATAATACGAATATTAATAATATTAATAATACTACTAATAATACTAATAGTAGTAATACTAGTAATAATAGTAATAGTAATAGTAATAGTAATAATAATAATACGAATAGTACTAATAATAATAATAATAATACGAAGGGGGAGGAGGAGGAGGAGGAGGAGGGGGGGGATGAGGAGAAGGAGGAGGAGAAGGAGGAGAAGGATTTTTTTCGCCCGAGGGGCTCCAGCCGCGTCTGGCCACCAGTTCAGGCCAGTGAGAAGGGAGAGGCAGCGGCGGCGACGGCTGCCTGTCCTCGCAGCGCCAGCTGCAGGAGAGAGCGATGGGGGTTCACACGAACTTGCTAGACCACGGTCGGGGCGGGCCCCCGTGGCCTAGTCTGACTCGTCCGTGATCTCTCCTATGCTCCCCGTCGCCTCTGGCGGCGGAAGACCTCCTGCAGCTCGAAGAAGGCGCTGCACTTTCTCCTGAAAAGTGGCAGCTCTAGTCGGCACAGGCCCGAGCGGCGCCACGTCAGCCCCTAGTGCCTGGGCTTCCTCAGCACAAACCTGGACGGACCCCGAAACAGAAGCGGGTTGCCCAGGCACTAGGGCAGGGGCTGCACATCTCTCAGCTGGCGAGACAGCCCTGCGGTGGTGGGGCGGTGTTCGCCCTCCCTGCCTCAGGGCACCAGGCAGGCTGGCCTCCCTGTGGGCAGAGGAACCAACAAGAGAGGCGAGCTGAGCTTCGTCTTCCAGTCGTTCCAGAGCGTCCTCCTCCAGACGGCTCAAGGCCCGCAGCGCACCCTGAGGCTGCTCTGGGACGATCGAAAGGGGCTACACTGCTCGCGTCGGCACTGGGGGCGGCGGGAGATCCGCTGTCGGCAGCGGCCTCTTCCAACTCTGGACTGCCTTGGAATGAGCTGGCTCGAGTCGGCTCGAGCTGCGCTACAGGCACTGCAGTACGCAAAGGCGGCGGTGTTCGCCCCCTAGAATGCGAGACGCCAGATTGGCGGGTCTCGGGCAGCGGACCAGACAAGGCTAGGCGAATTAAGAGCGGAGCTTCTTCCTCCTGGCGATCCAGAGCGTCCTCCCCCCGAGGAGCTAACGCACACTCGACACCGTCAGGATGCTCCGGCACGGCAGGTGGGTCAGCGCGGCTGGTGGGGCCGAGGGGGCTGGCTGCAGGGCTGTCGTCAGCCTGCCGCTCAGCTGAAGTTGAGCTACGCTGACCTGCGTCGGCGTCCCCCGAAGCGGTGGCATCGGCAAGCGGGTGCTGGGAACCATCTCCAGGACCGTCGTCCTCTGGAGCCTCGATGAAAACTTTGATCCCGTCTTTACCGTGCTTCGGGTGAATTTCTCGGAGGACGCGATTCCACTTCCACTGCTGTCGGCTGTCGCGGAAACCTTTGCACCGAAATCGGTGCACATTGGACTTCTGCGGTGTGCCAGTGGAAACAAACGGCCCACAATGTAAGCATGCAAAAAGGTGCGCGCCGTCAGAACACGAGAAACAAACGATGCTGTGGCGTTGAATCGCCGCACGCTCTAAATCCAGGCCGAGTATGATCCCCAGGCATCTTCTGGGCGGGGGCCTGGGAGCACTCGTGAGAGAGGTCGACAAGTCTGACCGCCTCGAGGCACGGCAGCACTTGACGCATCGCCAGAGGCCAGCGATCCACAAAAAGTTGCACTCCTCGGGCGCGTCTCTGCCAACAGCGTCCTTTGGAATCGGTCTGTACTCCACCTCGCCATCCGCCTTGAGGGGCGGGAAAAGAGGTAGGACCTTCATGGCTAGTCGGCAGAAGGCCGAGACGAAATGGACCTGCTCGTCGACCGTGGCTAGCGCCTCGTCGTCGCGCTCATGTAGTGCTAGGGCGGCCTTCGCTCCTCGGTCAGCGAAGTCGTTGCCAATCCTCACGCAACGTTCGTGGTCAGTGAGGCTGTCATCAGTGAGAGACTGATGCGCCTTGACCTTATAAAGTTCAGATATAAGTCTGGCACCTTCGTAGCTGTGCGCCTGGAGCGTGTGGCCAGCATAAACTTTGCGGAAATTGACGCGGTCCGCATGACTGGACTGAAATTGCGAAATCACGTCCTGGCAATCCGAAAAAACCTCCGAGGGACCCACGATGCACATCGTGGCCGCAGTAGGTGCGCAACGTTCAGCTCACTGTGGTGTCTGCGGGAGGGGCGCGTGCGCTGGGCCTCTGATCTCACACTGAAGCTGGCCGCCTTTGAAAACGCTGGGGGCCAGGCAGCTCGACTTAATTCTTTCATAATATGGCGGCTGCACGACCCATCTACAAAGATCTGCCCTTGGATTTGGGCCCTGCCCAAGGGAGGTTCGACAAACCAATCGGCCTCCAGGGAACCAGACACACACGGGGTGGGGTAATCAATTCCTGGGTGCGGCAGCCCCCCTCTGGTGACAGCAATATGCAGGTGCTTGTGATCGACGAAACTGTCGATGCTGTCTAAAGTCTTGCGGTCCACCGTGTCCTCTCTGACGTCCTGAACAGCTGGGCATTTCCAGATGCGATGAAAAAAAGCGTATCTCGTTGACCGCATCCCAGAGGACACAGCCCCGAGTGCAGGTACCCCTTGGAGATCGCGTAGGTCCTGGGCCATAAAGCCCCCGTGCACACGGTCCTGATTTTTTTTTTTTTTTTTTTTTTTTTTTTTTGTCGTTGTTGTTGTTGTTGTTGTTGTTGTTGTTTTTTTCTGTTTCCTCCCCCCCTGGGGGAATCTTTCTTGGAAGCGAGGTGCCTCGCAGCCGCGTCATAACAGGCTCTCTGACGGAAACCCACTTTCATGCCGATGTCCTCCTCGAGCCTTCGAAAGACAGCGTCGCGGAGCATCTGCTTCAACGTGCCGGGCGACTGAAGCGTCAAGGAAACCTCACAGCCTTGGTCGTTGACCAGGGTGCAAAAATCAGGCATGGTCCAGCGGATGCGCTCGAGGGGTTTCCTCATGGCCATCCCTCGGCCGCTGACGCTGCGCCAGGTCCGAGGCTTTCTGGAAAAGACGGCTTCCCAGGACTCACGGAGGCTGCTGAAAGGCAGGGTGGAGGGATGCACATGGCACTTGGTGTTCCACACCTCTTTGTGCCATCTAAGAATAGGCGCAACTTGAGCGACCCAGGTAGGATCGCGCTCCAAAAGCAGAAGAATGGACAAGCTTCTATTCCCAGCCGATGGCTTGAGGACGGATGCGAAGGACCTCCTGAGGCCCAGGAGCTCGGCGTCCGAGACGCCAAAAACCTCGGCCCCATAGGTGGCCGCAGGGAGCGGGCCCGCGACCCAGATGTTTCGGGCCCGCCGGCCGATTTGGCGCGTGAGCTTACCCAGGCGACGGGCCCGCATCTTCGCCCTAGCCCGTCGCTTCTTGGCCCTGTTGTCTCGCCCACGGTGCCTTAAAGGAGTGCCGACAGTGTCGTCGACGCCTAAGTTCGGGGCGGCAGGAACAATGAGACCCGTAAGCGAGGGGCCCAAACGCTTCTGAATTTCATGGCCCAGGGCTTTGTTAGACACAAGAAGCACAGCTTTGTCTTCGGACAGCGACGCGCCGATATCTTCGCTGATCACTCGCACAAGCTGTTCGGACCCTTGGACCACCCCTTCCAAAACTTCTTTGAATTCCCCATGCAGCATGGATGCCGTTGTCATCCACGTAGAGGCTTTAATCAACGCACGGGTGCCAGACTATCGAGTCCAGCCCCTCCAGTGAGTTCACCCTGATGAAGGCGGTGGCGAATGGGGCAGCCCGCCGCGAGGCCCTTGTTGGCCCACATCGCGATGGTGGTCGCGCCATGAAGGCTGAGATGCCGAGGGCCGCGGTATCCCTGGCATGCCAGGCGATCCACGCAGGAAAAAAACACCGAGCCTGCCGCATCGAGCCTGCACCTGGTCGATTGACAAGGTTTCGTAGTACTTGTAGAAGTCCCGCAGGAGCGTGGCCGCACACTGTCCTCTAGCAATCCCTGCTTCGCTCAGCAGGGATTGTCTCCAGACCGTGTCCGCAGCTCCCATGCACTTCCCAGCCGCAAACCAGGGCAGTTGATGCTGATTCTCCCAGGCCACGGCGACGGGCCTCCTAAGCCGCCCCCAGAGGCGGAACGGGTCACAAAAAATCCCGATGGGGCGAAAGCCTCCAACAGGCTTGGGAAGAAGCATCATCGTAACTCTGTGCACCTGCTCAGGGATGAGGGCAGACATCTCCATGATCCTGAAGATGTCCAGTAGGGTCCTGAGGGAGTCATCCGAGAGCCAGGAACAATGCCTCACATGGAAGCCGTCCGCACTGACAGCAGCCCTGGTTTTGCAACGCCGACTCGCAGCGCGGACCTCGCCGAGGTCGGGGCCCCCCAGGGGTTCAAGGGGAGAAAATCAGGAGGAGGGGGAGGGGGGGCGACCGAGGCTTGCCACAAGCCTTGAAACTTGATCGCCTCCGAGGCGAGCACGGACAGAGGGTCGCTGACAACAGAAAAACCGTCGGCCAGGACGGCCGTGGCCGTCCAGGCTTTGGGGGTGTCCGTGACCTGGTGAACCCTGCGCGCTCCTTGCTCGATCCCCGTCTTCAACCACTCATTCCATGAGGATCTTCCCCTAGCCTGGGCGGCCTGACACGCTTGATCCACAGCGTCCGACACTCGGCCCAGTACCTCTTTAGTTGTCTGCAATGACTGAAAACGAAGGTCGGCCCCCGCAGCCAAGTCAATGGCCTCAGTGAAGGGAGGGGCTAAGCCGCCCTGGGCTTTGGCCACTTGGCGGGGCGCAGAAGGCAGGGCCGAGCGAGCCGCTTGGACAGCGGTCGCGTTCTTGACACCTTTCGAACCATATCCTGGCACATGGTGGGGGGGAGGAACTAAAGCCTGCATCGAATGCAGGAAGACGATGAGGCGCTGGTGGAGCCAGCGCGCAGCAAAAAGGTCAGGGTGCCTCGGGTCCCTCATGTCAGAATCAATGAGTTTTTCCCAAATGATCTTCGGCTTAGCCCCTTCGGAGGCCTAACCGAATGTCCTGGTTGGTGAGCCTGCAAAGCTCGATCTCGGCAAGGTCCGCCCATTCCTGGTAGGCCCTGTTTAGCCCCTCCTGCGTAGCCTGGCCCTTTCCCGACGGGGCCGTTCGCGCCACCCCTTCGAGCTCAGCGCGAATATGATCGTACTCTGGCGGGGCGCAGGGCGGACCTATGCAACGATCGAGGCTGATCCGCGGGGGCTTTTGAAAAGCCATGACACGGAGGCGGGCAACGCACGGGGGGCACTTGAGCAAGGGGGGAGTCTGAGGAGCGAGGTCCGACACCCTATCCAGATCGATGGACCGCACAGCTTTGCTAAGGCCATGGCTAAGGACAAAATAACCATTGGTTCTTATACCCCAAGTAGTAGAGCAGGTAGGAGAGGGGGGAGAAACCAATGTACCACTGGCAACTTCGAGGAAGTCTGAGGTGGTGAGAGTAGATGGCTCGAGGTTGACATCCCCGCCGACAAGCCAAGGCAGCCCAGAAGCCCCCACGTATTCACCAACGCTGCGTAACACGGAAATGTTGGGCTCAGCAAGGCCCACACCGTGCAGGAGGTACGTGGAGACGATGGCGATGTGGCATCCACCAGGAACCTGGATGATACCCCCTATGGCTCTGCCGTCAAAAAGCGCATGGTTGCTGCCCAACGCGTGGAGTCCCAGAAAGTCTCTGACCAGGATGCTGACGCCGCCACGGGTACCTCCATTGTCCCCTGGGGGGGCTGCCGTCCAGAGAGATTTCCACCCGTGGCGAATGGCCCAAGCAGAGGCCTGCGCGATGTCCTCTTGGGACCTCAAATGATGCTCCCGGAGGCAAACAGCATTGGCAGGCGTCTGGGTGAGCCACGTACGGCCCGAACCCCAGCCTGAGACGTTGACCGGAGCAAAAATTAAAGAAACATCCGAGTCCTCGGAGGCCCATAAAAAGGGTGGATTGAGCTAGGCTAATCCCACGCACGCGCAGGGCTTCAATGGGCTTCTGTACAGGGCTCCGCCGACATGCTTTGAGCTATGTCGAGGGTTCTGGCCAATCGTCCCCATAACCCCTTAGGAGGAGATCCCTGAGCCCTCTGGAGCCCCATGGGTATGCTAAAGACTTGACCCTTCGTCTGGGACTGGTCTGGAAATGGCCGCAGCCCTCGACTTGAGGTCAACTCCGCTGCTCCCTTGGGCCGCGCCCTCGGGTGCGCCAGGCTGCTGGGCATGGGGCGGCTCTTTTGCCTCTCCAGGTCCTCCAGGGGCAGCAGGGCCTGCGGGCTCTGGGGGTGGCCACCCTCGTGGCTCGGTTGGGGTAGCGGTGCCGCCAGCTCCTGCCGAGGCTCCTGACTCGGTGCGACGCTTCTTGACGGCGAGACGGGTGAGCAGATCCTTGTGCTCGGACTTGATGGCGTCAGCCTTTTCGATAGCGGCAGAGAAAAGGGCGCGGGTCTGCTCACGTAGGCCCTGCTTGAGGGACATGACCAGCTCCTCGGCCTGGCGTTTGTCCTCCTCTGAGATGCCTTCGAGGTCGGAGCCCTCGAGCTGGAGCACGTCCCCCAACTCGATGGGTAGGTCCTCCAGCGAGCCGTCGAGGATGCCGCGGACCGTGAGAGCCTGCGGCGCCTGCTCCGCGGCGGCCTTTGGAGCGTAGGCTGAGTGCAACTGACGAACAAGGGCACCGTGTCGTTCTTCAGCTTCTTGCAGCTCGGTGCTGGGGCGTTTGACCTCCAATCTTTGTGAGTTGAGCTGGGCCTGCATCTGGTCGAAGTGTTCCACAACACGTCCCAGTCGTCCCTCCGCAGCTCGGAGCTTGTGGAACTCCTTCGTGATGCGCTGCTGGATGGGCGTCTCTTTGGCCGGGGCGCGGCGCTGATCCAAGACGGCCTGGTATCTCGCGGCGCCCACCTTGTCGCCGATCTTGCCCCGGGTGCGGACCAGGACTTCGAGCTCGACCGTGTCCAGCTGCGCCTCGTCGTGCTGGGCATCGCCGCGTTGAGTACCATTGCCAGCAGCAGCAGGAGGAGGCGGTGATGCTGAGTTCTGCCGTCGACCTGGCGGTGAGCCGCCCGCCCATACTCCCATGGGCGGCTGGGACTTGTCGAAGGCTGGCGCATGTCTGGTTGAGCCACAATGCTTGCAGACGTGGAAGCGCGGGTCGTTGCGCTTGCAGGGACAGTATGCACATGCCCATGAGCCAGGGGGAGGAGGGGCCTTCGGCTGGTTCTTCTGACGGGTGTCCGCCGCTCTCTGCACACCTGGTACCCTCGGGCCAAGCTAGAAGAAAGGATTGTTCGTGATGATGGGGGGTTGGGCGAATGGTCCTGTACCTCTAAGACCAGGTCCCGATCCTCCTCCTTGTTGTTGCGCCGCATACATGGCGGCTCCTGCGGGGAAGCGGTAATTGTGAATGAAAGCTGGGCGGAGTCGCGAACTCCTGGCCAGTAAGACTCTAAGGGGATCAAGGAACCACGCGCCTCAATCTCTCGAGCGAGGTTGGAAGTTCAGGAGAAAGGCCCCTTGAGCGAAAATGGCTACGGAGGAGGAGGAGGAGGAGGAGGAGGAGGAGGAGGAGGAGGAGGAGGAGGAGGAGGAGGAGGAGGAGGAAGGGCAGGCCCCGGGAGGCCGTGGAATGGGCAGAAGCCCCCCGCCGCGCTCTTCGCGCGAGGGGTCGAGGTCGAAGCCCCCGCCCTCGCCGAGGAGGGCCGCGAGCTCCCCACGCGGCTCTTCCACCTGCTGCTGCCGGCCATGACCCTGTCGTTCCTGGACGCGCTGCTGGTGGGCAGGGACGCGCTCCGCACGCGGGCCGCCGCGAAGCAAGGCTCCCTCGCCCCGTGCTCTGCCTCCCCTGACATCCTGTGGTCTGTTTTTTTGCAAGACGACGGCTCTTGCAGGGTTTTCCAAAACGACTGAACGCAGCAACGAGACACTAGCGATGCAGTGTTTTTTGGGTCTCTGGGCGCGCAAGCCGCTGTCGGGTTGCATCGCGCGTTCCAGAGTGTCGAGGCGCATGCCGATGTTGCCGATGTTGCATCCCTCGCCTCCGTCGAGAATCTCGGAGGAGGAGCATCGGCACCGACGCAGGCTTTGGCAGGTCCTCCTCCTTTCCCCCTGGGAGCCGGCGAGCGGGGAGGGGGGGGAGAGGTTCGAGGCTTTGGGTTCGAGGAGTCTTTTTACCCCTCAGGCCTGTAGGGGCCGTCTTCGGGCCCCAGGACAATCACAGCGGACTTGGGGTGAAAAACTGCTCCCGATGGACCCCCGGGGAGGGGACCGAGGACCGTTTTTCAGCGGATTTGCCCTTATCTCCAAATCGTGATCGATCTTCTCGGGGCCCATCCGGCTCAGACCCGTTGGCCGCTTTCAACTTCTCCCTCTTCCCATTGGTGCCGTTCCTGCACCGATTCCGTGACGCATGATTTTGCCTTGTTGCCCGAGTCCAGGGTATTTGCATCGGGCCTGGCAGGCTGGGGGAAGCTGCGTACGCTCGGCAGCCAGAAGTTGGAGAAACGCGGGGGATCGCATAGTTTCTGGCCCCCTCTTTCTCCCACATTTTGGCGCTCGAGAATCAGTTTTCGGAGGTCCGCACAGATTTCCAGGGATCGGTGCCCGACCCTCGGAACTCCGCTCGGATCCCCGGAGTCCTGTTCTTCTAGGATCGGGGCTCGAGGATGGTGGAGGTTCGAACGTCGAGGAACTTCGGCGTCCTTGGGCCTCGGGGGGCGCCCTCATCGTGGCCACAGCGGAGCCCGTCGCCGTCGCCGTCGCCGTCGCCGTCGCCGTCGCCGTCGCCGTCGCCGTCGCCGTCGCCGTCGCCGTCGCCGTCGCCGTCGTCGTCGTCGTCGTCGTCGTCGTCGTCGTCGTCGTCGTCGTCGTCGTCGTCGTCGTCGTCGTCCTTGGTCGTCGTCGTCGTCGTCGTCGTCCTTGGTCGTCGTCGTCGTCGTCGTCGTCGTCGTCGTCGTCCTCGGTCGTCGTCGGTCGTCGCCGCTCAGAAGGCGGTAGGGCTTTGGAGAGCGGTTGCAGGGCTTCTCGCAAGCGAATCGGCCTCTGAGCATCCCGGCAGCCTTCCGAGAGTTAACAGGCGAAGAACGGTATAAAGTAGACATGTTCGCTGTCGGGGGCGCCTGTCCCAGGGCGGCTGGCAAGTTTACACCTTACGGTGGCACGTCACAGTATAAACTTTCCAGCCGCCCTGGGGCAGCGCCCCCGGCGACGGAAAAGTTTGTCTTATACCGTTCTTCGCCCGCTAGGAGAAGGCCTGCCCCCTCTCACTTCCCCCCTGGGCTCGCCGCCGACCTATGACACGGCTCCCCCTTCTTACTGCGCATCGCACGATGGGGTCACCTCGGGGATCCAGGCCCGCAAGGCCGGCGGATGGAGAGTACATCGGCGCAGCGGGAAGGGATGGGCGGGAGGGGTATGATGTCAGATCTGGCGAAAGCGCATCAGGCTTGTCCCGCCATCGTCCCCCTTCGTCCCTCCTCCCCTCCCTCGTCCCTCCCCGCCCCTCCCCTGTCCCTCTCCCCGTTCCTTCCCCCCTTCCCCCCTCCTCCCTTCTCTCCCTCCCCTCGTCTCTCCCTCGTCCCCCCCGCGTCCCTCCTCCTATCCCTCGTCCCCCTTGTCCCCCTCGTCCCTCCCCTTGCGTCCCCACCCCTCCTCCCTCCTCCCTCCTCCCCTCCCTCGTCCCCCTCGTCCCCCTCTCGTCCCTCCCCCCTTCTTTTCTCTGCTCCGTCGGCTCTTGCCCCGCTCGTGGCCCTCGTCACTCCTCCCCTCCCTCGTCCCTCGTCCCCCCTTCCTACCTCCTCCCTCCCGGCGTCCTCTCAACTTCCCTCCTCGCTCCTCCCACTTGCTCCCTCTTCCCTCCTCCCTCTATTTCCTCATCCCTCCTCTCCCTCCTCACTCGCTCTCCCCTCCACCCTACTACTCTTCGTCCTCCCTCCTACCTCCTGCCTCGCTCCCTTTGTCCTCGTCCTTCGTCCCCCCCTGTTCATCCTTCATACTCTTCCCTCCTCGAGGCTGCTGTCAGAGGAGGAGGGGGAGGATGAGGGGGAGGAGGAGGAGGAGGAGGAGGAGGAGGAGGAGGAGGAGGAGGAGGAGGAGGAGGAGGGGAGGAGGAGGAGGAGGAGGAGGAGGAGGAGGAGGGAGGAGGGGGAGGGGGGGAGGGGGAGGGGGAGGGGGAGGGGAGGAATGGCAGGATTACTGTTTGGCTGGCCTTCGCGAATTCTGGCGGGCTCCAGCGGCTCCAGGGGGATCTCTCCCTTCTTCCCCCGCGGCCCTCCTGCTCGCTCGCGTCAGCATCGCTGCCGCGCCATGCAGTGTATGCTTGCAGCAATGTTGTCGCACGAATTGCTGCAGACAAGGCGTGCCGTGCGTGCGTGCACGCACGCGGCGCGACCCCGCTGAGCCGCCGAGGCTCGAGCCCAGAGGCCTTCCAGCATGCCGAGGAGCCCCAGGGAGAGGTCTGCCAGTCACCTTTGAATCAATGGAAGAAAAACCATCCAGGCCCGACAGTTGGCGTTTACTAAACGGCTCTGGGCGTTTACTAAACAGCCCTGCCCTGTTCGATTCCTTCTTTGGGCGCGTTTACTAAACGACTTCGCGTGTCCGGGTGGTTCTTCTGGGGTGCATTTTTAAACTTCTATTGAAGACATCCGTATTCATCAATAACCTTCTGAACAAAACGGAATGAATCTATGCCAGCCCCCTCGGATTGAGCATGCCCACTTTGGAAGGGCGTCTCTGTTCCGTCTGGGGACACACGCCGGCAAGGTGTTCTGATGGCTGCTGCTCCGATCTGAGGCGCCTCGCCTTCGGCTGAGCCGATGACGTCAAGACCGACAATCCGTTTGCCCAAAGCTGGACTTCTGGCTACCAGGTCTACCGGCTAAGCTTGCAGACGCAGCAGCCTTGGCCTTGAACGAGTGAGAATAGGCTGTCATGCAGGGAGGAAGCAACTCAGGGAAGGTATACACACCTGTGCACTCATAGCTCGAGAGCTCTGCGGCTTCATCGCGCCCCTCCCCCCTCCTGCCGGCTCGCGTCGTGAAGAAATCGGGGCGGGAGGTCTTCGCAACTCCCCGGCCTCAGGGTGCCCTTTCCGGGCTCCAGGACCGTCACAGACCGACTCGGGAGGAGAAGCAGGTCCTGGGCCTGTCCTCCCAAGGCCTACGCCCAGCCCGAAGCCTTGTCCCGCAGAGCCCGACCTCTAGGGGAACGAAGGATGACATTAACGTAAAAACTCGGAGGTCCACGCGGATTTCTCGGATCGGCGCTGACCTCCGAGTTTTTACGTTTATGTCACTGTTCGTTCTCCTACCCAATGCCCGTGCTGCGACCGGGGTGTGCCCTGCCGCAGGCCCAGAGGGTTCCAAAGGGGGCTTTTGGGGAGGGGGTCTTCCAGAGAGCCCCCCCAGGGGCCTCGGTGCCTCGTCAAAACGGGGGGCGCGAAGCCCCCGAGGGACCCCTCCTGGGAAACTCCCTCCCCAAAATCAAGTGAGGAAAAACCGCCCGGACGGACAATTGGCGTTTACTAAACAGCCCTGGGCGTTTACTGAACGGCCCTGCCCTGTTCGATTCCCTCTTTGGGCGCGTTTGCTAAAGGCCTCGCATGTCGGAGTGGTTATTCTCGGGGTGGATTTTCTGCCCTCGTCAAACCAGGGGGCGCGACGTCCCTGGGGGACCCCTTCTGGGAAGCCCCCTCCCCCCAAACCCCCTTGGGAGCCCTCCGGCAGGCGGAGGCCGCGGCCGCGGGCGGGTGGTTGGGCCGGGTCGTGCCCGCACCCGTCCGCCGAAGGCCCAGAGCGGTGGGGCCTCCAATCTGGGCCCAGCGCCGCGAGGAGGAGGAGGAGGAGGAGGAGAGGAGGAGGAGGAGGAGGAGGAGGAGGAGGAGGAGGAGGAGGAGTAGGAGAGGAGGAGAGGAGAGGAGTCAGGAGGAGAGGAGAGGAGGAGGAGGAGAGGAGGAGGAGGAGGAGGAGGAGGAGGAGGAGGTAGGGACGAGGAGGAGGAGGAGGATGATGATGATGAGGAGGAGGAGGAGGCAGGAGGAGGAGGAGGGGAGGAGGAGGAGGAGGAGGAGGAGGGGAGGAAGAGGAGGAGGAGGAGGAGGAGAGAGGAGGAGGAGGAGGAGGAGAGGAGGAGAGGGGGGGGAGGAAGGAGGAGGAGAGGAGGAGGAGGAGGAGGAGGAGGAGGAGGAGGAGGGGAGGAGGAGGAGGAGGAGGAGGAGGAGGAGGAGAGGCGGAGGAGGAGGAGGAGGAGGAGGAGGAGGAGGAGGATGGAGGAGGAGGAGGAGGAGGAGGAGGGGAGGAGGAGGATGCGGATAAGGAGGAGGACGAGGAGGAGGAGGGACGGGGGAGGCGGGAGGACGAGAAAGAGGACGGGGATGCGAGGACGAGGGGGGGAGGAGGGAGGAGGAGGCAGGAGAGGAGGAGGGAGGAGGAGGAGGAGGAGGAGGAGGAGGAGGAGGAGGAGGAGAGGAAGAGATTCGGAGGAGGAGGAGGAGGAGGAGGAGGAGGAGGAGGAGGGGAGGAGGAGGAGGGAGGAGGCGGAGGAGGAGGATGAGGTGGAGGAGGATGAGGTGGAGGAGGAGGAGGAGGAGGAGAGAGGAGGAGGAGGAGGAGGAGGCGGAGAAAGGAGGAGGAGTGAGGAGGAGGAGGAGGAGGAGGAGGAGGAGGAGGAGGGGGAGGAGGAGGAGGAGGAGGGGGAGGAGGAGAGGGGAAGGAGGAGGGGAGGAGGGGAGGAGGGGGGGAGGAGGGGGAGGGGGGGGGGAGGAGGAGGAGGAGGAGGAGGAGGAGGAGGAGGAGGAGGAGGAGGAGGAGGAGGAGGAGGAGGAGGAGGAGGAGGAGGATGAGGAGGAGGAGGAGGAGGAGGAGGAGGAGGTGGAGGAGGAGGAGGAGGAGGAGGAGGAGGAGGAGGAGGAGGAGGAGGAGGATGAGCAGGAGCAGAGAGCAGGAGGAGGACTAGTGCAGACCAAATGTCCATGAACGATGTTCGAATGTACCCTCTCTCCAAGCTCTCTCATCAGAGGCCCTTGCAGGGAGTCATGCCCACTGAGGGCAGTGCCCAGTTGGGAGACACCCGTTAGAATATGCTGAAGCGTTCCAAAACACCATTCTCGGAACTTCAACGCCACGATCCAACTGACTCGTGCCAGAACACCATTCCTGGGATTCGAACACAGCGAATCAACGTAACTGTTACGCCCATGGCAACCCTGAATCGTTCCAACACGTCATTATGATATGCTACTTATGTGGACCCGTTAAATTCTTAAGCTTGTTAGGGCGAATGTGTGCGGTGCTGCGGCGGGAGCCACATTTTGAAAGGGAGCCGCCCTCAAATGTGAAGATCTTGCATCTTCTCAAGGCAAATGTGTGCGGCGCTAAGACGAGAGCCACATGTTGAAAACGACCCGCACCCAATCCGTGACACTACTGCCAATGTTTAGACGAGTGTGCGAAGCGCTAAAACGTGACCCACCACAATTTGAACGACACCCACCCTTACTCCGTGAAGACCTTGCTCATGTTTAAACCGAGTGTGCGCGGCGCTAAGGCGAGAGTCACATTTTGAAACAGACCCACCCTCAATCCGTGAAGATCGTACACATGTGTAAGACGAGTGTGCGCGGCGTTAAGGCGAGAGCCACATTTTGAAAATCACCCGTCCTCAATCCGTGAACATCTGGCACTTTTTGCAACTTCTGTGCGCGGCGCTACGGCGAGAGCTAGATGTTGGAAGTGACCCACCCTCCATCGGCGAAATTTTTGCCAATTGTGAAATCAGGATCATACATGGGCAGGAAGTCTCAGGCGGAACGCCCAGCCCGCCCTTACGACCAGCCTCGGGGCGCTGCAGGGAGGAGTTATGTATAAGGAAGAGAAAAGGAGGAGGATGAGGATGAGGATGAGGATGAGGATGAGGATGAGGATGAGGATGAGGATGAGGATGAGGATGAGGATGATGATGATGATGATGAGGAGGAGGAGGAGGAGGAGGAGGAGGAGGAGGAGGAGGAGGAGGAGGAGCAGGAGGCCGCCGCCGCCGCCGCCGCCGACGACGACGACGGCGACGACGACGACGACGACGACGACGACGACGACCTCCGAGAACAGCTGGGCGTCTCCGAGTCCCCCCACCCCCGAGAGGCCCCCGAGAGCGCGCCCCGAGAGCGCTGCCCGCGAGGGAGACGCCGCCGCGAGCCCCCGCCCCTGGGGCCCCTCCGCGGACCCTCGGAGACCTCCCTGGGCTTGGCGGGAGCGGGCCCGAGCGCCTCGCCCCGAGCGCCTCGCCCAGGCCTCGTCGGCCAGCGCGGCGACGCCTACTTCTGCGACGACGGCTTCGCGGTGGGCGCGGCGCTGGTCCTGCGGGTGTTCGGCCTGGACCAGGCCCCTCCTTCGCCCCGTGGCTCCCTCCCTCTCCTCTCGTCCCTCCTCTCGTCCATCCCCTTTTTCCTTCCATCCCTCCTCCGCACCTCCCTCCATCCTTCCTCCCTCCATCCTCCCTCCCTCCATCCCTCCTTCATCCTTCCTCCTCCTCAACTTATTCCTCCCTCTCTCCCTCATTCTCCTTCCTCCTCCTCCTCCTCCTCCTCCTCCTCCTCCTCCTCCTCCTCCTCTTCCTTCTCCTCCTCCTGGACGTGAGTCGGCGCCTCGCCTCGCCTCGCCTCGCCTCCTCCTATTCCCTCTTCTTCTCCTCCCCCCCTGCCCTCCCTCCCTCCTTCCTTCCTTTCCTCCTTCCCTCCCTCCCTCCACCCCTCCCTCCCTCCACTCCGCTCCTCTCTACCTCCACCTCCACCACCCTTCCGGGAGGGGAGATGGTATCCACTTTATCCTTCTCTCCTCTCTCCTCTCCTCTCTCCTCTCCTCCCCTCTCCTCCCTCCCTCCCTTCCTCTCTCTTCCTCGTCCCCTTCGTCCTCTTCATCCTCTTTCCTCTACCCTTCCTCCTCCTCATCCTCTTCCATCCCCCGCCCTTCTAGGAGACCGTTTCTTTATTGCTTGGGGCATGACGGGCGTCATGGCCCCCGTTCCCCCCCCTATGACGTAACGCTCCCCCCCCAATGTGCTCCGGGCACTGCCGCCGTGCGCATTGGGATCTGCGTAGGTGTCCGCGTAGGAATCTGCATAGGAGTCTCGTCCGCAGTCGTCGTCGTCGTCGTCGTCGTCGTCGTCGTCGTCGTCGTCGTCGTCGTCGTCGTCGTCGTCGTCATCGTCGTCGCCCGTGGCTTGTCGCTCGTCGCTCATAGCCGTCGTGCGCGCGGACGCGGCTGAAGTCCTTCTTTTATTATTATTTTAAAAATATTCCGCGCCGATGACGGCAATCATCTAGGGGGGGTGGAGGAGGTCGATGACGTCACGTTTCGTGCCGGCGGTGTATGGGAATGCTTAGGAATGACGGAGGACGGGTAGCGCCAGCATGTAGGTGGCGATTTGCACCACAACGCCTGTGTACACCACAGTTCCTGCGTGCACCACAGCGCCTGTGTACACCACACCGCCTGTGTACACCACAGCAGCCGCGTGCAGCACAGCGTCAGTTTTGTGCCACCGTGTCTGAGGGCACAATAGCTCTTGTGCACACCACAGCGGTTGCGTACACCACATCAGCCGTGCGCAACACAGCACCAGTGTACACCACAATGCCTGCGTGCCTTGCAGTGCCTGTGTGCACCACGGCGCCTGTGTGCACCACAGCAACCGTGTACAACACAGCACCACTGTTGTATGTAGAATGCTAGAATGGATCCTTATGACAAAATGGAACGCTTGTGGATTACACAAAAACAACAGAAAATTATCCCTATGGACAACGGAGCGCCGCTGGAATCTATGAGTTCTCCCGAATCCGCCCGCATCACCCTAACTCCTCCCATCTGCGTCCAGGAGGCTCCAGGTAAATTGGCCGTCCGAGAACTAAGTGGACCGATTCAATAGACCATTATGCGGTGCGCGCTGAGATGCGCACGTGCGCTGTAGCGCCAACCCGCGCGACAGGGGGTAAGGAGGAGGAGGAGGAGGAAGAGGAGGAGGAGGAAGAGGAGAAGGAGGAGGAGTAAGAGGAGGACGAGGAGGAGGAGGAGGCGGAGGGGGAGGGAGGAGGGAAGAACGTCGCATTCGATTATCAGCACTTTCTGGGCGTGGCGTCTAGATGTCCGCAGCAGATCCTCACGTAGATGCTCCTTCTACCTGTCCTATGCACGCAGGCACTGTGGTGTACACCAGCGCTGTGTTGTACGCGGATGTTGTGGTGTAGACACGCGCTGTGGCGTGCACAGGCGCTGCGGTGCACGCAAGCACTGTGGTGTATACAGGCGCTGTGTTGCACATGGTAGCTGCGGTGTGCACATGTCCACCGGTGCTGCAGTGTACGCAAGCATTGTGGTGTACACAGGCGCTGCGTTGCACACGGTTGTTGCGGTGTACGCAGGCGTTGTGGTATACACGCGCGCGCTATGTTGCATGCGAGCGTTGTGGCGTGCACAGGCGCAATGGGGCATATCGCCACCTACATGCTGCTCGCGTCGTCGTCGTCGTCGTCGTCGTCGTCGTCGTCGTCGTCGTCGTCGTCGTCGTCGTCGTCTCTCGTCGCTCGTCGCTCGTCGCGTCGCGCGCGCGGGCGCGGCTGCGGTGCCGGAGCCACACGGCGGGGGGGGCGTTACGTCATACCCGCCCCCCGCCCACCCCCCCCCCATGACGCCCGTCATCGCCGAACATCGCGATCTGTTACCCTAAAGTTCAAAATACTGGCGGTCGCAAAGATGGAGGGCCGATCGTTTCTAAGGCGCCGCGATCATTCGTTTGAAGGCCACCAGCAGTCACGCAGATGGACGGCTGGTCGTTTTCCCAGTGCGACCCTCGTCGCAGCGCCGCGCACATTCGTCTTGAAAGTCTACGGGCGCCACATGGAGGTCTGGCGGTTTTCAAGATGCGGTTCTCGGGGGTCCCATCGCTGGAAACCTCCGTGGAGAGGGAGGGGGAGGAGGAGGAGGAGGAGGAGGAGGAGGAGGAGGACCAGGAGGAGGAGGAGGAGGAGGAGGAGGAGGAGGAGGAGGAGAAGGAGGGGGAGGAGGAGGAGGAGGAGGAGGAGGATGCGGAGGAGGAGGAGGAGGAGGAGGAGGAGGCTAACTTCCTGTTTCGCTGTCAGCTGGGAAGGTGGAGGCCTGGATCTTTTGCGGCACGGGGTCCCGCCCTAGCGACAGGCCAGGCCCGTCGAGCCCTCGTCACCGAAGGGGGACGCTTCCCGCAGAGGCAGGGGGGTCTTTGCAGGGACTTGTGGGGAAGTGGGCTTGGGATGGGAGGGTGTGCTGCAGCATCGTTGGTGCATCCTGGGTTTGCTCTGCTCCTTCTCCTCATTCCTGTCCTCTCTCCTCTGTCCTCTCCTCCCCTCCCTCCCTCCCTCCTCTTGTCTTGTTCTTCGCCCTTTCCCTCCCTCTCCCCCTCGCCCTCCTCTGTTTCCCCCCCTCCCTTCCCCCTCCTCTTTCTCTTCCTCCCCCTTCCCCCTGCAGCCATTTTGGCTCAAGGCAAAACGTGACGAAGGGCCATAAACGCCCGATAATCAGCGATTAGCTTTGGCTGCTCCGTAGCCAAGGTTCCAGCATTGTGGCACGATTTTCCGTGTTCGCTCCTTTGGGAGCATTGTTCTTCTCTTCTCGTCCCTGTTGCAGTCATGTCCTGGCGCTGGCGGGCGCCCTGGCACCAGAAGAAGCGTGGAGGCGGCGGCGCATAGTCGGTCAGTTCGACATGTGGCCACTGGGAGTATGACAAGCATGGGCAGGTGCAGTGCTCGAAGTGTGGAGGACAGTACCAGTCGTGACCGACCTGCTGAGCGCGCCCCTCGTGCCCAACCTGACCTGGGTGCCGAGTTCGACAGGCTCTTGGGCCTGTTCCCTGATCAAACTGAGTGCCTGCGTGCCGCTCGCGCCCAAGTACTACCTCGTGAAGTTCCTGAGCCTCCGCCCTTTGCGAACGATGGTGAACTTGACAAGCGCGTGGAACGTCAGCGGACCTCGCTGGCGTAGGCTGTGGAGAAGGACTCGAAGGCGGAGAGGATCGCCCAGTATGAGGTGGAGATCCGCCTTGCTGCTGTGGTCCGCTCTGGTCCAAGCGGCGGAGGCCCGTCGTAACGCGGTTGCGGAGCTGGAGGCTGCCGCGACCGCGCGCCGTTTGTCCTACGAGGCGATGGGCGGTTTCGATCCCAGGGCGTTCAAGGAGAAGATCATGCAGGAAAAACGGCCCGAGCATGCCAGGCTCGCCCAGGAGCGTGCGGAGAGGGTGGAGGCTGCGGCGGCCATCCCCCCTGCGCCTGTGCAGGCTCGCGCCGCCGCGCCTGCCCCGCGTGCCCCTCGGGCGGCTGCGGCGAGGCACCAGGCGCCTGCGGCGGCGCCCATGCAAGTTGATGGCGCACCTGCTGCGGCCCCAGCGGCGGGTGCTCCTGCGCCTGCTGCTGCACCTGAGCGAGGTGCGGTCGGTGTCCTTGGGCCTGTTCCTCAGATACCGCCCAACCTCGCGAACATGTCGGAGCCAGAGCTACGCGAGTGGTGCGATGAGAAATGCCAGCGGTATGAATACTGGGCCCAGATCAAGTTGTTCAACCTTCAGCTGCACGCTGATGACGCCGAGTCCTTTCTGTCTGAGGTTCAGGGCGAGGCCGAGCGCCAGATGGAGTTGGAAGCCCCAGAGAAAAAGGAGCGTGGACGATGGCTTATCCCCAGAGGAGCTCGGCGCCATGGAGCGCCTTGCGCAGAAGAGCGCAAGGCAAGGCCCAGGAGAGGATCCGCACCTTGCGGGGCGCGGCCCAGAGTTCCTTCGAGCGCGTTATGGCCCGGACGCAGCCTGTCTTTGTCGCTGGTGCTCCTGCGGCTGTATCCCCTCCAGTGCATGTGCAACTCCTTGTCCCTCGCGAGGCCGATGAGGCTGCCGCTGGCGATGCAGGGGGCGGCGTTCTACCGGCTCCCCGAGTTCGTGGGCGCTCTCGGGGCGCCCGAGATGGCCAGCAGGAGGGGTGGCAGGAAGTTCGATAAACGCGATGATGATGAGATATCCTTGCTATTCTGTAACATGACCAGTTGGAATCAAGTGACGTTGGATTTCTTGCAAGTGCCTAGACCGATCTGTGACGGCTTTTTCTGTGCTGAGCATCATCTTCGGTTCTGCGAGCTTTCCCGCGCCCGACGCAATGCTTCCCATATCGGTTGGAGGCCTTATTTAGTTCCTGCTCTACCTTCCCTTGGATGGCGTTCCCATTGGGGCGTGGGATGCTGCGTCTCCAAGGGTCTCTGCTTTAGGCGTTTCTTGGCCAGCTCTGGGCTCGAAGATCTGGGCATGGGCCCCAGTTGGATGTTTCTCGAACTTAGGGCGCAAACTTGTGTCCTTTCTGTAGGTGTGATCTATTTGATTTCTGACTTGGGCTTCTCGGGGGCCAACGTCGAACTGGCGCGGTCGGTTGCGGAGTTCTTGGGGGCCCTCGCGATGCCACGGGTGCTCTTTGGGGATTTCAGTATTCTTGCTCCCGACGTGGACCTCGCTGGCTTCCCGCAACATGCCTCGGCCCGCATGGTAGCGCCTGGGCGTGCGGGCGTCACGTGTGCCCAAGGTAGGGGTTCACTCATTGATTATGTCTTGGTGTCTCGTGATCTTGGGGATTGTGTTATCTCGGGGCCATATTTCCCGAGCCCCTTCAATGCCCGCCCGTGCTTGGCCCTCACCTTGAAGCGCCAGGCTTTTCACCGGGTGATGTGGCGACGGCTTCGACTTCAAATGTCCTCCTTGCTATGGTCCCGACTTGCCGTGGGATCGCATGGTGGCTGTGGTGGAGGATCCAGGCCCGTGTGAGGTGCCGCATACCTGTTCGATGCGAGGGCCCCGCGCGTGCAAGATTTTTCGAGCTTGTCGCTCACTTGTATGTATTTGCCCTGGCCCAGGGCGACCGGGGCCATCTTTGAGTCGCCTGCGGTCGCGCGCGATCAGTCTCCCAGCTTGGTGCATTGTGGAGACTTCGTGGCTTTTTGTAAAACTACCAGTGCTCGGAGGGGTCCGGAGGGCCAAAGTTTTCGGGGGTCTGAGTTGGCTTTCTGGGCCCAGGTGTTTCAGACGTGGATTGAATGCCGCCTGTATCGTGCTAAGAGGTCTCCGCGCATGCTTGCAATCATCGGCGCCCAGCTTACGGATCTTTTGCCGAAGGTTTCAGTGCGCCTGCGAGCTGGTTCTCCCCGACCACCTGCTCGGTGGCTTGCCGTCTTGGGTCCGCTCGGAGGCGGCGAAGGACATCTTCGAGCTCGACTTTGTAGCGCTCGACGAGATGTTCGACGCCATCTCTGCTGAACTTACCGCGTCCTGGTCGGCGGCGCGTAAGAGGTCCAATGAGGGGTGGAAACTTTGGTTGTTGCAGGCCCTTCCCCAGGGGGGCAAACGTTTTCGTTCGTGGTTGAAGCGTGATTCTATTGATGCCCCGCGGTTTTTGTCTCCCCTGGAGGGGTGCAGCAGCTCCAAGGTGATGCGATGAACCGCCGCCAAAGTTTTTGTGGCCGTGTCTGGCAGGGACCTGTCTCCCGCGCCATTGTCTCAGGTGTCCTTGATGCTTTCCGCCCGAGAGCCCATTTGCACTCAGAGGGGTTGGAACCTCTCGCTGTGTTGGACGTCCAGCGAGGAGCGAGGTGCTTCTCCGCTAGCACTGCTGTTGGGGTGGATCACTGGGCCCCGCGTCAGATTGTCGACCTCCCCCTCCAGGCTGGTGTTGGGGTTCGCTCGCATCCCCAATCGGTGCGAGCTTGCCATGATGTGTCCATTCCAGGTCTTTTCGAGTGTCATTGCGCTCCTGCCCAAGAGCGTTGAATGTGATGGACCTGCGTGTACATGTCCCGCCCTATACCGTGTGTATTGTAAAGCTCGGAACCAGGGCCGTGATCGATGGAGTGCTGATCGGTTTCACTTGTGCGACACCACTGTGCAAGGCTCGAGTGCCTTCCAGGCGGTCCTGTTGCGAGAGCTTGGTCGCGAGGTCGGTCGTGCGCTCGGGCTCTGCTCCGTGGGCGCCCACTGGGACCTCGCGCGCTTCTTTGGCATTCACGACCCTCGCAAGCTGATTGAGCTTTCTGTCGAGATGGGCTATCCTCTCCACCTCCTCTACTTGGGGATCCTCATCCACGTGTCTCCTAGGGTGCTGGAGGTGGGGTGGGTGGTGGTGGTGTGTGTGTGTGTGTGTGTGTGTGTGTGTGTGTGTGTGTGGGATGTCTCTGATCTCATGTATAGTGGGAACGGAATACTTGCGGGGTGTGCGCAGGCGATGGCCTGTGTCGAGATCTATGTGTGCTATATCGTTGACAGTGCTCGTGCTCTCTTCTTCCCTGTTCGTGTCAAAGCATATGTTGATGACGTCGCCCAATCTCAGCGCGGCACGCGGGGTGATATTCTCTCGGATCTGGCGCCTGCCGTCACGCCTTTAACGCGCTGGCTATCAGTTCGGGGTGCACTATTTCAGCCAAGTCTGCCCTCGTGTGTAGTCATGCTGGCCTGGGCCGTCAGCCAGCGGAAATGTTCCAGGCTACTAGTCTTCCTATCAAGCTGCAGGGGGCAGCTCGAGATCTGGAGGCCATGGCCCCTGCAGGCAAGCGCGGGCGAACTGTGGAGATGATGCAAAGGCGCGCGTTGGCCGCCAAGAGTGCCGGGGACATGGCTTTCATGAGTAGAGCGGTCGGAAGTGCTAAGGCGTTCTGCACACCTGGGGCCCTCGCTATCGGATTTTGGAGTCACCAGGTTGTTGGACTTACCTTGGGGCGCATTCGGGCTATGTGAGCCCGGGCGGCCAGGTGCTCTGGGTGGTGGGCCCCAGGGGCCTGCGCCACCACCGCCCTCGGGTTAGCTAGTCCTGCGAGAGATGACCCCCAGTTTAGGCTTCGGTATGAGCAACTCGTTGCCTGTCGTGGTGTCTGGGGGATCTGGATCACAAATCGAGGATGGAAGTTACGCAATGTTGGCAACGGAGTCTGGGCATCCTGCGTGGTACGAAACATCGGTGGCTTAAAGTTCGGGGTCCTCTGGCTGCTGCCATCTCGGTCCTCTTGGATTTAGGTGCGGATCCCAAGAACCCCGTCCCCTGGGTCTTCCCCGACAGCGCGGTGCTGCGCCTGACGGGTGGCGATTGCCCGCGCGCGCTCTGGATGGCCTTCCAGAAGCTCTGCGTGACCATGTCTTGGAGCACGGCCTCCAACCACTATTTAGGGAATTTGTTGGAAGGAGGAGTTGGTTTCGCGGTCCCCAGGAGATTTTTGAAAACAAGCTGGAGGAAGAAGGGGCCATTGAGGCCGCTGGGGTGCTTCGCAATGTGATGACTGCTGTTTTTTTGGATGGAAGACAGGCTTCTTCAATCAGGTTATGACTCTGTCAGCCGTGGCCTGTGCCTTAGATGTGGGATTGCTCCCGGGACCGCAGTCCATCGGTTCTGGCAGTGTCGATGCAATGACGATCTGGTCGATTCGGCGATTGGCCTGACGGGCTCTCTCCAAGCTGGAGCCCTCCACCCTGATTCGTCCTCCAAATTTTGGCGTCGCGGCCTGCCGCCTCTCCATGATGCCATTGGGCACCTCCCAGACCCGCAAGCGTGGGTTTGGGAATGGGGGGGACTGCGGGACGGGGCCAAGAAAAGGGTTGGCGTGTGGGGGGTGGATGGCTCCGGCGGGAAATATATGAAAGACTGGCGTCCCCGTCGCTGTAGCTGGTCTGTAGTCCACCGAGGTGCTACCCACTGGTTTGACGGCGTTGCTTGCGGTGCCCCCCCCCCACTAGGGTGCAAACTGCTGGGCGCGCTGAATTTTATGCCCTTATTCAACTGCTATAAAGGAGCTGTCTAGATGTGGTGGTCTACTCCGATTGTTTGCTTGTGGTTCGTGGGTCACGTAAGACGTTGAGGCAACATTATAAGTCTTCAGTGCTGGACCTCGGGAGATCATTTCACGAGACCCTGGGGACCTGCAGTGGATCAGTGGAAGTTCGATGGACAAAAGGCCACCCCACGCAATCCCAGGACATTACTGTGCGTCTCACCCGTGCTGAGTTGTACCTCGACAAAAGTGCGGATTTCTTTCTAACAAGGCCGCTGAGCTGGCCCAGGTGTCGGTTGAACATGTCCGAGCCAGTGAGTTGGCGGACGAGCGGGCGTTTAAGGTTCTCAGCCGCCTCCTTGCTGTGCAAAAGGGAGGTTCTGTTTTCTGGGGGCCGCGGCTTGGCCACGGGAGACCCAAGACGCCCTAAGTCCCAATTCTAATCGGTCGCTGTTCGGTTGACTAGGCTCTGCGATATGGTACATCACTGCATTGAGCGGCCCACCAGTGCTGTCCTGCCGTAGCTGCTATCGGAAGTTCAGCAAACGAGGGCCGTTTGTCGAATTCTGGCGTGGCCGCTGCAAACCCAGGTCGGACATGCCCCAACGAATTCATGCTCTCCCACCGCGGGCGTTGCTGGACCCGAGGGGTGGTGAGGAGCACCCGCTTGATGATTTTGGGCCTTTGGAGGGCGGAGTGGGTGGGGGGTTGGATCATCCTTTGGCGGACCTGCGCCATGCCTCGCACACCCTTGCCTCCATCTCCGGAGTTTTGCATTGCCAAGTGTGCGGCAGGCATTGTGTGGAGTCCCCGCAACGTTTGCGGAGCGAGTGCGGGCCCCCCACCAAAGCTGGGAAGGAGGTGCTCAGCAGACTGTCGAGAGGGTTGCCTCCTAAGTCTGGAGGTGTTTTCCCAGACCTGCACTTGTGTTGCTCGTGCCCTGCGATGCAGCAGGTAACCACGGCTTGCAGGTAAACAAGTAACACAGGTCCTCCCCCTCCCCCTCCCCTTTCTCTTCCTCCCCCTCCCCCTCCCCGTCTCCCCATCTTTCTCTTCCCCCTCCTCCTCCTCCTCCTCCTCCTCTTTCTCCTCCTCCTCCTCCTCCTCCTCCTCCTCCTCCTCTTTCTCCTCCTCCTCCTCCTCCTCCTCCTCCTCCTCCCTCCGTCCCTCCTCCCTTCCCTCCTCCCCTGCCTCCCCCTGCCCCCCCCCCGCCCCTCCCCTCCAGCGCTCTTCGTCGTCCTCGCCCCCCCCCCTCCCGCGGCGTCCAGGAGTTCCAGGCGCTGCGCTGGTTTCGCGCCGCGGTGGCAGCGGAGGCCGACGTTCCGCCGCCGGGCGCCGCCCAGGACGCGGTCTTCGCGCAGGCGCGTGCGCGCGCGAAGTCGTCGTCGTCGTCGTCGTCGTCGCCGTCGTCGTCTTCGTCGTCGTCGTCAGCGTGATGATGATGCTGATCATGAAGAAGCTGATGATGATGATGATGATGATGATGATGATGATGATGATGATGATGATGATGATGATGATGATGATGATGATGATGGCGACGACGATGGTTATGATGATGCTGATGGTGATGATGTCGGTATCGGTGGTGCTGATGGTGGTGGCGATGATGGTGATGCTGCTATTGATGGTGATGCTGATGATGAGAATGTCGACGACGATGACGCTGCGGTTGCTGGTGATTACGTATTAATGCGACGATGCTGATGATGGCAATGCTGATGATGATGATGCTGATGATGCTGAGTATGATTATTGTTTGAATTTGTATCATGGCTGTTAACATTACTCGTATCATGGTGGTGGTGACGTT
>CAUYUJ010012814.1:319720-349720 GCA_963575745.1 Prorocentrum cordatum
TACACTATCCCAGGGGGGCCGGTATCGACCCCCTTGAGGTTCCCTTGTAAAAAACAATACGCGGGGACATCTTTTGTTCTAACATAACACTTTTTCAAGAATCCCTTGCAACAAATGGGACGAAGTGTACACGCGCGCGCCGTCGCGCGCGCATGCCGAAATCCTCCAAAAACCTGCGGTGCCGGAAGGATTTCGCAATCGAGTTTCCCAAACAACCTAAAAAAACACAGGGTTTCGCAACACTGATTTGATAAACAAACTTACGCGCGAGCTCTTGCGAAATCTTAAGAAAACCATAGGTTTATCAAGATTTTTCAAAATGCTACCACACGGGCTTCGGGTGCGCGCATGTCGAAATCTGTCGAACGCCCTTGCGCGTGTGCCGTCGCGAGAATCCTCTGCAAAAATTGGGACGAAGTGCAGACGCGCGCGTCGTCGCGCGCGTATGCCGAAATCCTTCAAAACCCATCGGTTTCGGAAAGATTTCAAAATCGTGTGTCCAAAAAACTTACAAAAAACACGAGGCTTCGCAACACGGATTTTCAACAAAAGCGTGCGCGCGCGCTCTTGCGTCGTCGTCGTCGTCGTCGTCGCCGTCCTCCCTCATCCCTTGTCGTCGTCGTCGTCGCCTACGTCGTCCTCTGTCTTTCCTCGTGTTCGTCGTCGTCGTCCTCTTTGGCGTCGTGGTCGTTTCCGTCGTCGTTGTCGCCGTGGTCGTCCTTTCTCCTCCTCCCTCGTGGTCGTCGTCCGTCGTCGGCGTCTCGTCGTCGTCCCTCCTATTTCGTCGCCGTCGTCGTCGTCGTCGTCGTCGTCGTTGTCGTCGTCTTCCCTCCTCCGTCGTCGTTGTCGTCGTCGGCGTCGTCGTCCTTCCTCCTTCTTCGTCGTTCGCGTCGTCGCCGTCCTCCCTCCTCCCTCGTCGTTGTCGTCGTTGTCGTCATTGTCGCCGTCGTCGTCCTCCCTCCTCCCTCGTCGTCGTCTTCGTTGGCGACGTCGTCGTCGTCTTCGTCGTCGTCGTCGGCGTCGGCGTCGTCGTCGTCTTCGTCGTCGTCGACGTCGGCGTCGTCGTCGTCGCCGCCGTCGTCGTCGTCGTCGTCGGCGTTGTCATCGTCGTCGTCGTCGGCGTCGTCGTCGTCGTCGGTGTCGTCGTCGTCGTCGTCGTAGTCGTCGTTGTCGTCGTCGAAGTCGTTGGAGACGTCGTCGGTGTCGTCGTAGTCGGTGTCGGCGGCGCCGTCGTCGTCGTTGTCGCTGTCGTCGTCGGTGTCGGTGTCGTGGCCAAGTGCTATGTGGTACCTACCGTCACGGTCTTGTCTTAAGAGGTCTTGCGACCAAGTTGCGGGTGGGAGGGTGGGATGTTTGCACGAGCAGTGGAGAGGACAACTTCAAGACGGTTAAAGTGAATTGCACCGCATAGATTGCACCGTATAGATTGTACCGCGTAGAATGCACCGCATAGAGTGCAACGCGTAGATTCCACTGGGTAGATTGCACCGCTTGCACCGCATATATTGCATCGCATATATTGCACCGCATTGACTGCACCGCATACATTGCACTGCATATATTGCACCGCTTAGGCTGCACCGCATACATAGCACCGCATAAACTGCACCGCATAGACTGCAAGAACCTACTGTTTGGGGTCCACACTGGCTAACAGTTTTATATGTTCTTTTTCTTCTTCCTAATATTATTAGATATATAGGGAGATCTAGTTTTACGCAGCCTTCGGATGACCGCGCCTGCTACAGGGCAAATGCCTCGGCACGCCGCTGGCGCCGGGGCGCGACCAAAACCAATCGACGGGGCACGGAGGGGTGGGGAGGGAAGGCGATGCGCACTCTTGTTGAACTATCGAAGGCGCCCACGGCGAGGCACCGCCGCCGCCTGCCCAGCGGACGCGCCCGCGTCGCCGCGTGCCGAGCGGCGGCGCGGCCGCGCAGGTGGACCGGTTGTGGGGAACATTGGGCAGGGGCCGACTTGTGTGCACTGTACCGCGTTGGCGTGTCCCGAGGCGTCGTCGATTCTCGACCCAGGAATGGTAGGGTGCACAGTTTCTCGGTCCCCAGGGCTGGACAACTATGCACCGTACCGCGCGGTTCTCGTAATCGGGGAGGGGCCCAGAGGGGCGTCTTGGAGCTCTTTCTGGGCCTTTTGGGGCCTTTTCGCGGGCCTCCTGGCACTCTTTTTTCGGGCCATCCTGGGGCTCTCTTGTGCCGTCTTCGGGCTCTTAGGACCTTCTTGGGGCCCTTGGAGACCTTCCTGGGGGTCTGTTGAGCCGTTTTGGGCCGTCCTGAGGTTTTCTTGGGACTCTTGGGCCGTCTTGACCTGGACTTCAGTGCTTTTGGACCGTCGTGGACGCTCACGAGACCAAGAAGGCGAGAGTTCGACCAACACCCGGGGGGAAGCCTATGTTTTTTGTTTTTTTCAGGCCCTCCCAGGGATCCTCTTGGAGCCCTCTTGGGTCGTCTTGGAGGCCTCTTGGGCCGTCTCGGGCCGTCTTCGAGCCCTCTGGGCCCGCCTTGAAGACATCTTGAGCTATCGTGGAGGCCATCAGGGATCCTCTTGGACCGTCTTGGAGTTGGGCCATCTTGGGTGTCTTGGAGGAGGATTTTACGGGTGGCCAGTGGGACGGGCCGACCGCCACCAGTTTTTTTGTTGTCCGGGCCAACAGCGGAAGCCTTTTGGATACCCATTGAGGTCTCGTGGAGTGCCTCTCGTGGGACCTCTTGGGTTTTTCTTCAGATCCACATTAGCGCCACAAACCGATCTCGCTGTCAATGTGGTGAGTCCGACGCGCGCATGGCGTCACTTTGACGCGTTCCTGGCAGGTCCAGTGGGAGAGGAGGAAGACGACTACGCTTTAGAAGGGGCGATGGGGAGTGAGGACAGGCAGGAGGAGGAACAGGGACAGGAATTACGAGGTGGTGGAGGATGATACGGAGGAGGAGGAGGGGGTGTAGGCACAGCCCGCGCAGACGAAGACGAAACAGTAGGGGGGGACGAGTGAGCGTAGGGTGCGCGCTCGAGAGCTGGTGGAGCGCGGGGTGCGGAAACGACCTGCGTTCATGGGGGAATTCGCGTGCGCAGCCTGCAGAGAGGGCTTCCCGTGGCAAGGTCACACGAAGCCGTGATCAGCGTGACAGTGACTCAAATCAAGGGGGCTCAGGTCGTCAGGCACACGGCGAGCTGCTCCGTGGTTGCTGCCAGCCATGCCCCGCAGGTGCCGGTGCCGTCGGGTGGCCCGGCAGCGCGGGCGCGGCCAACCTCTCCCAGGCTGGGAAGACAGCTTGCGGCTCCCAGACGGCTGCAACAGTAGGGGGCCACATGCGAACCCTACCCCTACCCCCCACGATTTCTTAGGGGGAGGGTGGGGTTCATTTCGTTCGGGAGCTCCTGAACGAAGTGAACCCCACCCTCCCCCTCAGAAACCGTGGGGGGGTAGGGGTAGGGTTTGCATGTGGCCCCCTAAGCAGATAGTTCAAGAGCGGCCCAGTCTGGCCCCAACATCCGCCCAGATGGATTTCGAACCCGCCGAGCTGGTCCCGCGGTGGACGCCAGGGGGCCCACGCCGGGGTCCTGAGGAGCTCACCGCCGAAGAGGCACCGGAGATCGCCTGCGAGGCCCCAAGACAGCGCCAGAGCGGCCCCAAGACGCTCCAGTATGGTTCCTCACCCTCAACTTTTGCTCCAGATGGCCCACGTGCAGGAGCCCACAGACCCTGTATGCACCCACGGAGCCTCCAAGATGGCCCCAAGACGATTTTAGTGTGCACAATATCATCTCGCAGCGGCCCCCCAGAATCTCCAGATCCGCCGGAATGGCCCCACGAGGCCCAAGGGATCCCAACGTGGCCCTAAGAAGCCCTTCCGCAGCAAGGTTGGATCAACGTGTTTTGCTTCAAGCGTTTCTGGCCACTCGCGTTTTGCACAGCTCAGCGCACATGACGAAAATCCATCCTGCCAATGTCGATGCGCTTGCCGAGGAACCCGCGGGTGTTGATTCCAGGCAGCTGCCTGGCGGAGCCCTTCATGCTAGTTTGAGGCGTCGTTCTTTCGAGTTGGGCTTCGACGACATTTTCGCGGATGGTGACAACCGAACTGCTCCCATAGTTGTCTCCTTTCAGAGCTCGGCCTTTTCCAGTGGAGCACGTGACTCGTTATATTTTTTTGGTGTTTCCGTCGTGCTATCAGCGCTCTCTTTTACTTTCATTGCAATTCTGTTTGGTTTATTTGTGCGCGTTGGACAAGGTTATGTCTCCAATACTGATGTTGACATCGACAATTGGACCGCATGCCTTCCAAATGCCAGTGTGACCAGACTCGGGCAAGAGATCCCGTACAATACAGTGCGTGCCCAGGTGTCCCTCCCTAAGATTTTCGAAGTGGCTTCGATTACCACGTTGATGACTTACCTGTGTTCACAAGCATGCAGCGCCGCTCGTCAAGTAGGAATAGTTAGCTTTGGCCTGGCAGTGATCGCCACACCAATCTACTTGCATCCGAGCTGTACTGGCAGCGACGGACTTCCCAAGTTTGTGGACCCTTTTTTTACAATGTCTATCCTTTTTGTCATGTTGGGACGCTTGTCATGGGATATTATACGCGGAAACGTTTCAGCAATGATACTTGTATCGAGATACCCTCGCGTGGCGTTCAACTTATGCCTTGTAGCGATGTTCGCATTTAACTCTATTCTGGTTAATCTATCACCCACGGCCATGGGTCTAAATCCAGCAAGTGCAGTTCTCGTTGGCTATATTACCGCTCGTGCTTTTGGGCTTCTGACGCGTTGGTGTATCAAGGGTATCGACTTGCCGCTGGTCGGAAGCTGGTCAATATTCTTCGCATATGATGTCAGTGTTGCGACAGCTTTGCGAAGGTACATGATTGGATTGGTCGATGATGATGATGACGCCATGGTCGCAATCCTGACGTCTGCGGTGGTTGAGCTGTTCCTCAACGCTGCGGCCGTGCTACTTGCCGTGCACACTTTCAACAAGTCACTCCCGACATGTCAGGACGCCGCAATGACGCGTATGAACGTGTTCTTCGGATCCATCGTGAGCGACATGCTCTCGGAACAGATTGCGATACACAGTTGCCTTGCCTATGCTTTATTCGCTGACCCCCATATTTTCAGCATAGGTCAGAGCAGGAGTGCAGAGGTGAGTGCCAGGAATTGGGTCGCGGCTTCTGCTGTGGAGCTGTGTGTGGATGTAGTTTGCATCTGGAGCGTCGTTCTGATGCTGCCCATTAGTTTCAACGGAATGATCAGAAGGGCAAGGATGTCGACAACTATGATAGTCTTTTCGATGTGTGCTACGGTTCATCCACATTTGATTGGGCTGCACAACGTTCTTGATCGAGACCGCTACTTTTGCGATCCCAGCACTGGGTCGTAACTCTTGCGCCAGCGAGGTGGGGGGCCGCGAGCTGCTCACTGACTTGCCCCTCCTTGGGTTCAGTGCTCCTGCATCTACAGCTGCCGAGGGCAGGAGGGACCACGGGTGGAACGTCGCCGGGGGAGGAGCAGTACGAATGCTGCGTCGTACTGGCGGCGGCCTCTCGGGAGCGTGCTCTCCTCCGGCGGCAGCGTCGGCGCTGAGCTCTCGCGGAGGCTCCGGGAGTCGGGGTCTGAGTTCGACCAGCCGGCTCGCATCTGGTCTCACAGCATGTTGCTCGCGGACACAAGCAGTGAAGATGTTGCAACGCATGCGTGGTTCTAACGCTTTCGTGTAGCTTCCACGCTGCGTGCTTGACGTCAGCAGGACTGCCAAGCTAAGACGCCCTCGATCCTTGCGCACGACCCACGGCACCTCCAGGACGGCCCACGGAGACACCGACTCGCTTAAGAATAGCTTTCAGAAGCTCACCCCGACGCTCCACAGCAGCACCAGATGCCCCAAAGCTCGCCCCAACAAGGCCTCAGAGGCCCCCGAAGGCGCCGGGAGGGCCTTAGGCGACCCCCGAGATGGCCCAAGAGGCCTCCCAGATGGCACAAGCGGGCCCCGAGAACGCCCCCAGAGGGTCACCAGTCGGAAAGCGGAAGACGAGACATCACGTTTGCCACCTCGACTAGCTCTGATGCAGCCCAAGCAGACCCCCAAGGAGGCCCCCGAGAGGTCCCAAGATGCCCCCAGGAGGCGCCCCACTCGGGCCCCAGAGGCCCCGAGCAGGCCCCCCAGAGGCTCCGAAGGGCGTGGGGACGGCGGCAGGGGATGTATGCAGTTGTATGCTGCTTGTCGAGGGGTTGTTAGAACCGCGCGCGCGAAGCGCGCGCGCGGTTCTTGCCCTCGTCCTCCTTCACTTCCTCCTCCATCTTGTACTCATATGGTTCATCCTACTCGTGTTCCCGTGACTCCTGCTTGCACTCCTTTTCAGGACCGCTTTCGCATGCCAGAGTATATTCTGACTCATCTTTCTGTATGCTCTTGCACCTACTCCGAGCAGTACCACGCTTCTGCGTCAACAGGTGTTCATTGTCCTACTGTGGCAGTTCCGCGACCCCCAGTTGGACAAAGAGCTCCCGCCCGAAGGTGGTGGGAAGGTTTTCCGCCAGACGCCAGAACCTGACCTGTTCGGGCCTTTTGAGGCTTTGTTGAGGCCGCGCTTGGGAGTTCTCGGGGCGTCCTCGCACCGCCTCTTGCGGCCTTTCCCCAAGCACATCTGTGAGCCATCTCGGGACGCCGTCTTCAGCTCTTCAGAGTTTGCTTGAAACTCCCTCGGGCCCTCGCGAGGCCCTCTGGGAGCCTTCCTGCTCCGCCTATCGGAGCTTCCTTGGGTTATACTGGTGTTTCTCTTGGGCCCCTTCTGCTTTCCGTGTATGGCCCTCTTGGAATCACATGGGGCCGCTCTTGGGACCCCTTTGGCCCTCCCTCCGAGCTCATGTAGACGCAATGTTGCGGCTATGTTGGAGCGGTCTACCGCCTCTCTATTTTGCGCCGCCACATGGTGCTCCATTCGAGCCATCTGGGGGCCTCCGCGGAGTTCAGGGCCGTCTTGACGCTCTTCTGGGTATCTCTTCAAGTCCTCTTGGGCAGCACATCTTGGTGCCATCTTGATGCCACTTTTGAGTCTCTTCCTCGGACCTCTTCGGCCTTCTTCAGACGCCTTCTCAGGGCGCTTCTTGGGGCCCTCTGGGGCCTTCACTTGGGGCCCTTTCGGATTCCCTTTGGCACTTGCGAGGCCCTTCGGATGCGTGCTTGAGGCGCTTTGAGGCCATTGTCGGAAGCACTTGCGACGACTCTCAGGGCACTCCAATTCTCCTCTCGGGGCCTCTTTGAGCTGTCTTGGGCCCTTTCTTGAGCCCCCCGTGGAGCCTCACTAACGGCGCTCTTGGGATTTACTTGGGTTGCTTTCTGGTTCTCTCCTACGCCCCCCCTGGGACGCTCTTCGGATCTTCCTAGGGCGCCTTGCTCCTGAGATCTCTGAGTTTTTAGAGCTCCTGGAGAGCCTCGAGAGGTGCCAAGCCTTCAAACCCCCAGAACACGCATACCCGTTTTTGCAGACCTCGCCTTCTTGGCAGTGCCCATACGCCTCCCGAGCTTCTGGGTGCCAGCTGAAACGCCGAAGAGAGATCGGGGGCGACAAAGAGGGGGGTGATGACTAGGGGGGGTGGATATCATGGCGGGGACCATGATATTTTCCCAGATTTTATGGCGCCTCTTCTTATTTCATTACGTCCCTGGCTCCCCCGCTGGGCCGCGCACATGCCGCCGGTCATGATTTGCACCCCCCCCTCTTGGACGCCCCCCTCCTGGCCGCCCCCGAAGAGAGACCCGAGAGACGCCCTCCAGGCCTCCAGGACGGCTCCAGGAAGCGCTCCGGCGAGGCAGCCCCGCGCAGCGCCCCCGGACGGCCCAGAGGAAGACGCCTCGACGACCAGGGGCCTGGGCCCGTCCCAAACGGCTTTGAGGCGTGCCTTCTGTCGGGCGTGTCCCCCTACAGGGGGATTTTCGACGAGAAATTAGAGATACCCCAACAATGGTCAAAAAAGGCAAAAAAATACTCAAAAATAGTCCCCAGACTATTTTTGGATTATTTTTTGATTCTTTTTGGGGTATTTTTGATTTTTCGTCGACAATCCCTCTGTAGGGGAGGACAGGCCCGACTTAAGGCGTGCTCGCAGGTGCCTCAGGCGGTCCCCCGGGGGGCCCCGACGTCGAGCAAATGCCCCCAGACGCCCCTGGTGGCCTCCAATTGGCCTTCAGTCGGGCCTGTCCCCCTACAGGGAGATTTTCTACGAAAAAGAAAAGATACCCCAAACATAGTCGAAAAAGAATCCAAACATAGTCTGGGGACTATTGTTTGAGTATTTTTTGACCTTTTTGGGTAACTTTTTGGGTATTTCTAATTTTTCGTCGAAAATCCCCCTGTAGGGGGACACGCCCGACATAAAAGTGGCCCAAAGCGCCCTCAAGACGCCCCCAAAGAGCTTCAGACGGCCCCAAACGCTGTCGAGACGCTCCAAGAGGGTTCCAAGGGGCACCCCAAGAGGACCCCAAGAGACAACAATCATTGCTTCCTCTCGCTTCGCGGGGTGCACGTCCAGAGTACGTGCAGTCAAGTCGTTTTGGGGTTTCTCGGGAGTTTCGTGGGGGCGTCTTGTGCCTTTTGGAGGCTTCTTGGGGATTTCTTGGAGGCCTCTTGGGGATTTCTTGCGGCCCCTTGGGGCCTTTGGGGGGCCTCCTGGGGGCGTCTTGGGCCGTCTTGGGGCGCTTACGCGCCGTTTCGCCCCAAGAGGACCCCAAGAGACAACAATCATTGATTCTATCGGCTTACGCCACATCCGCCGACCTCTCTATAAACTACTGCGCGTCCAGGACTGCATTCCACGAGGCTTGTCCGATTCCTGGGGGGTTCTTGGGGGCGTTTGGGGGCTCTGTTCTGGCTCCCCGGGGGCTTTTTGGGGCGTGTTTGGGGCTTCTTGAGGCAACCTGGGGGCGTCCTGGGGCCGAAGGCTGGAAATGTGGGTTCGGGTTCCCCCCGTGGGCCTCCTTTTGGCGCCGTCTGCCTCTGGGGCCGTTATCACGGCTTCTTTGGCGGTCTTGGGACGTCTTGGAGCTGTCCTAGAGGTCTTTCGGGCCGTCTTCCACGAAAGCGCAACAGGCCAATATGTTTAAACATACGTTTTCCTAAGTGGATTGGGTAATTTTCATTTCTTCGGTGCCTTTTGGGAGGCCTCTTGGAGGCCTCTTGAGGCGTTTTGGAGGCATCTTGGGCCGTCTGGATGCCATCTTGGGCGTCTTGGAACGATCATTCGACGATTCGGGACCCTCTTGGTTCGTGTTGGGGCCCAATTGGGGCCCTCTTGGTCCGTTTTGGGGCCCTCTATGCTCCCATGGCGCGTTCGTCCGGGGCCGTGGGGGGGGGGGCAAAATCTCCGGTTTGGGGTCTCTTGGGAGAGGTTACGGGGGGGAGCAATCTCACACGCCTGCAGACCCACAAGGGGTCGGCGGACCCCGAGAGGACCCCAAGAGAACAATCATTGATTGTCCATGCTTTTTCTGCACCACTTTCTGCTACCAAGCGTTCCAATATTACCACAGAGGCCCCGAGGATCGCCCCTGGGCGGCCCGAGAGGCTCCCAAGTGGATTCCCAGACGGCCCGAGGGGCCCCCAGAACGGCTCAAGAGAGCGTCCGAGACGGCCCAGGAGGCACCCGAGATAACCCGGAGATGGCCCGAGTTGGAGCCGCCGCCGCACGCCGCCCCCCCCCCCCCCCTGGTCGGTCGGCGCAGATTCGCGACGGCAGGTCCCGGTGTGACAGGGCCGCCTGCACGCCAGCATAGCTGCCCTATGGCGGCACCCTCAGCCCCCCGCGCGGCGGCCCACACACCCGCGCCTGCCACTCTTCCTATACTGCCTCGGTGAGGGGGGCCGGGGCCCCCACGGGAGGATCGTCGACGTGAGCCTTCGGCGCCCTGCCCGCGCGCAGGTTCGCCAGGTGCCACGGCTGCTTGGGGCGGCCACAGCAACCGCCGGGGAGGCCTGCCAGGCGGCGCTGAAGAAGAGGTGAGTCGTGGCTCTCTTCGTCGCCCCGGGGTCCCGGGCGGCAGCTCTCTCACGTAGCACGTGGTGCCACGGCCTCGAGGGGCCGTGGCGGCACTCTGCTCTCCTCCGTGTGTCCCGCTTGGGCCGTCCGGGGCGCTTCTTGGGCTGTCTTGGGGCCCTTTTTGGGCCGTGTTGTGGCTGTTGTGGAAACCTCTTGGGCCGTCTTGGGGCGGTCTTGAGGCTTTCTTGCGCCGTCTTCAACGCCGTGAAGGCGGAACATGTGTACATCATGATATTTTTTTTGCCTCTTTGGCCCATCTTGGGAGTGCCCTTTGGGGCTTCTTGGCGCATCTAGGAGCACCTTTTTGCCGTCTGGAAGCGGTCTTGGGTGTCTTCGACCGATCGTTCGGCCACTCAAGGCCCTCTTGGACAGTCTTGGGAGTCTCTTGAGACCCTCTGGGACCGTTTTTGGGGCCTTCTATGACGCGTTAGGGCCAGGGTCACCCGGGGCCCAGGGGGAGGGGCCAAAGTCCCAGTTTGGGGTCCCCAGGGGGGATAATGGGGGGGAAGAAACTCGCACACCTAGAGACCCACAAGGGGTCGGCGGATCTTCTTTGCTCCCGCCTGTGACTGTGTGTGCCATGCGTGTTTGTTTGGCCTGCCACTGTAGCTCTTGGCTGCGACCTAGCGTCCATTCCTGGTTCCTTTCCTCCGCCCCGTCCCCTCCTTTATCTTCGCGGCTACTGTAGGGTAGATCGTTTTTTGTTTTTTCTGCTTGCAGTCAGGGTTCACGCCTGAGAGCCCACTGCAATTTGTCTTCCTCTGTCTCTCGTGCTGCTCCCCTTTTCCCCTTTTTCTTCCCCTCTGGGGGCCGCAGGGGATCTCCGCATAGCGCCGAGGCCCCGCCCCCTGCTTCGCCTTCCCACCTGGATAAGCTGCGAACTCATGGTTCTTGTCGTCACACGCGTTGACTCGCCCTCTTCCCGCGCCATCCCCCCCAGCCCCCCAAGGCTGTGCCTGAGTGAGTCTGAGTATGAGTCTGAGTATGAGTGAGTCTGAGCACGTGTGCGTCTGAATCGAATGAGTCTGAGGAGGAGGAAGAGGCGGAGGAGGATGATGATGAGGACGAGGAGGGGCATGGGGCTCGGAGTATAGGAGTATAGGAGTATAAGTGTATAAGAATATCAGACTCTAAGGTTATAACAGCGTAGGAGTATAAGAGTATACGGTATGAGAGTATAGGAGTATAAGAGTACAAGACTGTTGTGCCTGCTGCCGCCGCCGCTTGTAGAGAGCGATCCGCGAGGCGAGTGCTCAGCAACAGGGGCCCAAGAGGCTTCTTCAGAATCCCTGAGGCCCGAAGATACCCTGGGGACTGAGAGTACGTGGGGGGAGGCCATGAGAGGACCTAGGGCTCCAGGACGCCGTGAGGCCTCAGGAGGCTTAAGCGCACTTAGAGGGCCCTACAAAATGCGCACCTTTAAATTCTAAGAGGCCCTGAGGCCTTTGCAGGCCCATCCCGCCACCGTGCCTGGGTTGTGGGGCAGAGGCCATGTGCGTCAGAGATCTGAGGCATTGCGCTCGTGGCCTTAAGAATACTCAAGGCCCTGAGGACTGAGGGCCTGAGAAGACCTGGGCCCCTGGGGCCATGCGTCATTCCGTTTGACATTTCGGCTCATGTGATTGCGGCTTTCCCGACGCCGCACTCCCAGCGGGCCCTCCTCAGCGGCTCGGCGGGCTCCCTCGGGGCCTCGTCAGTTCGCCCCTCATGACGCGGGACTTCAAGACCCTCAGCCGCGAGCAGTTGGTGGCCAAGATTCATGGTCAGAGTTCGGTCATCAAGGACCTTCGCTCGAAGAATCGCAGCCTCGAGGGCAAGCTCGGCCGCGCGAAGCAGAAGGTGATCACGGAGAAGGGCCTGATGGGGGTGAGGATGCAGCTGGTCCAGGTGCGGGCGGAGAAGCGCGAGGAGGCCCTCAAGGCCGAGCTGAAGGAGAAGACCG
Source organism: Prorocentrum cordatum (assembly GCA_963575745.1). Lineage (NCBI taxonomy): Eukaryota > Dinophyceae > Prorocentrales > Prorocentraceae > Prorocentrum > Prorocentrum cordatum. The sequence continues at coordinate 331,716 of CAUYUJ010012814.1, forward strand.
ACATGCTGAAGCAGGTGAAGCAGGAGTTGCTGAAGGACGTCGTGTTCCAGAGGAAGCTCGAGCACGCCATGGTCGAGAAGGAGCGCGCGAAGGACGAGCTCGTGGCCGCGACGCCCCCGCCGGTGCTGCCCTTCGACTTCGGCAAGCGGATGCGCGAGTATTCGACCCTCACGATGGCGGAGAACGGCACCGTGATGAAGATCTACGACGGCGGCCCGCACATGTTCCACTACGTCTACGACTGCACCCGACTCGACGGCGTCTCCGACTCCGACTCGTCGGCGCCCGACTCCGACTCCGACTGAGGCTGCAGGTGCTGAGAGGGCAATCGGCGACGGCGACGACTCGACGACGACGACGACGACGACGACGACGACGACGACGACGACGACGACGACGACGAAGGCGACGACGACGACGAAGGCGACGACGACGACGACAAAGACGACGACGACGACGAAGGCGACGACGACGACGACGACGGCGGCGACGACTTTTCGATCGAGGTTCGAACTTCGAGATTCGATGGGTTCCTGGGCGCTATTGCCCTCTGTCGCCCTGTGCCCGCGTGCCCCCGCCACCAGCTGCGAGCCAAGTTAGGGGTGCATGCTTGGCCGCTTGGTAGTGAGATCAGCTGGCACTCGCGTCGCCAGCCGCCGATCCCAGGACAGATTCTAGGAGTCTAGGAACACCCTTGAACCACAAAACACACGTGTTTTGAGAGTAGCGCCGTTTCGTCAGGAACAGTGGGGGGAGGGGTGATATAGAAACGACATCTCGCCCCGTGCCCGCGTGCCCATGCCTCGCGGGGCAGTCGGCGACGGCGACGACGACGACGACGACGACGACGACCCCGTGCCAAGTTAGGGATACACTATGCTTCGCATCCAGGTCAGCAGTGGGTAAAAACCAGTCCCGCTTTTGAGAGTATGGCCGTTTCGACAGGAACAGTGGGGGAGGGGTGTGATAGAATCGAAATCTGGAGTAACGGAAACTCATCCCCCCCCCCCACCTCCCTCCCTCCCCCCTCCTCCGTAGCCGTTTTGGCTCAATGCCGTGCCCAGCGCCAGTTTGGAGGGACATACGGGAGTTCGTTGTGACAGCTGGGGCGAGGTCGCTGCGAGTCAGCGAGGTTGCCAAGTTGGTCCAGCACGTCCTCGGCGAGGACGTGCTGGACGACCCCCAGGCTGGGATCAGCCTTGCAGGGCTCCGTGCTAGAGTGCGGGCTCTGAAGGAGAGCGCGGCGCCTGTTCCGACGGCCCCGCAGGTGCTCGCCACGCACATCGACGTGACTCTGCTTCCTGTTGTGTTGGAAAGGTTGTGTCTTATCAGTCTGTCGGGTGAGCAACGCGCGCAGCTTGTGGGCCTGGCCCTTGAGAGCCCCTCGGCGCCCACGGCAGTGCCGCTCGCGCTTCCAGCCGATCCCGCGGTATCCAATGCCCTGGACCTTGCAGTTCGGGCTGCACCTTCGAAGTACGATGACCTGCCCCCGCAGGAGCTGGTGGCCTTGTTGGTCGCCCGCGACAGTAAGCTTGCCCAGCAGAGTGTAGAGGCAACGAAGGCACTGAAGCGAGAGATGCACTGGTCTGCCAAATGCGATGCATAGATAGCGCAGGTCGCAAAGTGCAATATGGACATCACTGCATTGAAAGAACATGTGAACTTACGTGCGCACGGATCTCATCGAGTGTCTTTGCGCGGCGGGTACATGTTGGCGTGGAAGCGGGCACTGAGCCACACTGGGGCTCAAGCGGTTGTTGCCATGATTGGGGGCGACCCTCAGAATGGCGGGTTGAAAAGTAAAGATATTGTTGTTCGTTTCGAGCACCTCGCTTGCGGGGTGCAACGAACAGGCGCTAGCATTTTTCGCAGGGGTATGGAGGAGCAGGCTTTTTCGGCATCTCAAGAGGCACCTGCTCTCAGCAGTATCGAGGTCCACGCGTACATGGGGGATGCAACGAACGAGAACGCAGTTCGAAAAGCTAAAGTACACCTGGGTTTCACGTGGTCCTTCTGGATTTCTGGGTATGCTGTTGCAGAGGTCCCAGCTGGGGGCTCGATTGCAGACGTCGGGGTTGGCCTGAATCATTCCGCAGTTGATGTGCAAGAGGTTGTTCATGGCAACGCAGCGGAAACTAAAGCAATTTTTAAAAAGCAAATGACATCAGTTTCAGTGCCCGTCTGGACGGACCCACCTGCTGAGTACGTCTTCAGAGTTTACCTCACCATTTTGGATTCGGCTGCTGACAACGTGAGGGCAGTGAAGGATATTACTGGCGAGATTCGAGACTGTCCGAGAACAGCGTTGCTCCCCGAGTTTTGTAAGCTGCACCAGTTCTCGCTCATGATGTTGCACCACTACACAATCATGGATAAATGGGAGTTCGCGTCGTTGGGCCCCGACGGCGCTCGCGATGTCAGGAAGGCTGGCTACGCCTGCAAGGTGGCCTCGATCGCAAACACGTGGAGGGCGCCTGGCGCCGCGAAGCTGATTTACAAGGCTGTCGCCGCCACGTTCGGCGACGAGATTGCCCACGCCGTAGCCAGGAAGACCCCTGGGCGGGCCGTCAGGACGAGGTGGCCATTTGCCCTCCTCATCCTCCTTGCAGTGCCTCCACTCCTCCTCTCCCCTACCTCGCCCCTTGCCTTCTCGCTCTCCTCCCATCCCTGGGCCCCGCCCCTCCCCCCCTCTCGGGGAATGGGGAGGTGGCGTGGTGACGGGCATTGCGTTGTAGGCGTGTTGCCTCCCTCCAAGGTGGGGCTCCCTGTCGGCGTGCGAAGGCATAATCTCCGAGGGCCACTGCTACCTCGCAGCTGGCTTCGAGCAGGCATTCAGTCATCAGCTCGCCGCCAAGAAGAAGCGCGCGAGCTTGCTTGGCGATATTGATTTTGATTTCAGCGAGCAGAGCCGCCAATTTCGGGTCAACGCAGTCTCGTCCCTTAGCGACCCTCGGTTTATCGTGATGTGCAAAATATCTTTGATTGCGTCCTGGCCCCTCCGCCACTTTTACCTGTGGCTTCAGAAGGCCACCAAAGAACGGAATGAGAAGGACAACGAGGAGAACAAATACAATGAGGCATACCTGGGACCTACTCCGCTGTCGCGGCTTGTCACTTACAAGTGCGACGTGCTGGTGGCAGAGTTCAGCGAGGTGCTCCGCGAGGGCGGGAGGTTCGCGCTGGAGTGGGGGGCGCTGTGGCCGCTGGTGAACCAGTGTGACGTTGCGGATGCTCGGGCTTTGTGCGTCACTCTCGCTGTTGCTGGCGCGTGTCAGTTCGAGCAGCGCGTCAGCAGGCCCCTCAGGCAGTTCCCTTACTTGTTCCTGCTGTGCGTCGAGAGCGCCCCAGGAGTTAGAGATGAGCGGCGCATTGAAGTCGCGAGATTGTTGCTTTCGTCGTGCGAGCGCTGCCTGGAGGACCTCCGCGGCGATTTCACCGTGAAGGTGCTTCGTCGGTACAGGGCCCACTGGGAGGTGACGGAGAAGCTTGGTACTATATCCACCGAATTGCATTCACTCCTCCTTGGCGTTCGGTCTGCGTGGCTGGAGAACACGCAGAAAGTCGAGGGGGCCAACAGCGTGATGCAGGAGATCTGCAAGCGCGCGCCCAACATACATTTACCGTTGGCTAGCGACCGAATATCTTTGAAGCTAGGCGAGAAGCGAACCGTCAGCGACTGCCTGGTCCTGCACAAGGATGCTCTCCGCCACCAGTCCTCGGATAGCCACTGCCGATTCAGCGCTATGCCGCTGGCGGACGTCTCTGGCCCGAGCGACGCCCTCGTGGCAGTGGGCGGCGCCGCCAGTGCTGCCGACCGCCATCCGCCCAAGTGCGTCCACCTGCTGTGCTCGGACTACCCGAGCAGGCTGGCCAAGGGCATCCAGTCGTTCTGCTTCGGGGAGCTGGGGAGCACCGCCCGCCACGTGTACCAGGCGGGGGCGGCGAACGCGAAAACCGATGAGCTCCCGTCGCGACATCATGGCGGGCGCCCCTCCTGCCAGGAGGAGTGTTCGTTGTGATTTCGCGCGAGGGGGCCGTTCGCTTTCGCTGCCCCCGAAGGTGGAGCTCAAGTTCGGCCTCGTCAAGGCCAACATCACTGTCGCGCTGGAGCCATTCGTCCGTGGGCATACTTTCAGCACGACAGTATGGGGTTGCAAGGCTCGCGTGCAGGAGGCGGGCGTAGACCTATTGCTGCCGCTGGAGCCCTTCGTCTTGAAGGATCGGTTCTTCGAGGTGTTGCGGGATAGCCACCCCGAGAGGCCGTTCAAGCACATCGTGATCGTAAAGCGCGACGTGACTTGGAGGTCATGTTCCAGCGGGGTCGTGGCTTCCACGAGCGCGAGGAAGGTGAAGCCTCGCGCGGCGGCTCCTAGCGCGGCAAAGGCGCCGAGGCCGCCAGCCGATGAGGGGGGCGGCGGCGACGCCGCTGCCTTCGACGTCCCCGACGACGGCGCGGACGACGGCGATATGGACCTGGAGGGGATGCTCAGCGACCTCATCGACTCTACTATGGGAGGACTGCTGGGCACGGGTAGCGAATCAATCCTCATCCTCTTCCTCATGTCTCTCATCATCCGCCTTCCCCTCGCCCTGGCGGGGGGAGGGCGCCCCCACCCCTTAACAGTAATAACGAGGCTGTGGCTTCGGAGGGCGAGGAGGGGGAGAAGGGGAATGCGTTCGGAATGAGGAGGGACGAGGCGAGGGAGGAGGAGGAGGAGGAGGAGGAGGGGGAGGAGGAGGAGGAGGAGGAGGAGGAGGAGGAGGAGGAGGAGGGGAGGAGGAGGAGGAGGAGGGGGAGGAGGAGGAGGAGGAGGATGAGAGGAGGAGGAGGAGGAGGAGGAGGAGGAGGAGGAGGAGGAGGAGGAGGAGGGGGAGGGGAGGGGGGGGGGAGGGGAGGGGGAGGATGAGGAGGAGGAGGAGGAGGAGGAGGACCCACCCCCCCCCGCGCCCCGAGGAGCCGACGGCGTCGTCGACGGAGGCGGCTGCGACGACACCGAGCCCATCGTGGTGGATGTCGGCGTCGGGCCAGGCGGCGGCGGGCCGCCCGCGCAGTTGCCGCTGCCTTTCGGGGTCGCTCTCGGCCTCGGCGATGGCGGCCCCTTGGGCCCCGTGCTCGCGGCCGTCCGCGGGGACTGCCGCCTTGGCAGAGAGAGGGTGGAGGGCGCCCGCTCGCGAGCCGCCGACGCTCGCTACCGCAGGGTCGGGGGGATCCACTCGATATCATTAGTTCGAACCCGTCCTGAGCCAGGAGACGCCGTTGCGGGGGCATCCCTCATATGCGTTCGCTGGGAATCTCCGACGTCGATGTGGGGTCGGCCACTGCGGATCGATGATAGAAACAGGATAATCTATCAGTTGCTCCCTCCGCGCAGCTTTGCAGGCGCGGAGGTCGTGGTGGGGGACATTGGGGAAACGCTTGCCAAGGCCACGCAGGGGGAGAGGGCGGTCTTGCCTGATTTCGTCGTCGCTCTGCGGGATGCCTTCGAGGCCGCTTTGCACCCAGGGCCCCTTGATGATGAGAAATGCCTCGCGTGTGAGAGGGCCGCGGCCCATGTAGCCGACCACTTACTTGGCGATGCCGTCGCTGTTGATGTGTTTCAGTGTTGCTTGTGTTTAGGTTACTGGCATGATCAATGCCACCAGCAGGCACTCGCTAGATCGGACGGGAACATCGGCATGGCTGATGGTGAGGACGGATTCAGATGCGCCGCGTGTCTCGGCGCGTTGTGATCAGTAAATGAGCGCATCAGGGTGCCGACAGCACATCGGAGGTACTAGGTAGAAACGATATCAGCCCATGTCAGAGAAGCCCAGATGATATATATATATATATATATATATATATATATATATGTGTGTGTCAAATACACATACACATGTGCATGTATATGCATGTCCGTGGGGAGCGACGGACGATGACGACGACGACGACAACACTAGAGCCTGTAGCGTCAGGCAGTCGGGCTCAGTCGACCTAACGGCTGGCACAGCGTCTGGGGCGCTCCTGGGCCCCCGCGGGGTTCTCTCGGGTCTTTGGCAAGCGTGCGGCCTCAGAGTCGTTGGCAATATGGAGGCCTCTTGGGCCCCTTTGAGGCTCTCGGGGGATGTGGGGCTGTGGGGTTTGGTTCTTGGGCTCCCGCCGCCCCTCCAGCCTCCTTCCCTCCAGCCCCCCTGCCCCGTGCATCGCGGCCGCTTTGGGCCGAGCTAACCTTCTCGTCTACATCCCACTGTCGGACCCGCCGATTGGCTCCGCGGTGAGCCCTCGTAGGTTGAGATGAGTTCCTGCGCCGCGGCCACGTTGGGCGACATGCCAGAGCAATGCGATCCATGGGGGGGCGCGACTGGGTCCCAGTTCGGGCTTGATCCAGCAATCTTCGAGGCCAGCCCTGAGTGCCCTGACGTGGAGGGGAGAACCATCGGCGGCGCGGCCCGTGTCGAGAGCATCGAGAGCAGCGGCGGCGCGGCCAAGTCGGGGAGCAGCACGGACCAGGTGGGCACGGCTGGCAAGGGCAGCGACGGCGGCGCCGACGGCTCGACCCTCGCGGCGGCGCCCAGCGAGAGCGAGGTGCTGGCCGAGCGCTTGGGGAAGCTCGAGAGGAAGCGCAAGGCGGCTTGCTTGCCCGTGCTATTGCTGCTGATCCTGCTGGCCAGTCCCTTGCCCGTGCACTGGCCCACCCCGCCCACTCCGCCCACTGCGCCCCGCCCTTCTCGCCTTGCCGCCCGCGCCGCTCCCGCAGGCCTTCGAGCAGAACTCCGAGGGGCTCAGGTCCATCAAGCGGCAGGGGTCCAAGTGAGGGATCGCCGCGAAGGCTCGGCGGTCGGCGCGGCCTCCTGGCACTCCGGACCGACGTGGCCCGTGATTGCCCCCCCCCTGGCACGGCAGTGGCCGTGCAGCCACTAGATCGGGCTTTGTCACGCCCCTGTCTGTTCGCAGCCGCCACGCGCGACTGAACATGTTGGCGAGTTCGATCGGGGCAACACCAGCATGGCGGATGGCGTGTCGCGTGGGTCGGGGGTGTCGCGAATCGTCCGAGTGCTTGGCCCTCGCCATTGCGAGCGATTCCAGTCGGCATTATTCTGAGCGCATCAGTTGCGCGTGATTCTGGGCTGCGCATCGCCGAGAGTCGACGGCCCAGCGTCAGAGTTATGTTCCCCCGCCCGCCCGAATGGTAGCTCGAGCGATTGGGTGCTCGTCTAGCAGGCGCCCTGGCGGCGCAAACAAACACGCCGCACCAGCGTGCAACATAACAACACCACCAACTTTAATGAAAAAAAACATCAACAGCGATGTTTTTTTCGTTAGTGGGGAGCGAAATTGTTGTTATCTGAGCTCGAGTTTTCAGTCGCGCAACCGCGCGCGTTGACTCAGGAAGTCAACGCGTTGACTCCATGAGTCAACGGACCTCTTGTCAGAAGGGGCCGTTGACTCCATGAGTCAACGGACCCCTTGGCTGAGGGGGCCGTTGACTCATGGAGTCAACGGCAGGCCTGTCCGATGCCGTCGCGGACAGAAAAAAATGCAAACCAACACATAAAAAACACAAAAACATGCTTCATATTGTAAAAAAAAACGTGTACGAAAGAAAAATAAACTGCAACGTCGTTGCGGATATGAAGAGTGAGCCAGATAATGCATGCGCGTTTCGGGCCCGCGCAGGCCCATGCAGGATCCCCGAGGTCGGCCATCGCGGCGGCGAGGCGAGGAGATTCCAGCTCCGCGGGAGCTACCGAGTGAGAGACCGTTCGGGCTGTGACATGCGACAGTCGACAAAGTCGGCGAACGAACGCGGCCCGACATCTTATCGGCTCTAGCGGATTCGTGGGCGCAGAGTTGCGCCCGAGGCGCCTCGTTCGCGGCAAGGGCGACCGAGTTCAGGACCATGGCAGCCGCCTCGCTCGCGCCCGTGGCGGGCGCGCCCGCCGTCGGTGGCGAAGAGTTGCTGGCCGAGGACGTGGTGGCGAGGATCCCCGTGGAGAAAAGGTTCAGCGAGGAGTTCGCCACGATCCACGACCTGATCCCCGAACTCCAGGGGGCTGAGCTGCAGCGCGCCGCCGACCTCATGTGGCTGATTGCTGGGGACGTCGCCCTCAAGTTCGTGCACGATGGGGCGTGGCTCCACGATCGGGAGGAGCTGAACGATAGGGGGGGCGAGTCGTCGATCATGGACAAGAAGCGGAGCTGGGAGGAGCACGGGTTGTATTCAGACATTTGGGCTGGCGCCTGGGTCCGACCGCAAGAGAATACGTTGCAGCTCAAGCCCGACACCAAGTACTATTGGATGCACTTCGCCACCGTCATGGAAGGCGGGGGGGAGGCGTACAAGGACCCCAAGAACGCCTCCAACGTGAACGTGCAGCGCTCCATGCGCGAGGGGCTGGCGCACTGCAAGGTGTATCGCCACGACACGCCGTCATGGGGGATCCGTTTCCTAGTCGGGCTCGGGAACGAAGTTAACGAGGAAACCCAGGCCACGACCTTTCTACAGATGTACAGGTCCACGAACCAAGCCCAGTCGTCATGGACGCGCTACGCTGACGGGAAGAACTGGACAGTCAAGTCCTTGGGCCAGGGGGCTTACGAGGCGGAAAAAGTCAAGCACCTCAATGGGCTGTTCAAAGGCAGATGGCCGACCATCAGTCAGTTCGAGAAGTGCTGGGGCTTCTACCGCGACGCCAAGAAGATCATGATGCCCAACCGCCAGAACCAGGTGAGCCTGTGGGATGCGTACAACGCTCTGTGCCAGGATTGCGGGAGGCAGAGCATCCAATGCGTCCAATTTGGTTTAAAAATCGATCGAAGGTTTGCTGTGTTTTTGGATGGTGTTTTAAACATCTTTGGCATCGGGCCCCGCGGGCCAGCGGCGCAGTCGGGTGCTCGCCCCCCTGGGCGAGGAATCGGTCGACTTCAAGGCCGTTGGCCATGCGGTGAAGCTCCACCAGCTCTGGAAGGACAACGCCCTGGTGCTCAAGGTGTTCGGGTGGACCAGGCCGCAGCTCTGCCTTGGCATCTTGATGACCTTGCTGCCCACCATGAAGAGCAAGACATCGTGCTGCTCACTGCTGGCCGCGGGCTTGCCAGTGGTCTCGAAGCTGGACGAGAGCGGCTTGAAGCAGCTGGTCGCGGGGATGTCGAACGACAACGTCGTGAAGGACATCGCCTCAGAGTACCAGGGGGCATTGGCTAGAGCGCAGAAGGAACTCGAGAAGGCCAAGAAGGCAGATGAGAAGGCCAAGGCGAACGGCAAGGTCGCCTCCAAGCCAGCTGCTGCCAAGAAGTCCAAGACCGCCGACGTGCTCCCAGAGGACGTGTGCACGGGTGACACCCTCGAGGGCCATGCCTTGAAGTTGTGCCAGCTGTTCGAGACGAAGCTTCGCATGCCGCCGAAGGAGGTCCACCTGGTGTACAACATCTGCCTGGTCGGGTTTCTGAGTGGCAGCATCAAGCTGACGGTCAAGGGCTCGCTCAAGAGCATCTCGGGCTGGTCGAGCCTACGCAAGTGCTTGAAGAAGTACGCCTTCGCGAAGTGCGCGGAGCTGCCCCCTGCCGACGACCCCGACTTGCTTTCGGACGGCGACGAGGACGAGGCTGGCGTGATCGGCGACCTGGTCACCGAGGGTCGCGACCTGACGAAGTGTTCCGAGGGCGACGCGATCGCCATGCTGAAGGCGACCGAGGTCATCTCGGCCATGGCGAAGATGTCCGAGACTTTGAAGCAGAACTCTCCCAAGATCGACATCGTCGGCCACATGGTCGCTGCGAGGGGCACCAGCCAGGCCATGATGGCGTCGATGAATGAGGTGAACTCGCTCCCCGCCACCGCGCTCACTCTGGGGTCCGTGATGGGCATCATCGTGAAGCACGCGGCCGCCGAGACCGAGGCGATCTATTCTGCCGACGAGCTGCGCATCTACAAGGATTGAGCCACCCTGAGACGACGAGCGGGGCCAAGAAACCCAAGATGGCCCTATGAGGGCCCACGAAAGCATCCGATGGGGCCATCCTGGGTGCCCTCGGAGCTGACTGGCGGCTTTCTTCGCCTCGTGGGCCCTCTTGGGCCCCCCCCCCCCTGCGCGGCCCTCGCGGGGCCTCTCGGGGCTCTCCCGAAGCCCCCATATAGGAGCTGACTTCTGTTGCTGGGGGGCCACTCGCGTCCGAGATGCGCCCAACTCTAACTCTAACTATAACTCTCTAATTCTAATTCTAACTCATAAGGTATCTTTAACTATAACTGTTAACCATAATTCAAACTCTAATCGTCCTAGGGCCTCGCGGGTCTCCGCGGGGGCCCTCGCGGAGCTACCATGGTTACCATGGCGCTGCTTGGGGGCATGGTTGAATGGGTCGCGTTGCGCCCTCAGAACCATCTTGGAGCCATCTTGAGCCTTTTCGAGTCTTTTGAGGTGCTTTGGGAGGGCTTCAGGGCGGCCTCAGGAGGGCCGCGGCGCGTGCGCCGTGAGGGTGCGTTGGCACACCCCCTGAGGAGTTGGCAGAGCTGTCCAACCTGGCTGCGACAAAGGACGCGTTCGTTCCCTCGACGAGCGAGGCGGTCCAGAAGTTCTGCGAGGTCCAGGCGGCCGCGTCCGTCATGCAGCTGCAGAACATGCGCATGCTGTACGGGCTGAGCATCATCAAGAACATCGGCGCGATGTCCTTCAGGTGGCCCGCCGACAGCGGGGCCCCCGACGACGTCCGCTCGTACATGGACGCGCCGACAGCTGCGCTCGTGGGAGCCCTCCTCGAGGAGTGCAAGCAGCATGCGGCGGCCTCTTCGCAGTCGGCGAGCGCGCTCGTGGCGGCCCTCGAGACGAACCCGACGATGACGCTGGGCGCGTTCTTCGGCCAACTCGGAGAGGAGCTTATCAAGTGCGGCCAGGTCGTCAAGGACCACCCCTACAGCGAGCTCTCCCACATGAAGGTCAGTGGGAGGAGGAGGGGGACGACGACGACGACGACGACGACGACGACGACGACGACGACGACGACGACGACGACGACGACGACGGACGACGGACGACGACGACGACGACGACGACGACGACGATGGCGATGATGATGATCATGATGATGATGATGATGACGATGATGCTGATGACGATGACGATGGCGACGACGACGACGACGACGACGACGCTTTAGTGGGCAAGAGCGTTTTTGGTGGTTTCGTGCCGCTCCGAGGGCCCGAGGGAAGGCCGGGGGCGATGGGGTTGTCTCGGACAGCCGACAGGGGCCCTGAGTGAGCCCAGTGTGGGGGGGTCGGCCCGATGGGGGACCCGAGGAGGGCAGCGCGCGGCCAGGTCGCCTTCATCAACGGCCACAGCAGGCTCAGCAACAAGGACCTGGAGAGTCGGATCGCGGAGGCTGGGCTGCCGAAGGTGAACCTCACCATGTTCCCCAACCAGAAGATGAGCTCCCTCGATAGCCTTTGCAACGCGGTCGTCGGGAAGGCGAATCCGAACCACGTCTTGGCAGAGGCCTTGCGCAATGCGGGCGAGTGCACGCAGGTGTTCGGGTCCAGGCTGATGGACCGAGTGAGGCCGCCACCCGAGGCGACCACTGCGTTGGTGAAGGCGGTTGGCGGCGACGGCACCACTACTAAGACAGCAGGCGCGGCGAAGCCCGAGCTCGAGCCGAGCACCCCCGAGAAGCTCTGGTTGGCGGCGTTGCACGAGGAGGGCGGCGAGGAGTCCGTGCAGACAATCCTGCACAAGAAGGATGCCGTCGGATTGCTCACCACCGTCAAGAAAATTGTGGTTACTTACTTAGCGCCCATCATCGGTCGCGTTTCGGATCAGGAGTCGAGCTTCCGTGGGCTCCCCTCCCGTCTCCTCGGCGGTCGGTGGCGGTCGTCGTCGTCGTCGGTCGCCGTCGTCGCCGCCGCCGCCAGCCGCCAGCTCGACTGATCCCGACTGGCTGACGCTCGTGCGTCGACGTCGTTGTCGTCGCCGTCGTCGCCGTCGTCGTCGTCGTCGTCGGGGCTGTCGCCGAACGGCGACGATGAGGTGGCTCGGCTGACCCAGCACTTCCTCGACACATCGATGGGCGGGCCGAGTGCCCATGGAAACGGCTTGGACAGGATCAGCGTCAACTTGGCCCCCACGAAGGCGGGCGGGGTCAAACTCGGCGACGTCGTGCAGACTGGGAAGGTTGCGACCCGCCTCAACATCTGGGGCCGCGTGGTGACGGCCGACGTCGCCCAGAATGTGATCCGCAGCAACGTCATGTACCTGGGCAGCTCCCACGGATTGAGCCTCTTCGTGGACGGCACTGCCGTGCAGCAGTATGGCAAGTCCGACTTGTGCGTCGGCTGGCTCGTGAAGCCGATCAAGGTTCAACCGAAGACAGAGGCAGCTCCCGAGGACCCGCAGGGCGCCAAGAAGCGCAAGAAGGCGGCCAAGAAGATCGAGGATGAGATCGCCACGCACGAGGTCGGGAGCTCCAAGTGGTCCACTGAGGTCTCGTTCATGGGCCACAAGTTCACGTTCAGTTACAACGTGCCGCACTTGGACTTGATCATCAGGGACGGCGCCACCGACGATACCTACGAGGACTTGCCCCTTCGCCGCCAGCTGAGCAGCTTGGACACGGACGACGACTTCTTCACCGACATCGGCTTCGTGACCCCGCAGAAGAAGGCCAAGTTGAGGGCCACCGAGGCTTTTGCCTCCAGGTGGGCGCCCCAGGCCGCGGCCAGCCAGATAACCAGCCAGCCAGGCGTCCTCCCACGGGCTTGGGGTGGTCCACGGGGATGCCTCGGCCCCGCTCAGTTTGTTTTCTTTCAGTGACGGCACCTGGCCCAAGCCAGGAAACTCAATGCAGCGTGTATGTCTGGTTATACGGTTGTATGAGTGCGAGGGCAGGTGCCGACCGAGCGGCCGTCGACCCGCTACGAAAGCAGCTTTGGTGAAAACCGCCGCCGCCCCCGTCGTTCGTCGACGTCGTCGTCGCCGTCGTCTTCGACGCCGCCGTCGCCATCGCTGCTCGCTTGTTTTTGTTTTCCTGGCCTCATGGGGCCTCCTCGTTGCCCGCGGCCACGGCGCGGCCGCGGCTGGATCCGCTTCGAAATATTGACCCGACCGCGGGGCCCAGACGTCGTCGCCGCCGCCGCCGTCGTCGTCGTCGTCGTCGCCGTCGCCGTCGCCGTCGCCGTCGCCGTCGCCGCCGCCGCCGCCGTCGTCGCCGCCGCCGTCGTCGTCGTCGTGCACGTCGTCGTCGTCGTCGTGCGCGTCGCCTTCCACGGCGGAACCGATGACGACGACGGCGATGACGATCGCGGATCGCGACGACGACGACGAAGACGACGATGACGATGACGACAACGTCGGTGGCGGAGGCGACGGCGGCGGCGGCGGCGGCGGGCGCGACGGCGACGGCCTCGGCCACAGCGACGGGGGCGGCGACGGCGGCGGCGGCGGCGACGACGACGAGGACGACGATCACGACGATCACGACGACCGCGACGACGGCGACGGCGACGGCGGCGGCGGGTCAGGATATCGAAGCGAATCCAGCCGCGGCCGCGCTTGAGGAGCCGAGGATGTATCGAGCGAAAGGGCCGCCCATGAGGATGTATCGAGCGAAAGGGCTGCCCGTGAGGATGCATCGAGCGAAAGGGCCTTTTCGCCCGGGCGGGTTCCCAACATGAGCATTGAGTAGCCTGCCTTGGCTCAGGGCTCAGGGGTCGGGCCCCCGCGGGGCTCGCGCCTCCTCGAGCCGATGCCGATGCTGCCGCCCCATGCGTACGCCAGTGGCGTCCGCCCAGCTGTGCGCGCGGCGGCGCCGCCGCGCATGGTTCCACCCCCGCGGGTCGCCCGCTTTGGGGGCAGCCTTGAGGCGGCGCCCGTGCCCAAGGCCGCTGCTGAGGCGGCGCCCGTGCCCGAGTCCGAGGCCCTTAGGGCCGCGCGCCTTGTCCCTCGGCAGCCTTCGTTCCCTCCGCCGAAGCGCCCGCGGCGGGCCGACGAGAGGGGGGAGCAGCTCAGCGGCGCGGAGGGGCAGCTCAGCGGCGCGGAGGTGCAGCTCAGCGGCGCGGAGGTGCAGCTCAGCGGCGCGGAGGTGCAGCTCAGCGGCGCGAGGGTGCAGCTCAGCGGCGCGGAGGTGCAGCTTAGCGGCGCGGAGGGGCAGCTCGCGACGAGCGGCGACGGCGGGGCGCCCCTGCCGCCGTCGCCGACGCCGTCGCGTGGCGGTGGCGGTGGCGAGCAGTCCACGCAGCTGCCGCCGTCGCCGCCGTCGCCGCCGTCGCCGACGCCGCCGTCGCCAACGTCGCCGTTGCGCTCGCCCGAGCTGGTGGCGGCGTCGCGCGAGTACGAGCAGTCCTTGGTTGACCTGTGGATGTGCTGGTGCGAGGCCCGATTGAGGTTCGAGCGCCTCAACGTGCGCCTCCAGCAGGTCGGGCTGCCCGAGGGGCGGCGAGCTGCTGAGGCGCACTACAACGGGCTGTGGGGCTCCTGGATCGACCAGGCATTGGGTCGTCGTCGCCGCCGTCGTCGATCGTCGATCGTCGATCGTCGTCGTCGTCGCCGATCGTCGTCGTGATCGTCGTCGTCGTCGCTGCCGTCGTCCATCGTCGTCGTCGTCGTCGTCGCCGCCGCCGCCGTCGGCTCCATAGGCCGAGTTCTTCAGGGATGAGGAGGGCCTGGACCTGTGGTGGAGCTGGCGGCCTGGGTCCCCCCAGGACGTCGAGGCGAGGCGCCCCGCGTGAGCTGGGCCGCGGCGCCTGGCGACTCCGCGCCCGCCCGCTCGGCCCCTGGAGAAGAGGAGGAGAGGGGGAGGGGAGGGTGGGGGAGGGCGACAGGGACGACGACGACGACGACGACGACGACGACGACGACGACGACGACGACGACGACGACGACGACGACGAACACTTACACGGATTGAGGGCGGTACTTTTCCAAAATGGGGCTCCCGCGTTGGCGTCGAGGGCATTCGTCTTGAAAGTTGGCAACAGTTGCGCAGATCACTGATCGAGGGCGGTACTTTTTCAAAATGAAGCTCTCGCGCTGGCGCCGCGGACATTCGTTTTAAAAGTTGGCAACAGTTGTTGCGCGGATGGAGGGCGATGCTTTTTCAAAATGGGGCTCTCGCAAACCAGTCGTCTTAGTTGGTTGTTTTGTTGAGTTGTGCTGCTCCGTTATGGTGCGATGCTGATTGTTTTTTTATGCTTAGCTGGCTTGTTATGACCAACTGAGCAGCGGGATATGCTCCCAGCGCGCCCCATGCGTTCGTCGGGTTTACCCCCCGCGGCCGTCGCTCGGCAACGGCGCCGAAATCCCGCGCGAACATGTCGCGCCGCATCGTGCGTATATGACGGTTGGTCCAGGCAGAACAGCGCAAAAAAACTCGCGCGCGCAACGTCGCAGCGAGGGGCCGCGCGCTCGTCGCGCCCCGACGCCGCGCAAGTAAAACTGTAGTTGCCCGATGGCGTTGGCGTCGCTACAGGAGAGGTGCGCGAGTCATGCAGGCCCGCAGCCCGAGCGCGCCGCGCCCTGGGTCGTCTGCGCCGTCGTCGCTGCCAATGTTTTTTTGGCCAACAGGCGCCGCGGCGCTCGATGCCACAAGCAGTGCGCATGTGCTCATTTTGCCAACTGCGTGCTTGTTGTTTTGATGCGGCGCTTGGTGTTTTGTTAACGGCGCTTGGTGTTTTGTTACTAGTGTGTCGCGTCGGCGATGTCGTTTCAGCCCTGGGGGGCGAGGGTTTTTTCCTCTGGGCCATGAGGGGGATTGCTCCTGGGACAGGAGAGGAGTCAACGGCGATGGCGACAACTTCCAAGCCCCCGCAACTTTCCCATTCCCACCTCCTCCTCTGCGGGCGGGGCCCCGGGGGTCCCCGAGTCCGATGGGACCCCTGGGGCACTCGGCGAGCGCGCCCTGCGGACCCGCGCCCGCGCCGGCCGCGGGGGGCCCTGGGAGGGCCCCCCGCCCACGCCTACTGTGCCCTGGAGAACCGGGCCCGGGAATATTTTTCTTCGCCAGGCCTTTCTATACCCATTTTGTTTGGCATTCTTCATCCTCTGTGCTCGATCTGCGCAGTGGCTTGCTATGACTCGTGCATCGCCCGCGGGACGACAACGACAACCACCCAGATCCCCGACACCGTGTCCTTGCATCTCGTGGGGCCTGTAGGCCTCTCGGCCCCTATTCGGGGGAAGTTTTTTCCCCAAAACATCGGGGGCGGCAAAGAGGGGGGTGATGACTAGGGGGGGGATGGATATCATGGCGTGGGCCATGGTATTTCCCCAGATTTCATGGCGCCTCTTCTTATTTCATTACGTCCCTGGCCCCCCCTGGGCTGCGCACGTGCCGCCAGCCATGATTTGCACCCCCCCCTCTTGGACGCCCCCCTCTTTGCCGCTCCCGATATTTCCAACCTAGGGAACTGGGCCTGTGCGTCGATCTGGCGGCTGTGCTGCCGCCGTCGCCGCCCCGCAGCCGCCTCGCCGCTGGCCATCGTCTGGGCCCGTGCGTCGGTCTGGCGGCTATGTTGCCGCCGTCGCCGCCCCGTCGCCGCCTCGTCGCCGCCCGTCGGGAGGAGGGAGGAGGGAGGAGTTGGGCCTGACTGTCGGTCTGGCGGCTATGTTGTCGCAGTCGCCGCCCCGTCGCCGCCTCGCATACTTGCGCCACATAGAATGATTGCACTACATGGGTTGCACCACATAGATTGCACAGTCTCGTTTCTCTCCTTTTCTAAGAGAGTATCGGGATCTACCTCCCCCCCGACTTAAAGACAAGTTCTTACCATCCCGTTCTACCTCCCCCCCCCAACCCTCATCTTTCCGGACAAAATATAATGCGCGCGCACTCGCTTATCAAACATCAATAGCTTTCGACCATCTCTTTTAACGAATGGGACGAATTGCGCACGCGCGCGCCGTCGAGCGCATGCATGCCAGAATCCTTCGGAAACCTTCGGCCTCGACAGGATTTCAAAGCCGAATTCCCCGAACACATGAGACCAACGTTCTGCGGCACCAGTTTTCAAAAAAAGGTCTGCGCGCGCGCTCTCAACTCTTGAGAGAACCGCATGCTGGACAACATTCCCGTCACATGCTACGCATCGTGCCTCTCGCGCGCGCTCCAACAGGGTGCCACGACGGGTCGCGGGGCACTCTTGTGGGGGGGTGGGCTCCCAACATGCCCCCCCAACACCTTCCGGGAGCTTTTAGGCATGCTTCAGCAACCCGCCTGCTCGACCCGGCCGCGCAGGCCCGCCTTGCCGACCCGCCCGTCAGGGTCTACCCGCTCGATCTGCCCGTCTGTTTCTGCCACTTGTTTTCTCCTCCTAGCCCCCCCCCTGCTAATCTCTCTCGTGCTCCATCCTTTCCCCTCTCCCTTCCATCCGTCCTCCCTTCGCTTGTTTTAAGGGTTGAGCTAAACACGCGTGGCAGGTAAGGAAGACATACCCCCAAGGGGGTACGATCGAAGACGAAGAGGGCGGTTACAGAGGGAGTGGGGCATTCGTGTTGGATGGCGTGCGAGCATCTAGGAGCGAACAGTCTCAACATGATTGGTGCTTTCGATGGCGGCGATGATGGCGATGCGCCTGATCATCATGATGATGATGGTGATGATGATGATGGTGCTGATGGTGGTGTTGTGATGATGACGAATATGATGGTGGTGATGACGATGATGCTGCTACTGCTGATCATGATGGTGATAAGGATGAGGATGAGGATGGTGATGATACTGATGCTGATGATGATGCTGATGATAATGATGATGGTGGTAAGGGTGGTGATGATGCTGATGCTGATGCTGCTGATGATGATGACTATGATGATGATGATGATGATGATGATGATGATGATGATGATGATGATGATGATGGTGATGATGCTGATGCTGATGATGACGATGTTGATGATGCTGATGCTGATGCTGATGCTGCTGATGATGCTGATGATGCTGATGGCGACGGTGCTGGGATCAATGGTGATGATGCCGATGGCGCCGCCAATGGCGATGATGACAATTCTGATGATGTTGATGATGTTTATGGTGATGACGA
>CAUYUJ010012814.1:352220-364636 GCA_963575745.1 Prorocentrum cordatum
AAGGCGCAGGACATCGTTGGCATCATAGGTACCAAGATCAAGTCATCGGGCACACAGAATGAGTTCATGACAGACCAGCCGAACCATTTCGCGATTCACTGGGGCTGGGCAAAAGGAGCTGGCATCAGCAACGCTTGCGGAGTCAGTGTCATGCTCAACAAGAGTATGTTCAACAAGAACCACATCCGACACATATTTCAAGTACCCAAATATCTATGGGGACGAGTTGGAGCAGTCAACATCGAGAGGGGCAGTGACAGATTTGGATTAATCTTGGCGTATTTTCCACCCAAACCGTCGGCGACGGCCAAGCGAGCACAACACATGAAGACCGTCGAGCGCATTTTGGCTTTTATTCACAATGTGATCAGTCAAATGGGACACAGGTACTTACCATTCATTTTCACAGACTTGAACGATACCCTGCAATGCGAGGAGCCTCATATTGGAGCATTTGTTTCGGATCGACGCCGACTTAGACTACAGGCAAACCTCCTGCCAGCTTATCTTCAAGCATGGGATATGCAGGCTGTAAATACTCACGCGAATCTTGGAGACACATGGTTCGGCGCACGAGGCGAATCCAGCCAGATCGATTACTTATTTGCTCCACTGCATCTGCCAGGTGTACAATCAAGCTGCCTACTTCATTATAGCGCTCGGCGACTACAACTACACAACTCCGTGGGAAAATGGGACCACATCCCGATTCAGTTCAAGTTCGAGATGCCCGAGGCCCCGCTACCGAAGCACGATATTTCACGCCAGATTAGCAAAGAGGCTATGAGTGCAGCCCTTCAACGAGGATGGCTTCAACGTGACTACATTGAGAAGGTAGAGGCCAAGCTCGGCTCCCTCGAACAAGACATTGACAAAGCATATGAAGATACAAACCTTGAGAGGATCTATGACTGTATGATTGGTGCCCTCAACTCCAGTGCTGCGGAGATCTTCACCACAAGCCCGTACTACACTGAGGATCACAAGGAACGATTACGACAGCAAGCAGATCTACTACAACAACGGCGTGATGCACGGCAACGGCTTGGAGATCAGGACCCAGATGCCGAGGACAACATCTTCCGCATCGCGATGCAGCTTACTCGACTGTCACGACAGATACGCAAGCACAAAAAGAAGTACCTCGACCAGCTACAAGAGCAACGATGTGAAGCCTTCAAAGAAGCTGCCAAGATGAAGGACTGGTATTCTATGCATCGAATTTCCAGACTTCTTGCGGGTGGTGGGCGTGGACCACGAGGCCGAGTGTATCGAGCTGCCGCGGCCACGGCTAACGTTCGCCATTGGATCGACCGAATGGCCAAGACAGGCCCTGAAGGGGGATGCCGAGCAAAAGAAATTCCACAAGCAGATCTGCCGCCACAGACTCGACAAAGATTACCACCATCTGCCGAACTTTATGAGCAAGCGCGCGACGATCTACGCGGACTACAGAAAACTATTGGCTCTATACGTTTGTGGAGAGCATGGCCATCAAGTGCGCCTGCCGAATGTTTTCGTATGATGTTGAGGCCGGGAGCTATTAACAAAAGAGTTGTTGACAAATCGAAGCAAGGGGTTGGCTTGTGGAGAGCATGGCCATCACGCAGTGCGCCTGCCGAATGTTTTCGTATGATGTTGAGGCCGGGAGCTATTAACAAAAGAGTTGTTGACAAATCGAAGCAAGGGGTTGGCTACAAAGAGGACAACGAGAAGATCCGCGTCCCCCACTTCAGCCTCACGCTCTTTAAGCTGCTGCTGTTAGTCCGACTTACCAACAGCTCCAGAAGGCTGGCACCGAGCAAACGCCGCCAGGATCAGAACCGCTGGCAAGGAACGCATCATTATGGTCATGTGCAAGCTTGGGCACGCCTTCTTCAAACATCTACGACTTTCGGCCCCAGAGAGGCAGGAGCAGAACTGGATGCACGGAGGACTCACACAGCGACGCCGTGAAAGCGCAGTTCTTGTTCAACAAATCGCAAGCTGGCGACTGCTTCAAGGGGGCTTTAGTCACGTCACGCGCTTTCATGACGCCACCAATGCATTCTATTCCATCGACCAGCCTGAACTACTCCAAACAGTCGAGCTACTTGTACGGCCTGAAGATGCAGAGCTCGCACGAGAAAGAATTCAACGAGCCACCTTCACCTTCCACGATGCGCCTGGCAGATTCTTCCGAATGGGTTGTGGCTGTTTACCTGGTGATACTTGGGCAGTCGACGTCTTTGTCGCTACTTACGCTCGCACTGTGGAGGCAGCGCGCGACCAGAACCTGGTGGACGACCTGGTCTACATGCTCACGGCGCAGTCGCCAGTCACAGGCGACGAGACACAGCTGAAGGTCACTGGCTCTGTGGACGACCTGGCCGACAAGTTTTTGGCACCGAACACCGCCACGGCCGGAACCGCAGGAGTTGCGCAGAACAAGATGATCGACGCAGGCTTGAACAATATAGGCACCCACCAGAACATCAGCAAGCAAGTCAACATCTACTACGGCGTAGGCAAGGGAAGCTACAGCGACGCGATCCAGATCAACAACGGGTGCATCCTACAAGGCAAAACAACGACGGTCGCCAG
Source organism: Prorocentrum cordatum (assembly GCA_963575745.1). Lineage (NCBI taxonomy): Eukaryota > Dinophyceae > Prorocentrales > Prorocentraceae > Prorocentrum > Prorocentrum cordatum. The sequence goes on from CAUYUJ010012814.1 coordinate 354,804, forward strand.
GTACCTCGGCCCGCGCCTCACCAACACGTTCACCATGACGGCGGAGATCGAGCAGCGCATCATTGCGGTCGAGAGGGGTTGGTCGCAGCTTCGCAAGTTCTGGACATCCGACACGCCATTTCGACTACGACTGAATATTTTCAAGTGCCAAGTTCTCAACAGTGCTCTCAGTGGGCTTGAAGTATGGGCACGGAAGTACACGCCATTGCGAAAGAGCGACTTAGCCGATATCGAGTCCCGGGTGGTCAAGTACGGCCGCGTGCTGCTCAACGGGACGGCCAGCTACGACGATGATCACGTCCGTCAGATTCCTAGTGTGTACGTTCTTCACAAGCTGCAGGTTGCCCCGCTTTTTGTTGAACTACGAATTCGCCGCATCAAGTGGATGCAGCAGATGGCTAGAACACCACAAGTATCTGTTCAGCCGCTCGCAGCTTTGTTTGGCCACATGAGCTTCGAAAAGGAACCTACCATCCTCCCCAATGGCCTCTTAAACTGCAATGCGAATCCCTGGGCCCTACAGTTCTCCGAGGACCTACAAGCGCTCCGAGTTAGTGATGATTGGGACGACCTCCTGAGCGAAACAGATGGGAACATCTTGGACCTTTTGAGGCACGAGAAGTTTGGCGAGCTAGACCCCACCGTCTTGAGGGCACACTTTCGCACGCACATCGAGGAGTACAGGGAGGAGAAGAAGAGGGGGAACGAGGAAGGAGGAGTATATCGATGTCCTGCTCTGGGGGTGGATGGGGCACCATGCCAAATGACGTTTGCAACCCAGCACGCGCTCACCAAGCACCTCGCGCACACGAAGACGGGCACGCACGGAGTACGACACGTAGCACGGCTTATGGCAGTCAACAATCAATGCATTGCATGCTCTACGATATTCAAAAGCAAGGCTGTCGCCAGCAATCATATGCGCACGAGCTTCCTGAAGGGTTCCTGTATTCCTGATCGGGCCCGCTCGGGCCTGGAGATCCACGAAACCACGCTCTCGGAATGCCCCATATGTGATCAACAAGTTGACTCAACAGAACATCTACGTTGGCATTTACAGCTCGAGCATCTTCCAGTATTGCTTCCCAAGCACGAGATCACGTTAACAGATTGGGAGTTCGACTGCGAGCTGCATGGCCGAGTGGAGCGGACTACTCATCGCCCCGAAGAAGGAGGCTCGCGGCGCCGAGTCCGCGGAAGGAGCCCCGCCAGGCAAGAAGGCGAACACCGACAACGCCGCCTCCGACCAGAGGCTGCTGAGGCAGCTAGAGAGCAGGATGCGCACCCTAGAGTTCGAGATGCAGGTAACCAAGTTCTTCAACAACGACGCCCAGATCATATGCAACATGGTGGACCTTCAGAAGCATTACGACACGCAAGTCAAGCAGATCGGAGGCGGTCACAAGCTGGGGAGCCCCCATCTACATCTTTTTGGCAGCATTCTGAGCGATATCGAGAGCTTCTTCACCAAGGGCGTCTCCCCCGACCTCCAGGGCTTCCAGTTCCTCGCCGAGCGCCTGAAGCTAAACATAGAGGTCTCGAAGGACCCGATTTTGATCGAGGAGTGGTGCAAGGTATGTGGATACAGCAAGACATTCGACGGCAAGAAGACGCGCCTGACCCTGGACTTGCGCGGACAGGTAGTGGTAGGCAGCAACGCGGACGTGGCCAGGGAGTTATTCCAAAAGGCAAAGGAGGAGCACGAGCTGGGAGAGATCCACACGCACCCCCTCGAGGTCGCGTTCCCCCTCCCCGCGAGATCCAAGCTGATGACGCTCAACCACGCCTTCGCCACCATCTTCAGGGGCATGGGCGCCGACGGCAAGCAGGGCCGCGCCCCGAAGGGCAATCTAGTCAGGAAGATCGGAGGCAGCAACAACAGGAAGTGAGTGAACATGACGTAGCAGCCCGCGTGAGCCTAGCTGCGGAGGCCGCAGCGGGCGATCACCCCCCTAAGACTTCGAGGCAGATGAGGAGGCAGCAGGATTTTTTGGATTCTGACCTAGGAGCCTAGACAACGACGACACGAGGGCCCCTCAGTTTTAACCCTCACTTTTTCTGCCCTTCCTCTCCTCGGTGAAATCCAGGAGGCCGCAGCGTGTGACGCGTCCAAGCGACGTGGCCCAGGCGACCAGACACCGTTTCCAGAAGCTTTCTTGTATCGGGGTTGCCGAGTGGGTGTTGAAAAAGTCGTCGTCGTCGTCGTCGTCTTCGTCCCTTCCACGCCCTCGCGCCCCCCCCCCCGCAAGGCCGCCTCGTCCCTCTTCGGCCCCGGCGCCACCGAGGCCGCCCCGGGCTCGCCCTGGGCCGGCGGGGCGCGCGGCGCGGCGCGGGGGCCCGGCGCGGAGGTGGCCGCCGAGGAGGGCGCAGGACGCGGCCTCTGCAGCTGCAGTCTCTCTCCCTCTCTCTCTCAATCTCTCACCAGCCTCGGCCTTATCCCTATCCCTAAGATTGACACGCCGAAAGGCAATGACAATCTTAGGGATGCGCCCTCAAAAACTGAGGGAACCCCTAAGATTGGCATCGTGATGGGGCGATGCCCAGCATAGGAAAAGGGATATGTTCCAGGCTGGTAACTCTCCCCAGACCACCTCACGTCGTGATTAGAGTCCCGACGGGCGGTTTTTCGCTGCTTTTGGCCTCCGGGGGCCCTCACACCGGGCCTCGGGACCGTGAACAGAACGGCTCAGGAGGAAGAACCGGTCCTGGGGAGGGGATCCAGACCTCTGCGGGTCGACGTTCTGAAAAATCACGACGTCGGAGGTCTGGGTCTCTCTCTCTCTCTATCTCTCTCTCTCTCTCTCTCCAGGTTCTCTGCGGCCTGCAAGTGTGTGGTGCAGTGGAAACCCATGCCAAGAAGTACCCCGCTTGCCTCCGGGGTGCGCTGGGTTTCTTGGGTTTCGATGGTTTTGCTATGAGAAGCGTGGCGTTCCCACACCAAGCATCGGTGGACGCCCTGGGGTCTCAGGGTCGGGTTTCTTGTGGAAGGTTTCTTGTGGTCGAGCTCCTACTGTATGGTACCCTCGGGGTCGAAATGGGCACGGAAGGAACGGGGCTGGAAACCGATATCAGATCTGGTCCGTTTTGACCAGTTCTCGCAGTCGGTGTCGCCGCGGGCGCTGTCCATTCGAGACAAGGCGTCGCCTGCCCACCAGCGGCCGCTGCCGGTTCTGGACAGCTTTGCTGCTGGGCATCGTGCCCATAGGTTCTGTGAAATTTTTGGGCGCCCCGATCTCCCCTCTCTCGGAGAAGGAAGCCGGCACGAGCATAACCGTTCGAAGGCACGCGCGGCTTTTCTGAAATCCGTTGTGGCCACCCCGCCCACCGGGAACGAGAAACGCCCCGTCGCCAGAGAAGCCCCGCGCCCAGGAGCGCGCGCCCGAGATCTCGGGGAATCCGGGGCCCAGGGCCCCCACAGAGCACGCACAACACTCGGCACGCGGAGCTCGAAGGGACCCGAGGACCACTTCGGGCTCTCTGGCCCTTCGCCTGGCCGCGGCGACCGCTTTCGCTGCCGATCAGGGGCTGCGCGCCACAGGCGCGCGCCGACGGAGGCAAGGCCGCCAGGCGTGCCCACCTCCGCTGCAACCCGTGCCCGAGGACACCCTCCTTGTGTGCCTCGGGGCACGGCGGCGGATCCAGCTGCGCTGCCGCGCGGATCCGCTGTCGCGCTGGGGCGGGCGCCCAGGGGGGGGAGGGTGGGAGCTGCTTGGCGTGGGCAGAGGAGCGCGCTGGGGAGGGGCGCGTGCCACGGGGTCTTCTTCTCCTCCTCCTCCTCCTCGTCCTCCTCCTGCCCAGACCTCCGATTTTGGCCCCGTGGGCTGCCGCTCCCCTGAGGGGGCACGGATGGCTTTCGCCGGGGTTGGCTTTCGCCGGGCTTCGTTTCGCCGGGCTTCGTTTCGCCGGGCTTCGTTTCGCCGGGGTTGGCTTTCGCCGGGGTTGGCTTTCGCCGGGGTTGACTTTCGCCGGGGGTTGGCTTTCGCCGGGTTGGCTTTCGCCGGGTTGGCTTTCGCCGGGGTTGGCTTTCGCCGGGGTTGGCTTTCGCCAGGGCCAGGCGGGGAGCAGGCGGGGCAGGCTCAGGGGCAAAAGCAGGCGCCGCCGTCGCTGGCGTGGCCGTCGCCGCCGCCGTGCTGACCCCCGGGAGCCTTTGAGGCGCGCCGCTTGAGTAGGCGAAAGGGTCGCAGAGACGGGGGGGGGTGTCAAGGAGGTCCCGGATGCTGCGGGACACTGAGATTTGGGGCGCGCTCGAGTGAGCTCGCGTGAACCCTGACGGGCGGGTCGTGTTGGGCGGGCGGGCCCTGACGGGCGGGGCGGGTCGGGTCGGGCCGTGCGGACCCTAACGGGCGGGTCGGGTCGGGCGGGCGGGACGCTAAAAAGTGCGGGGCGCGCTCAAGTGGGCACGCGTGAGTCCCAGCGTGCGGGCCCGATCGGGTGGGCGGACCCTAACGGGCGGGACGGGTCGAGCGGACCCTCACACGTGGGCCTGGACGGGCGAGCGGATCCTAACGGGCGGGGTCGGGTCGGGCGGGCGGACCGACCGGGGCCTTTCGGGTCGGGCGGGCGGCGGACACTGAAGTGTGGGGCGCGCTCGAGTGAGCACGCGTGAGCCCTAATTAACGGCGGGTCGGTCGGGTCGGGCGGACCCTAACGGGCGGGGCGGGTTCGGGTCGGGCGGACCCTAACGGGCGGGTCGGGTCGGGCAGGCGGGACACTAAGGTGTGGAGGCGCGCTCGAGTGAGCACGCGTGAACCCTGACGGGCGGGTCGGGCGGGGCAGGCGGACCCTGGCGGGCGGGGCGGGTCGGGTCGGGTCGGGCGGACACGGGCGGGTCGGGTCGGGCGGGCGGGACACTAAAGTGTGGGGCGCGCTCGAATGAGCACGCGTGAACCCTAACGGGCGGGTCGGGTCGGGTCGGGCGGACACTAACGGGCGGGCGCGGGGCTTTTTTGTTTTTTTTCGGGTCTTTTTTTTTTTTCTTGTTTTTTTTTTTTTTCCCTTTATTTATTTCTTGTCGGGTCGGGTTGACCCTGACGGGCGGGTCGGGTCGGGCAGGCGGGACACTAAAATATGGGGCGCGCTCGAGTGAGCACGCGTGAACCCTAACGGGCGGGTCGGGTCGGGCCGGGCGGACCCTAACGGGCGGGGCGGGTTCGGGTCGGGCGGACCCTAACGGGCAGGTCGGGTCGGGCGGGCGAGACACAGGTGTGGAGGCGCGTGAGCACGCGTGAACCCTGACGGACGGGTCGGGCGGGGCAGGCGGACCCTGGCGGGCGGGGCGGGTCAGGTCGGGTTGGGTGAACCCCGGCGGGGCGGGTCGGGTCGGGCGGGCGGGACAACTGAGCGGGATGCGAATGCGCGCACGAGTGAGCACGCGTGAACCCTAACGGGCGGGTCGGGTCGAGTCGGGCGGACCCTAACGGGCGGGCCGGGTCCGGCCGGGCGGACCCTAACGGGCGGGTCGGGTCGGGCGGGCGGGACGCTGAGGTGTGGGGCGCCGCGAGCACGCGTGAAACACTGAGCGCGGTGTCGGGGCGAGGGCTAGCGGGGACATGGCGTGCGGCGGGTCGGGCGGGGTGGCGTTGACCCCGACGGGCGGGGTCGTGGTCGGGCGGGCGGGACACTGAAGTGTGGGGCGCGCTCGACTGAGCACGCGTGAGCCCTAGCGGGCGGGTCGGGTCGGGTTGGCGGACCCTAACGGGCGGGGCGGATAGGGTCGGGTCGAGCAAACCCCAACGGGCGGGTCGGGTCGGGCGGGCGGGACACTAAAATGTGGGGCGCGCTCGAGTGAGCACGCGTGAACCCTAACGGGCGGGTCGGGTCGGGTCGGGCGGACCCTAACGGGCGGGGCGGGTTCGGGTCGGGCGGACCCTAACGGGCAGGTCGGGTCGGGCAGGCGGGACACTAAAGTGTGGAGGCGCACTCGAGTGAGCACGCGTGAACCCTGACGGGCGGGTCGGGTGGGGCAGGCGGACCCTGGCGGGCGAAGCGGGTCGGGTCGGGTCGGGCGGGGAGAACATTGAAGTGTGGACGCACGCTCGAGTGAGCACGCGTGAACCCTAACGGGCGGGTCGGGTCGGGCGGGCGGACCCTAACGGGCGGGACGGGTCGGGTCGGGCCGGGCGGACCCTAACGGGCGAGTCGGGTCGGGCGGGCGGGACACAGGTGTTGGGCGCGGCGGGACGAGCACGCGCGAGCTTTAACGGGCGGGTTGGGTCGGGTCGGGCGGACCCTAACGGGCGGGACGGGTCGGGTCGGGTTGGGCGGACGCTGACGGGCGGGTCGAGTCGGGCGGGCGGAACACTACAGTGTGGGGGCGCGCTCGAGTGCGCATGCGCGAACCTTAACGTGCGGGTCCGATCGGGCGGGCGGACCTGACGGGCGGGGCGCGTCGGGCGGACCATAACGGGCGGGTTGTGTCGGGGCCGGCCCGGGGCCCTCGCCCAGGATCCATGTCCGCTGCCCCCGCGCTCCTGATGGACGCGGAGCATTTGTAGCACTCTCACATTGAGACGCCTTTCTTGCTGGTGTGCTTGATCCTGTAGCAGTAGCCTGCGTGAAGCAATTTGAGCCCACGCCGGTTCGTTGGCACCAAGCGAGGGCTAGCGGCCTCGGGCACCGCGGCTGGGGCGGCACCGCTGGCCAGGGCGGCGCCGGGCCCCGCGGCGCTGAACCCAGGCGAAAACGAGCCCGGGCGAAAGCCAACCCGGCGAAAGCCAACCCGGGCGAAAGCCAACCCGGGCGAAAGCCAACCGGGCGAAAGCCAACCCGGGCGAAAGCCAACCCGGGCGACCGCCAGGGCGAAAATCAACCCGGGCGAAAGCCAACCGGGCGAAAGCAAACCCGGGCGAAACGAACCGGGCGAAACGCACCAGGCGAAAACCAACCCGGGCGAAAAACATCTACGCCCCCTAAGGGGATGTCTTGAAGTCGGCCAGCCGAGAGACCCTAGTTCTCCCATGTGGGGTCAGGTTTGGTTGGCGTGGTCGGAGGATCGCGCCACATCGCCGACGCATCGGCGGTGCGGCGTGATGTGGAGCCCGACTTTCTTCACGCGGTCACCCTTTGTGGGTGAGCAGCGTTTTTTTTGGGTTGTGGTTGTTGTTTTGTTGTTTATGTTGTTGGTGATGCTGTTTTTTTGTGTGTGAGTTTGTTCATGTGTTATATATAGAACATTCCAATGCGTAGGTAGTATACTGTATATGCATATGCATTCTAGTGCTGCGAACTTCATTGCCTTCCTTACTTCGTGTTTGAATGTCGTACCTTCTGCGGGAGCTAGTTTTTCCCAACCATCCTGTGGTGTTGGGTCCTCGTTTTGAAGAGACAGCGCCCCGCGTTCACTCCTCCTCCCGCTGCCCCCTCCCTCCTGCCATCATCATCACCCATTTCGGCACACCCCTCACACGTTTCGTGGCCCCATAGGGAGCTCCAGCGAAGGCCCCAGTGGCTGCGCTCCCATGCGCCCACCGCACCCATGTCGGCACACCCATCACACGTTTCGTGGCCCCATATGGAGCTCCAGCGAAGGCCCCAGTGGCTGCGCCCCATGCGCCACCGCGCCCATTTCCGGACACCCCTCACACGTTTCGGGCCCCATAGGGAGCTCCAGCGAAGGCCCCAGTGGCTGCGCTCCATGCGCCCACCGCACCCATTTCGGCAAACCCCTCACACGTTTCGTGGCCCCATAGGGAGCTCCAGCGAAGGCCCCAGTGGCTGCGCTCCCATGCGCCCGCCGCACCCATTTCGGCACACCCCTCATACGTTTCGTGGCCTCATAGGGAGCTCCAGCGAAGGCCCCAGTGGCTGCGCTCCCATGGGCCCGCCACACCCATTTCTGCAACACCCCCACAAGTTAGTGGCCGGAAGAGGGAAGATCCAGCAGAAGGCCCCAGTTGCTGCCCTTCTGCGCTACCATGCGCCCACCGCACCCATTTCGGACACCCATCACACCCCACCCATCACCACGTTTCGTGGTCCATGGGGAGTCAGCGAAGCCGCCCCAGGGCTGCGCTCCATGCGCCACCGCAGACAAGATGCTTACACCCCTCAAACTCAACAGTTTCGTGGCCCATAGGAGCCACAGCGAAGGCCCCAGTGGCTGCGCACCATGCGCCCAACCGCCACAGATTTCGGCACACCACTCACACGTTTTTCGTGGCCCCATTAGGGAGCTCCACCGAAGGCCCCCGTGGCTGCCACCCGTGGGCTTCGCCCACTCCCAATATGAGCTTACTCGCAACTGCATCTGGTTGGGTCCTTCGCCCTTTTTTTTTTTTTTTTTTTTTTTTTTTTTTTTTTTTTTTTTTTTTGTTTGTTTTTTTTGATGTGTGTGTGTGTGTGCGTGTGTGTGTGTGTTTTTCCAACCATCCTGTGGTGTTGGGTCTTCGTTTTGAAGAGATGCTGCCCCGCGTTCCTCTCCTTTCCTCGCCTCCTCCCTTCCTTCCTCCCCCTCCTCCCCCTCCTCCCCCTCCTCCCTCCTCCCTGCGTTTCACCCACCCAGTACAGCGTTTCGTGGCCCCATAGGGAACCCCACCGAAGGTCCCAGTGCTACCGTGCGCATGCGTCCCGCACACCCAGTACAGCGTTTCGTGGCCCCCTCCTCCTTACTCCCTGCGTTACACTCATCCAGTATAATGCTTCGTGGCCCCATATGGAGCCCCACCGAAGGTCCCAGTTCTACCGTCCGCATGCGTCCCGCACATCCAGTACAGCGCTTCATGACCCCATAGGGAGCCCCACCGGAGGTCCCACTGCTACCGTCCGCATGCGTCCCGTGCACCCAGTACAGCGTTTTGTGGCCCCATAAGGAACCCCACCGACGGCTTCAGTGTTACCGTCCGCATGCGTCCCGAACGCCAGATTTGGCATTTCCACCCGCCCAGTAAAGCGTCTCGTGGCCCCATAGGGAGCTCCACCAGCCCCAGTGGGACCGCCCGCATGCGTCCCACACACTCAATTTGGTATTTCCCCCCCCCCAATACCCCCAAACAGCGTTTCGGGCCCCGTAGGGAGCGACCACGGAAGCCACCAGCTGGGGCCGCCGCATGAGGGACCACACACCCAATTTGGTATTTCCCCCCCCCTCCCCCCCAATACAGCGTTTCGTGGCCCCATAGGGAGCTCCACTGAAGCCGCCAGTGGGACCGCCCGCATGCGTCCCGAAAACTTAATTTGGCATTTGCACCCACCCAGTACAGCGTTTCGTGGCCCCATTGGGAGCCCCACCGAGGGTCCCACTGTTCCCCTCCGCATGCGTCCCGCGTACCCAGTACAGCGTTTCGTGGTCCCCTTCTCCTCCCTTCCTGTGTTACACCCATCCAGTGCAATGTTTCGTGGTCCCATAGGGACCCCCATCGAAGGTCCCAGTGCTACCATGCGCATGCGTCCCGCACACCCAGTACAGCGCTTCATGGCCCCATAGGGCGCCCCACCGAAGGTCCCAGTGCTACCGTCCGCATGCGTCCCGCGCACCCAGTACAGCCCTTCGTGGCCCCATAAGGAACCCCACCGTCCGCATGCTTTCCGAACGCCAGCTTTGGCATTTCCACCCACCCAGTACAGCGTCTCGTGGCCTCATAGGGAGCTACCGAAGCCCCCAGCGGCACCGTCCACATGCTCCCGAATATCCAATGTGGCATTTCCACCCACCCAGTACAGCGTTTCGTTGCCCTTTAGGGAACTCCGCCCCAGGCACCAGTGGGACAGTCCGCATGCGTCCCGAAAACCGAACTTGGCATTTTCATCCACCCAGTACAGCGTTTTATGGACCCATAGGGGGCTCCACCGAAGGTCCCGGTGCTACCGCCCGCATGCGTCCCGAAAACCCAATTTAA
>CAUYUJ010012814.1:364736-367236 GCA_963575745.1 Prorocentrum cordatum
ACACAACACACAACACACAACACACAACACACAACACACACCACACACCACACAACACACAACACATAACACACAACACACAACACACAACACACAACACACAACACACAACACACAACACACAACACACAACACACAACACACAACACACAACACACAACACACAACACACAACACACAACACACAACACACAACACACAACACACAACACACAACACACAACACACAACACACAACACAACACACAACACGCAACACACAACACACAACACACAACACACACAACACACAACACACAACACACAACACACAACACACAACACACAACACACAACACACAACACACAACACACAACACACAACACACAACACACAACACACAACACACAACACACAACACACAACACACAACACACAACACACAACACACAACACACAACACACACAACACACAACACACAACACACAACACACACACACACAACACACAACACACAACACACAACACACAACACACAACACACAACACACAACACACAACACACAACACACAACACACAACACACAACACACAACACAAACAACACACAACACAAACAACACACAAACAACACACACACAACACACACACAAACAATACACACACAACACACACAACACACACAATTTTGCATTTTCATCCCCCCAGTACAGCGTTTCGTGGCCCCATAGGGAGCTCCACCGAAGCCCCTACTGGGATCGCCCGCATGCGTCCCACACGCCCAAGTTGGCATTCCCCCCCCCCCAGTACAGCGTTTCGTTGCCCCATAAGGAGCTCTACCGGCGACCCCAGTGGGACCGCCCGCATGCGTTCCACACACCCAATTTGGTATTTACACCCACTCAGTACACTGTTTCGTGGCCCAATAGGGAGCTCCATCGAAGCTGCCAGTGGGACCGTCCGCATGCGTCCCGAAAACCTAACTTGGCATTTTCACTCACCCAGTACAGCGTTTCGTGGCCACATAGGGAGCTCCACCGAAGCCCCGAGTGGGACCGACCGCCCGCACGCGTCCTACACACCCAATTTGGCATTTTCACCTGCCCAGTACATTGTTTCGTTGCCCCATAGGGAGCTCCACCGAAGCGCAGCCCGTGGCACCTGGAGGCTCCCGCGGTGACTTTTTGGCCTCTTTGGGCGGGGCATGTGGCGCAGCCTGCGGCGCAGCCCGTGGCGCAACCGAAGGTCACCCCCGGACATGCAGTGCTTAGTTCTGCGCATGCCACGTGCAAAGATCTGGGGAGGAAAACATGCGGAAACCGCCACCCTTCCCTCGTTTTCGCCCCGTGTGGGCCTCCTGAGAGGCCCTCGTCGCCACGGCTGGATTCGCTTCGAAATCCTGGCCAGGACGCACCACGAGAGAGCTCCGGGAAGTTGCGGTATCGGTACCCCAGTTGCAGTGCCCAGTTCCGCGCATGCCAAGTAAAGCGCTCCTCACTGCAAGCACTTGAGGCCGCCTCGGAGCAGTCTTTTCGGGTCCCCCTCCCCCTCCACCCCTCCTCCTGCTTCTCCTCCTCCTCGTCCTCGTCCTCCTCCTCCTCCTCCTCCTCGTCCTCCTCCTCCTCCTCCTCCTCTTCCTCCCCCTCCTCTTCCTCCATCTCTTCCTCCTCCTCCTCCTCCTCCTCCTCCTCCTCCTCCTCTTCCTGATCCCACCCCTGGTGCATGGGGGCCTGTTTGCAGCCCTTCCCATCCGTGTCGGCCCCTCTGGGCGTGCAGAGTGCCCCCCCCAGCCTCAGGCGGCGCGTGAGCGGCCCCGCTGGCGCTGCGGCCAGCGGCGCTGTGCGGTGGAGGGACTCGTCACGGCAGAGGGAATGGGGGCGGGGTGTGGAAGGAGGTAGGGGGAAGAGAAGGTGGAGGAGGGGGAGGGGGGAGGGGCAAGCTAGGTGCGCTCGCGTCATATCTGACATCCTACCCCTCCCTCCCATCCCTTACCATGGCGCAGATCCCCTCTCTACTCGCACAGTCGGATGTCAAGCAGGGCAATGATCCCGAAAGGGTACGCGATGCATTGTAGAGCACGGCATGGCATGGCGTAGAAGAGCACCGCGAAGCGTAGTATCAACCTAGCATTGCATTGCATGCCGTGGCATGGCACGGGAAATGACGCCAGCGCTGCAGCGGGAGCACGAGTCGAAACGAGCGGAAGCGCGGAAATGAGGCCAGCGCTGCAGCGGGAGCACGATTCGGAACGAGCGGAGGCACGGAAATGAGGCCAGCGCTGCAGCGAGAGCACGATTCGGAACGAGCGGGGCCCGAAAATGAGGCCGGCGCCCCAGCGAGAGCAGCATTTTGGGAAAAAATGCAGGCGAAAACCTAACTCCGGGGAAAGCTTCCTGGGCGCCAGAAGCAGAAATTCAGTTTTTTCAATAGAACAAATTGTATTGGAATGGTCTTTTTTCGGCGCCGCCTCGGAACTCGATTTTCAGGGGGAGGGGATGGGTCAGGAGGAGGGGGAGGAG
>CAUYUJ010012814.1:372236-392236 GCA_963575745.1 Prorocentrum cordatum
CTCTATGGTAGGTTTTGCAGATGATTTATTTCGGCGGCGAGTTTTAGAAGATCCCTCGGCGTCCGGGGCTCTGGAGGCAATCCCAGAAGGTGACTCGAACGCGAGCGAGGTCCTGGGGCGATGGCGTTTCCGACGGAACATGCAGAAGAAAGACATCATACCATGTTTGGGATCCACAACGGAAAATCGTCGCCTTCAGGAAATTTGCCCTGGGTCTTGTGGCACGGATCGCAGTCGAGCTCGGCATCTGGGGGCTCGGCGCCATATGAGCGGCTCGAACGCTTCAGAGGTGCAGTTCAGAGCGCGCTCGATGCATGCGGGCTGGTCGGTCATCGGCGTATTTTGGCACGAGCGTGGTTTGTATCGCCTGGGGCGCGAACTCTTCCTTGGCAAAGTTGTGGAAAGTGGCGTCGCGGGTCCAGAAACATTCGTCCTTGAGCCAGCTGAATATCAGAGAATTGATTCCTGCACTGTAAAATACCTACGAGTTCTGATGCGAGGTGCTGCCACTTCCTGCAACGGGCCCCACGTTCGCTCACTTCGGAATTCAGAGGTGCTCTACAGACGTCGCATCCTCCCTGCTCGGGGAGAATTGGCGGTGCGCAGGATTCGGCGGCTTCAAGGCATGCTCGTCCACCGCCGCGCTCGCGGCCAAACTATCGCGGCGATCTTCGGTCGCATGCAGAAGGACAGACCGACGCTGTTGCCGGGCGGGCAGCTCAACGTCGGCGCGAATCCTTGGGCAAAAGAGTTTCGCCGCAGCTTGTGCCTCTACGGGGGGGTGAGTGGGGCCGGGAGTTTCTTCGAAGCTCGGCGAAATGAAGGGGTCATCATGGGGGGCCCCATTTGACCCCGACTTCGACTCGTTCCACGAGTTTATCCGTGTCGACCCCTCGATCTTGAGAACAGCAGCTCTTGCTGCATATGACAAATGGTGCACGCTATTTCCAGAGGTACATTGCCCAAAGGTCAAGAGCGAAAACGCATGCGCGTGCATGATTATGGGCCCCGAGCGAACCCCGCGTGGCATCCAGTTCGACACCTACAGGGCTCTAATGGGACACCAGGCGAACGGGCGCAACATGAAATATATTCTACATATTGGCGTTCTAACAGATCAATGCCCCAACTGTATGAGTATATTCAAAGATGTGCATGACGCTCGCGAACATCTCAAACACTCTTATGGATATGGCCGTTGCCTAATGGGAAGAGCTCATGTGTCCTGGGAACCCGAACAGAAGGACGAATGGACTTGCCCCCTGTGCTCCGTAGCATTTGGGTCGAGCATTGAACTGTCTCGGCATCTTCGAGGCGAGCATCTACCGCGACCTTTGCCGACGCAATCTCGCCGTGCCTGGCGCCCTGGCGGCGCCGAGCGGGGGGTCCGACACGGCGGCGGACGGAGGCCGAGGCAACCGGCGGAAGAAGGGGCGAATCGAGGGCGGCGCGAAGGAAGATTCTCAGCAGATGGCGGCGTCAGTCCCATACAAGCAGGGGAAGCTCTTCGCGCTCGCGCTGAAGCAGATCCTGAGGCTCAGCCAGCAGTGCAGGGACATGTCAGGGGTGATATTCGACACCGTTCTCGCGCCGTTGACAGTGGCCTTCGTCGCGATGATGGGCGAACAAACAGTTGCCTACGCCGCCGAAGCAAACATAAAGGTAAAATGACATGGACTCGCCCCCCCACGCATCTACGCGATGGGCGGCCTCATCAAGGGACTCGTGACGTACAGGGGCAGTCTCGGGGCCCAGAACCACGCAGATATTACGACTGCATGGTCGGGGTGCGACGGCTACGGAGTCGAGCAGAAGTGCGAGCCCATTCTATTCTGCCGCCGGGGCAAGGTCTACCAGAAGGATCGTCGCAGGATCACTTTCGCGATCAGGGGCCCGAAGTTCAGGGCAACGCTCCTGGCGTGCCCCCCCCAGGTTCCACGCGCGATGAGGAAGTTCGGCCGAGCCCCTGCGTCATTCATGGGGCGCGAGATCCAGACTTTCTTGGAGGCGCTGTTGAAGTAAGCGGCCCCCTCTTCGCTCAGCAGCGTGGCGTGGGCCAGATTCTGGGAACCGTTGGCGATGGCGACCTGCCTGCTGAGAGGGGGCCCGCTGGCCCTCCTGAAGGCCCCCCCCCCATTGCTTTCAGCAGCGTGGCGTCGGCCAGATTCTGGGATCCGTTGGTGGCGGTGGCCTGCCGGCTGAGGGGGTGCCCTTCATTCAGCAGCGTGGCGCAAGCCAGATTCTGGGGTCCGTCGGCGACGGTGGCCTGCCTGCTAAGAGGAGGAAGGGCGACGACACAAACGATTGTTATATACTTGGGGGAGGGCAAAATGTGCACACAGCGATTAATATCAGTGCGATTGGGTTACGTTCTGGACCTGAATCTCGAGTTCCCGAGCCTGTGGCATATATTGATTTGGATGAATACCTACCTGCGTCCCTCTGCCGACCTCCGACGACATCGACTGGGGCCAGCTCGTCAACTTCCTCAACTAGGCCCGTGGGCCACTCTGTGCCCTCTGTTTTTTTCTCCTCCCCTCTGGCCCCTCTTGAGCCTCGGAGCCCTCCTCCTCCTCCCCCAACTCCCAGAACTGACGTGCAAATAGTTACAGAATATCTGGCCTCTCGAGGGATCGACCCAGGGTCTCAGAGGATTGCCAGTCTTGCTAGCAGTCGGAATATGCTTGACATTGCTAAGAGAGCGGTCAACCCTGAATAATATCGCCCGCCCCAGTTTCCTGTGGCTACCTTATGCGTCGGTGGCTGCAGGGGCCAGGACGGCCCCAAGGACGGGGCCGCGTCTGCGGCCCTGGTGCATAGAGCATGGCATAGGCACTCAATTCCAAAGGGAAGGTTCAGCGCGTCATCCGCCTCCAATCAGTCTTGTGTATGCCAGGGCCCACTGCTGCGCGTTTTTTGAGCTCAGTGAGTATATCACTCACAGAACAATCAGACAACATGGCGTTAAGGGTGTGCGTGTCGTATCGTATCCCCCTCCCTACCTCGGGCGTGATGGACCATGGGACCTCATGGAGCCTCCTGGTAATCCCGGGGGCCTCGTGGGATAGCAACCTCTGGGGGCTTCCTGCGGCCTCTTGAAACCTCCTGGGCTCTCCTAGGGTATCCTCAGCCCTCCAGGGGCGCCCGCAGCGTACTGGAACTTTTGGGTCGTTCAGGATGCGCCTGGAGCGTGATGGGACCTCCTGGGGCCTTGTGGGACCTCGCGGGGCATCCTGGGACCTCCTGGAGCGTCCTGGAGCCTCCTTAGGATTCCCACGGCCTCCGGGGACGTCCTGAAGCCTCCTGGAGCTTCCTGATGCCTCCTGAGACCTCCTGGGGCTTTTTGGCGGCTCTCTAAGAAACCACGCGCGGGGCCTCAAAATTGGCGACAGTTTCAAGGATGGGAACTTTCCGATTGAGAAAGAGGGCGCGGTGGACGTTGACAAATGACGACAGTTACACACTTGAGGCCCAAAGCCGTGCCGGGCACCCCCCCCCGCCATTCCCAGTCCTGTATAATACGGTGCGATTTTCCCCCTCCCCGCTGTCCCGCCGGTCCCCAGGAGGGCTAGTTTTTTGGTTTTCGCTGGTAAGAAACACTTCCCCTCCTCTCGGCGGTGACGGAGGGCAGGCGGCGGGGGAGAGCGGGTTGGCAGGGTGGCTGGTTGGGCACGGAGAGAAGGCGGAGGGGATCGGCTGGTTGGCGGGATGACGGGGTGGGCGGCTGGGCTGGTTGGCTGGCGGGTTGGCTAGGTGGCGGGGTGGCTGGGTAGGCTGGCTGGCTGGTTGGACGGGTTGGCAGGTTGAGCTGGCTAGGGCAATTGGTTTCGCTACTACTACTACTACTACTACTACTACTACTACTACTACTACTACTACTACTACTACTACTACTACTACTACTACTACTACTACTACTACTACTACTACTACTACTACTACTACTACTACTACTACTACTACTACTACTACTACTACTACTACTACTACTACTACTACTACTACTACTACTACTACTACTACTACTACTACTACTACTACTACTACTACTACTACTACTACTACTACTACTACTACTACTACTACTACTACTACTACTACTACTACTACTACTACTACTACTACTACTACTACTACTACTACGACTACGACTACGACTACTACTACTACTACTACTACCATTTTTTATTACTACAGCTATTATTACTACTACTACGACTATTACTGCTACTACTACTACTACTACTACTACTACTATTGCTATTGCTACTACTACTACTACTACTACTACTACTACTACTACTACTACTACTACTACTACTACTACTACGACCACTACTACGACCACTACTACTACTACTACTACTACTACTCCTACTCCTACTCCTACTCCTACTACTACTACTACTACTACTACTACCTCTACTTCCACGTCTACTTCTCCTTCTCCTTCTTCTTCTTCTACTAGTACTACTACAATTACTACTACTACGACTACCACTACTGAACCTGATGCTACTGCGCATCGTAGTTTTACGACCACACTTAATACCAATAATAACAACACCACTAATCAGGTGCATGTTCTTATTGGTTCTTGACATTACTCCGACCGCGCCAACTCCTGCCACCTCCTCCTCCTCCTCCTCCGCTTCCTCACCCAGAATCGCACTCATAATCACTACCCAGGTTATGTCATGCTATGTCATGTTATTTCACTTGTATGATGATGCTGATCTTGACGATGATGCGGATGATGATGCTGATGATGATGATGCTAACGATGACGATGATGATGATGATGCTGATGCTGACGCTGCTGATGATGATGATGATGATGATGACGACAACAATGATGATGATGATGATGACGCTGCCGCTGATGATGGTGGTGGTGATGACGATGACGATGACGATGCAGATGATGGTGATGGTGAGGTGATGGTGATGGTGGTGATGATGATGATGATGGTGGTGGTGGTGATGAGGATGATGGTGATGATAGTGGTGATGATGGTGCTGATAATGATAATGATAATGATAATGATAATGATAATGATGATGATAATGATGATGATGATACTGATGATGGTGGTGGTGGTGGTGGTGATGATTATGATGCTGACGATGATGATGATGATGATGATGATGATGATGATGATGATGATGATGATGATGATGATGATGATGATGATGATGATGATGATGATGACGATGATGGCGGAGCAGAAACGCCAAGGGGCCCGGAGGGGGACACGCCGCCGCCGCCGACGACGACGACGACGACGGCACCACCTGCCTCCGGCGACGCTTCCAGGGCGAGCCCGCCTTCCAGCCGCCGCCGCGGCCGCGCGCGGCGCCGCCTCTTCGCAGACGCGGGCGAGAGCGCGCCTCGTCGGCAGAGCGAGCCCGGCCACGGGCGGAGGGGAGGAGGAGCGGGCGAGGCGGAGAGGCGCAGGGCTTCACCATCCTGCTCCACGTGACCCCGCCATTCTCCTCCTCCTCCTGCTCCTCCTCATCTCCCCCCTCCTCCTGCTCTTCTCCCTCTCTTCCTCCTCCGCCTCCTCCTCCTCTTCCTCCTCGTACTCCTCCTCCTCCTCCTCCTCCTCCTCCGTCTCCTCCTCCTCCTCCTCCTCCTCCTCCTCCTCCGTCTCCTCCTCCTCCTCCTTTTCCTCTCCGTGGCCCTTGTGGCTCAAGTGCCGCTCCCGCTGCCGGCCGCGAGGGGGATGGCGGCGCGCCGCGTGGGGCGGCGGCCACTACTCGGGATTCCGTTACGTCGCGTTTTCGCGGCGCAGCGCTATGTCTTCCTTTTCATCGCGCCGGCGGTGCTCGTATTCTTCTTCTTCCCTGGCTCCGCTGCCGGACTCAGCCAAGGCGCCCCAGGTACTGACGGAGAGCAGGCTGTTCAAAGGACCCCCACCTGCTAAGCGACGCCACGAACTCGGAGAAGCACAACGGGTTCGCACTCGTGGGCGCTCGATTGCATCGGCGATGCGGTGCCATGCTCGCGCAGTCGAGAAGGGCTACATCACGCCAGCGCCGGTTGGTTTCAGCCACGTCGCGGTGCCACTTCCGATTCGGCCGGAGGTCAAGGTGGCCATGAGGCAGACCCGCATTATAGAGCGCCGCTCTGGTATCCACAGGCGCAATGCTTTGCTACTCCGCGAGGCGGCTGCCGAGGCGGGCGCCATCACGTACGACGAAACCGTCTCCTACGAGCACTTCTGCATGGCTTGCCACATTGTTCGGCATCGGGATTGGTGGTCCTGCGGACTTCAGCGTCAGCAATTTCTTGATGTGCCTCTTGCCCATGGTGGTCCTGCGGACTTCAGCGTGAGCAACTTCCTGATGTGTTTCTTGCCCACGCTGATGTTCTGTAGCATCTACGACCTCGCCTCGATAAGGGTCTCCGCCATGATGGTGAGCTTCGCCCAGCTGGCGAACACCACCTGCTGGCGCACAACGCTCAGTACATCCTTCTTCTGTACCTCGCCCTGAAAGAGTTCATTCCGATGCGGCGTCTAGCCCTGCAGATGGCCACCCAGGTGACCCACGTGTGCTTCACGGGCGCGATGCGCATGGACGACGCTGCGCTGACATTTCTCCTGACGAAGTGGATTGTGCCACCTGCTTAACCACCTGTTCTTCCCGCGGCTGGCCCCACTCGCAGCAGAGGACCGCACCTCCGGGGTGGCTCCGCGGCCTGTGCCCAGCACGTCGGGCTCTCTGGAGCGGCGGCTGCAGCTGCAGCGGCCTGCCGGCCCGCCGCCTCCGTGCCCTGCCGCGTGGGGGCGCCCCCGGGCCGCTGCGCCGCCGCGCCAGGCTGCGCAGGGGCCGCGGAGGCCGTGGCCCGCGCCCTCTGGGCGCGCCTTCCCTGCCGGCGCCGCCGCGGCGGGGCCGCGCCCCCGGCCCCGCGGAGGCCGCGCGGCCGGCGGCGGAGCTCTCGCGGGGGCCGCCCTCCCGGCAGAGCGCTGGGCTGCCGCTCGGTGCCCCCGGCGTGCCCTCCCCGCGCGGGCGCCGTGCCCGGCGCCCTGCCCTGCCCGCAGGGGTGGCCGCCCCCCGGCATGCGGAAGCGGGGCGCGCGCGACCCCACGAGGGGTGCCCGAAGGCTCTCGCGCGCTGCCCCTGCGCGTGGCACCCGGGGGACCTCCTCGGGGGGCGGCGGCGGAGGCCCCTCCCGACGCACTCGGAGAGCTCCTCGAGCTGACGGCGCCGACTCGCACGACACCGTCTCGCCCGATGCAGGCGAGTTGCTGATGGCTGCCCCCCCTCCTGATGCTGAGGCTGGCGCTCATGCTGTTGTAGACGCTCTGCTGCCATCTGGGCTACCACATGCGGTGTCGGCGCGCGACCCTCGTGATTTTTGCATCAAGATCCTGGCAGAGGGGCCTCGCATCGCGACGAGGCCAGCGTGCAGATTGCTCCCTGGGTGTGGACTTGGGGATGCTTGTGCGTTCTCTCGTCTGTCGACTTTCACTGGCGAGGCGGCTTCGGCCGAGCTCGACCCGTTTGCTACGCTGTTTTCATCTTTCTCCTCTGCTCTGCCGTTGTCCTCTTCGCTATGGCAGGCGCGGGCTGACGGCCGCAACGCCCTCGACATATACGACGTGTTGGACGCTGGTGACCGCGACTACAATGTCCGAGCCTACGGTGCGGAAGACAGCCTCGATGTTCGGCCTGATGCGTTCGTCTCCACAAAAGCTGAGCCACCTGTGAGTAAGAGAGGAGGTTCTCTAAATCCTCATGCGCTGGGTAACCCTCTACTCGGCGCTAGTCGTGATACCCCACCTGGTGATTCGTTCCTAGACGCTGCTGGCACTGTGCTGCGACGTAGACGTTGGTGCAGGCAGCGGCGGTGCTCTCCCAATTCTTTTTGCTGGTGATGGTGGCGGTCTTTGGGAAGCTGGTGGCGCTCCCCGCGTTGCTGGTGACGATCGTCGGCATCCAGACGCTGCGCTTCTTCACGTCGGCAGTGGTCCCCAGGTCTGGTTGCCTGCGACGATCTCCAAGACGCTGGGGTGTTTCCTTCGTGCGCTGCTGATGGTCCCCTGGACCCCTTCGGGAACGGTGGCGGTCCTCGCGATACTGCAGGCGCCGATACTACGTTTCCTACGGTAACTGTGTTTGCTTTCTCTCCGTTGGGTCCAGCTGCTACGGGATCCGTCTGTCTCTCCTCCCTGGCCAGCCAAGTGAAGATCAAGAAGTACGAGTTCCGCCGTGCGGCGGACACAAAGCGGAAGAATTGTGTCCAGGACTGCGATACGACGGGCACGGTTTTTTCCCCAATAGGCTTGCCTGAGGGGTTCTTACTCGGTTGAACATGGGTGTTTCGGGACCCCACTTTGCCCGTTACCCGGAGATTCCCCGGGTTCCCCGCCCCCGATGTCTCGGGATCTTGCCCGTTCCCTGGAGATTTCCCGGGTTCCTCGGGTTCCCCGCCCCCAGTGCCTCCTGCTCCCCGATTGCGCTTGTTCGAGGGGTTCTTATCCGGTGAAGAAGCATGGTGTCTCGGGACCCTACTATGCCCGTTCCCCGGGGATTCCATGGGTTCCTCAGGTTCCTCGGGTTCTTCGGGTTCATCGGGTTCCCGTGGTTCCTCGGGTTCCCCGGGTTCCTCGGGTTCTTCGAGTTCTTCGGGTTCCTCGGGTTTCTCGGGTTCCCTGGGTTCGTCGTTCCTCGGGTTCCCCGGGTTCCTCGAGTTCCTCGGGTTCCCCGTGTTCGGGTCCCTCGGGTTGATTCCCTAGGTTCCTCGGGTTCTTCGGGTTCGTCGGGTTCCCGGGGTTCCTCGGGTTCCCCAGGTTCTTCGGGTTCCTCGGGTTACTCGAGTTCCCAATCAATGCCAAGCAATGCGAAGCAATGAAGCAATGCGAAGCAATTCTTAGCAATGCCAAGCAACGCCAACCAATGCCAATCAATGCCAAGAAATGCCAAGCAATGCCAAGCAATGCCAAGCAACGCCAAGCAATGCCAAGCGATGCGCCCAGCGATACGCCCATTCAATAGGCTTCCCCTGATTGGGGTCGCGCCGGGTTCATTTCTGTTGCTCATGGTGATGGCGATGTCGATTGGCTAGCTCGTGCAAGCAAGGTCAGTATCAATAAGTACAATTTGCGCCGCACGATGGTTGTGGGGGAAAGCGGGCTGTCTGAGGGCTATGGCGGAGGGCTATGTTGGTGGCGGCCAAGGCTAGTGCGATGGCGGGAGCCTGCCTCGTGCTGCTGGAGCTGTACTGCCTGATGCCAGCCCTGCTTGCGGTGCTGCTGACCCACGCCAGCCCGACAACGAGAAGACCAAGAAGTACAAGCTCCTCCGCAAGAGCGAGCCCGAGAAGAGCGATGCGTACCAGAAGGCCCTCGAGGCGCGGCCTGACCCTGCTCCCCCGCGCCCCCCGCGCTGCGTCGACGGCCTCGGCGTGGACCACGCCGAGTCCCTCTGCGAAGACGGCTTACCTCGTCGTCAACGACGGTGCGGCTCCTGGCGCTGTCCACCCCGACGCCGTGCGCGTCGACGGCTGAGCCCCTGAGGCCTGGGCGCGGCCACGGCCCTCCGCCCATCGGGCGAAGCCGCGGTTCCCTCGGAGCGTTCGCTCCTCCGCATCTTCTCGCATTCTCAGCTGCTCCTCTGCCTCCTCCCCTTTCGCCTTCCGCCTCCCTCCCCCCCTGCCCCACGCTCCCCCCCCCTCCTCCTCCTCCTCCTCCTCCTCCTCCTCCTCCTCCTCCTCCTCCTCCTCCTCCATTCCTTTTCCTTATAAAATAACTCCTCCTTGTCGCATCCCGAGGCCGGTCGAAAGAGCGGGCCAGGCGTTTGGCCTGAGACTTTCTCACAATTCATGACCCTGAAGATTAGACATCGAGAACAGTTTCACCAATGAAGGGCGGGTGGTTTTCAACATGTGGCTCTCGCTTTAGCGCCGCGCACATTCGTTTTACGACTTTTCAAGGGTTTCGCACATTGAGGGTGGGTCGTGTACAACATGTTGCTCTCGCTTCAGCGCCATGCGCATACGTTTTAAACGTTTGCAAGAGCTTCACGGATTGAGGGCGGGCGGTTTTCAAAATGTGGCCCTCGCTTCAGCGCCGCGCACATTCCTTCTGAAGAAATTGAAAGGGTTTCGCGGATTGAGGGCGCGTCGTTTACAACATGTGACTCTCGCTTTAGCGCTGCGCGTTTTTGCTTTAAGAATTTGCAAGAGTTTCGCGGAAGAAGGCCGGCTTGGTTTCAAAATGTGGCTCTCGCATTAGCGCCGTGCGCATTCGGTTTAAGAAGTTGCAAGAGCTTCGCGGATTGAGGGCGGCGGGGGTTCAAAATGTGGCTCTCGCATTAGCGCCGCGCGCATTCGTTTTAAACGTTTGCAAGAGTTTCGCGGATTGCGGGCGGGGGGGATTCAAAATGTGGTTCTCGCCTCAACGCCGCGCACGTTCGTTCTAAACATGTGCAAGAGCTTCACGGATTGAGGGCGGTTCCTTTCCAACATATGGTTTTCGCACCAGCGCCGCGCACATTCATGTTGACATGTTGCATGGGGGGTACTGGTTTTGTTTGTGGACGTGCCATAAATTATGTTTAGGACCGATTCATGGTTGTCAGGGCGCAACACTTACGTTGATTCGCGGTGCTGAAGTCCCAGGAATGGCGTTCTTTCGCGATTCAGGATCGCCAAGGTTTCGCAATCAGGTTAGCTCGTGGCATTGAAGTCCTGAGAATGGTGTTTTGACACGCTTCAGGATTTACGCACGGTTGTCCCCCAAAGGGGCCATTCCATCAGTGGGAATGAACCCTTGTAGGGGCCCGTGAAGAGGGAGCTTGGAAGGAGTGTGGATTCCAAAAACATCGTTGATGACCCTTGGGTTTGCACTGGTCCTCCTCCTCCTCTTCCTCCTCATCGTCCTGCCCCCCAGGCACCACCTCAATTTCCGCCTCCTCCTCTGCCTCCTCCTCCCCCGCCTCCGCCGCCTCCTCCTCCTCCTCCTCCTGCGCCTCCTCCTCCTCCTTCCCCTCCTCCTCCCCCTCCTCCTTCTCCTCCTCCTCCTCCTCCTTCCCCCCCTCCTCCTCCTCCTCCTGCTCCTGCTCCTCCTCCTCCTCCTCCTCCTCCTCCCTTCCGCCCGCGCGCCACCTCTCCGTGCTAGGGGCTGCTCCTCGGGGTCCCGTGTGGACGGGGAGGAGGAGGAGGAGGAGGAGGAGGAGGAGGAGGAGGAGGAGGAGGAGGAGGAGGAGGAGGAGGAGGAGGAGGAGGAGGAGGAGGAGGACCAGTGTAAACCCAGGAGTCACCAACGATGTTGGAGTAAACTCTTCCTCCACGCTCCCTATTCGTAGGCCCCTACAACCGTTCATTTCCATTGATGGAACTACCTCGTTGGAGGACACCGATTTGAAGACCCTGAAGAATGCCAAAACATTGTTCTCCGGATTCCAACGCGACGGATCAGCCTGACTGTTGCGTTATGACGATCCTGAATCGTGCCTGAACTCCATTCCCAGGGCTTCAACTCCGAGAATCAACGTAACTGTTGCGCCTGCATAATCCTGAATCCTTCCTAAACACCATTTCTGATACGATGATGATGGGAAGTAATAAAACCCTTGTAAATTTTAAAACGAGTGTGCGCGGCGCTCAGGCGAGAACCACATTTTGAAAAGGAACCGCCCTCAATCCGTGAAACTCTTTGCAAATTATAAAAACGGATGTGCGCCGCGCTAGGGTGAGAGCTACATTTTGAAACGGAACCGCCCTCAATCCGTGAAGTCTTGCAATTTCTTAAACCGAATGCGCGCGGCGCTGGGGCGAGACCCACACATTGAACAGGAGCCGCCCTCAATCCGTGAAACTCCTGCAAATGTGGGCTCGGGGTGCGACAGTGAGAAGGTTTTGATACATACAAGATGAATTGAGGAGGAGGAGGAAGGGGAGGCGGAGGAGGAGGAGGAGGAGGTGGACGAGGAGGAGGAGGACCAGTGTAAACCTACGAGCCATCTGCGATGTTGAAATAAACTCGCCCTCCAAGCTCCCTCTTCATAGGCCCCTACAACGGTTCATCTCCATTGAGGGAACTGCCTCGTTGGAAGACAACCGTTTGAAGACCTTGAAGCATGTCAAAACAGTGTTCTCTGGATTCCAACGCCACGGATCACGGTGACTGTTGCGTGATGGCGATCTTGAATCGGGCTACAACGCCATTCCTGGGACTTCAACACAGCGTATCAACGTACCTGGTGCGCCCGCGTAATCCTGAGTCTGTTCAGAATTTTGTGAACGAATGTGCGCCGCGTTCAGGCGAGAGCCACATTTTGAAAACGACCCGCCCTCGATCCGTGAATTTCTTGCAAGTTTGTATAACAAATGTGCGTCGCGCTAAAGCGAGAGCCACACTTTGAAACCGACCCGCCCTCAACCCGTGAAGTTCTTGCACATTTTATAGCGAATGTGCGCCGCGCTCAGGCGAGAGCCATTATTGAAAACGACCCGCCCTCAATCCGTGAAGCTCTTGCAAATGTTTGAAGCGAATTTGCGTCGCGCTAAGCCGGGAACCACATTTTGAACACGGCCCGCCCTCAATGCGTGAAGCTATTGCAACTTTTTAAAGCGAATGTGCGCAGCGCCGCGGCGAGAGCCACATTTTGAAAGCGACTCGCCCTCAATCCGTGAAGCGCTTGGAATTTTTTAAAAGCGAATGTACGCTGCGCGAAGACGAGAGCCACTATTGACGAGGACCCGTCCTCAATCCGTGAAGCTCTCGCACATGTTTGAAGCGAATGTGCGCCGCGCTCAGGCGGGAGCCACATTTTGAAAACGACCCGCCCTCAATTCGTGAAGCTCTTGCAATTTTTTAGAGCGAATGTGCGCCGCGCTCAGGCGAGAGCCATATTTGAAAACGACCCGCTCCCCATTTGTGAAACTGTTGTCGATGTTCATTAAGCTTTAGAGTCATACGTGGTGAGGAAGTCTCAGGCCAAACGCCAGGCCCGCCCGAAAAACTGGCGTCGGAGTGCGACAGGGAGAAGCTCTTGATAAGGAGAAGGAATGGAGGGGGAGAAGGGGGAGGAGGAGGCGGTGGAGGAGGAGGCGGAAGAGGCGGAGGAGGCGGAGGAATATGAGGAGACGGAGGAGGAGGAGGCAGAGGAGGAGGAGGCGGAGGAGGAGGCGGAGTAGGGGGACAAGAGTACGTAAGCCTAGAATGCATGACAGATTTTGCAAAACCCGAAGCGCACAGAGTGCATGAACATGATCTGTCGAAGGCCTGCGCGAATCTGTTGGGTCGGCGCTGGACCCCTGTGGCGGAGCCTCTGGCGCCGCCCCTGGCGCGTTCCGCGCGCCAGGGGGGGGGGGGGTCCACCGCCGATCCCAGAGATGCGCGCGGGCCTTCGACAGATGTTGGCGAATGTTTCTAGTTCAACATACGCCCATCCGTCCCAGTCCCCCGTGAGCTCCTACAGAGTTCCTTCTCGCTGCGTGCAGTGCCCCCCGTGGACCACGAGCGCCCCACGGCCCCGCGAGTCAGCGAGGGCCCCCAGGTCGAAGAGCATCTGCCATCCGTGCTTCTAGCTGGAAAGCGCTGCGAGGGGGTAGGGCCATAACGTCAGAGGACGTGTCTAGCAATAGCCCCGCTTCGAGATAGAGCCACTCTCGATACGTGCAGCGTTTCTCTCCAAGTTTCATCG
The DNA here is from genome assembly GCA_963575745.1 of Prorocentrum cordatum. Taxonomy (NCBI): domain Eukaryota; class Dinophyceae; order Prorocentrales; family Prorocentraceae; genus Prorocentrum; species Prorocentrum cordatum. Next base: position 385,893 of record CAUYUJ010012814.1, read on the forward strand.
TCTGGCCATAAAACCGAAGGGCGTCTGGAGCGAGAGCCCCGTCATGCGACGGAGCTGTCCTCCCTCGGTGCAACTGTTGTGCAGCTCCCCGTGTCTGGTCGCAGGGGGCGAGGAAGTCCCAAACACAGGTTCTGTTTTGAGAGGGAACCGCCCTCCACCCGGGCAGCTGCGGAGAGCCTGTCCAACGACTGTGTGCGCGGAGGCGAGAACCACACTTCGAAAAGGAGTCGCCCTCCGTTCGCGTACTCGTTGATCGTTTTTGACATACTGTGCGCGGCACGGGGGCGGGAGCCACATGAACCTGGCGCGACCCCAATTCGGGGCTTTGTTTCTATCCTATTTCTCCCGCAGCAATTCACAGCAGTTCTGAGCAATGCCAAGTGACGCAATGCGGAGCATGGTTTGGCGTTGCCGAGCATTGATTGGCATTGTTTGGCGTTGCCGAGCATTGCTTGGCATTGCCTGGCGTTGTTCGGCGTTTGTTTGCATTGCTGATCGTTGCTTTGTATTTCTTGGTGTTGCTTTGCGTTGCCTTGCACTGCATGACATTGTTTTGTATTGCTTGGCGTGGCTTTGCACTGCTCGGCATTTGTTAGCATTGCTGAGCGTTGCTTGGCATTGCTTGACATTGCTTGGCATTGCTTGGTATTGCTTGGCATTGCTTGGCATTGCTCGGCAGTTATTGTTTTTTGACGTTGCTTGGCATTTCTTGGCTTTGATTGGAATTTCTTGGCATTGCGTGGCATTTTGCATAGTTTGGAATTGCTTTGCATTGCTTGGCGTCGCTTAGCGTTGCTTGGCGTCCGTTTGCATTGCTGAGCGTTGCTTGGTGTTGCTTGGTAGTGCTTGGCGTTGCTGGGCGTTGCTTGGTATTTGCTCGGATTCGTTGCCTTGTGCTGTTTTGCATGGCTCTGTATCGCATATCTTTGCTGGGCATTGTTTGGCATTGCGTGGCATTGCTCGTCGTTGCTTGGCGTTGCTTGGTACTGCTTGGCGTTGGTTTGATTTGCTTTGCATTTCTTGGCGTTACTTGGCGATGCTTGACATTCATTGCTTGGGATTGTTTGGCATTTCATGGCGTTGCTTGGCATTGCGTTGTATTGCTTGGCGTTGCTTTGCATTGGCTCTCAGTGCTTTGCGTTGTTTAGCGTTGGTTGCAACTTCTTGGCATTGCTTGGCGTTGCTTGGCGTTGTCGCTTGCCATTGCTTCTTGTTTTCTTAGAGTCGTGTCTTGGAATTGTTGTGCGTTGCGTGGCAGTGCTTGGGGGTGCTTGACCTTCTTTTGCCTTGCCTGCGCCGAGCAGCCCCGAGCAACCCCGAGAAGCGCTGGGAGCCGCCTCGGACGAAGGGCCTCGCACCCCGCTCAACTCCGAAGAACGCCCAGGGCCGTTTCTCTGACGAGGGGCCCCGACACCCACGGGCTTCTGACACAGGTGAGCAAGACACCCATAGGCAGAACTCAGCGAAACATGTTTTGAACGACTTCCCTCCATGCAGGCAGCTGTGGGAAGCTTAAAGCCCGAGTGTGCGCGGCGCCCAGGCGAGAGTCACGTTTTCAAAACGACCCCCCTTCCACCCTTGTAATTGCTGGAAGCCTTTAAGGCGAATGTGTGCGGCGCGAGCCGCATCTTGAAAACGACCGCACCCCTTCACCTGTGTAACGGCTGGAACGTGCAAGCTTCGGCGTCATTCATGGGGAAGAGGTCTCAGGCTAAAAGACCCACCCGCCCTACCAACACGTCAAGTGGTCAGACGAGGGCGAGTTGTCTATACAGCAAAAGGATGGAGGAGAAGGAGGAAGGGCAGGGGGCGGGGATGGAATACCGAGGTGGGCCTGGGCAGGTTTATCGTGTGGCCAGGCAGAAGATATGGATATTGATTGTAAATGTGAGGCAGAGCCAGAGACAATGATAGAAAGAGGGAAAGAGAGAGAGAGAGAGAGAGAGAGAAGGCCAGAGACAGAGACAGAGAGACATACATACATGTAGAGAGAGAGAGAGAGCTATATTTACAGCGAGCGAGAGCGAGAGAGAGAGAGAGAGATAGACAGAACGAGTGAGGCAGAGAGTGACAGTGAGAGAGACAGGGTGCGAGAGAACGTGAGAACGAGAGAGAGAGAGAGAGATAAAGTGAAACACATCTATGTAGAATAAGAGGGGAGAAGGAGAGAGAGAGAGAGAGAGATATTAAACAAAAGAGACAGAGAAAGAGAGAGAGGGACAGCGCGCGAGTGTGATACACACGTGTATACATACACATATGCAGAGACAGAGAGAGAGAGAGAGAGAGAGCGAGAGAGAGAGAGAAAGCGAGGGAGAGAGAGAGAGAGAGAGACAACACACACATACACACAACAAAGAGGCGGGGAAGGAGGAGGATGAGAGGAAGAGGTAGAAACAATGGAGGAGGAGCACGGGGAGGAGGATGCTGAGGAGCAGGATGACCGGAGTAAGCCCAAGCCGTCCTCTATCCGTGTAACTGCTGTGCAATGGTGATTTACGGGTCGTATAGTTTCATGCTGGCTTCCATCTTTGTAGTTATTGGAAGCTTTTGGAACGAATCAGGGCGGCACTACGGCAAGAAACGCATATCCTCCTCTTCCTCCTCCTCCTCCTCCTCCTCCTCGTCCCCCTCTTGTGCAGAGGCTTGCTGCCTGCGTTGAACAGCACGGCTTGCCTCAGTGTTATTCCAGCCATACTCGGGGAGCACCACAGGTGGTGTTCCCACGGCATGTGCCCGAACGAGGGCAATCATCCTGGCCGAGATGTTTGACGCCATCCTGGTTGAGATGCCTGACGCTGCCCGATGCGCGACCACCGACTCTGCAGCGGCGGCCTGCGCACTGCAGACCAGGCGTGGTGGTGGCGTTTGCCTGCTTCCCTGCGCAGCTGGAGCACAGCCCCCGGCGGAGGGAGCGGACGTCGTCCCGCTCCGCCCCCGGGGGCCTCCCAGAGGCGGGCGAGGACCGGGTGTGTGCCGACATCTCATGCGACGAACCAACAACACCACCCATACCCATAAGGGGGTCGGAGAGGGCTATGGGTGCGTGTTGTCGGATGGGGGGCCCCGCTCAAACGGGAGCGTTCCCCAGGGTCCGACAACCCGCACCCATACCCATAGCCAGTCCTCCTCCCCACGAACCCCCCCTATGGATATGGGTGTGTGCTGTTCGTTCGTCATCATGGGCGGGGCCCTGGAAGCTCCGGATTTCTGACCCCCTCTCCCCGCTGCAGCCAGCCCCCCCAGGACCCCCCCTCGTCCGCGCGCGTGCCCCGGGCCATGCTGCGCCAGCCGGAGGTCGGGCCTGTCCAGGCCAAAAAAGGTCGGGGGACGCTTTTTCTAGGATCTTCGGACCATTCTCGAATATTTTTTGGCCATTTTTTGCGTTTTGTCGAAAATCCCCATGTCGGGGGACAGGCCCGACCTACAGTCAAACCATGATAGTAAGGATGGGGCAACTTTCCAAGGCTACCCTTGCGTCCTTGCCCCCCTCGGTACTCGGCACCCTTCGGCATTCTGCTGCGCTCCGCACGGACAACGTCGACATGGCGTTCCAAGGCCCTTGCATCCTTCCGCGCATCCTTACTATCCTGGTCGAGTGTAACGCTAGCCCCACTTCTCCCGGCTCTCTGTTCCGCGGATTTGGCCTCCTCCCCGCTGCTGGCCGATTTTGTGGGGGTCCCGACCACTTCGGACCCACAGGCCACCTCCGGAGCGGGGTCGGAGGAGGAGCGAGGAGGAGGAGGAGGATGAGGAGGAGGAGGAGGAGGAGGACCGAGGAGGAGGAGGAGGAGGAGGAGGAGGAGGAGGAGGAGGAGGAGGAGGAGGAGGAGGAGCAGTTGGAGGAGGAGGAGGAGGAGGAGGAGGAGGAGGAGGAGCAGTTGGAGGAGGAGGAGGAGGAGGGGGCGGCGCACCCGCACTTTTCTGTCCTGCTCTGCTGCTGGCCGCCCGGCGCGACCTCGGGCAGCCTCTCTCTCCCGACGCGCCCGCTCCCGGCCTGGGCGCCCTGCCGCTCACCGCGCCGCGGAGGGGCAGCACGTGGAGGGCAGGCGAGGAGCGAGGACAGCAAAGCAAGGTTCGACACATACAAACAAATGATCGAAAAGGTTAAACAAACAAGCAACAAAACAAAAAACACAAAACATAACAACACATGAACAAATAAAAAGGTTAAGCAACACGTGGAGGACATGAAACACATAAAAACACATACATAACAACAGGTTTAAAGCGAGGAGCGGGGGAGGAGGGGGGAGGAGACACGAGAGAGGAGGCAGGGGGGCGTGGCGACACGACACGGCCCATCTCGGTCCGACCGTTCCTGTGCGGCATCGGTTTCGGCCGGCCGGAGCCGATCCGATTCCGACGCACGGGCGATGCGATGCAGCCCGTTGCCTGCAGAGCGTAGCTGTGCACTGGCGCAGCCGATGCGATTCGATTTTGGCTCCGTGCCGATGTAGCACACAGTCCAACGGTCGTTTCGATTCGACCCGATTTTTCGATTCGGTGTCGACGGATCTTGCACGATGAAAACAGAATATGAGCAGTAGTTCAATGTTGGCTCTAATTTTTTGTACGTGCCGCTCTTGCAGTGGATGATTATGCAGTTTGCAGAGCCGGCCCGATGCAAGACAACAGCAGGACAGGCCAAGAAGTCTGGGTCATTTGGAGCTCCAGGAGTGCTGACAGGGATGTCTGAGGACTGGAGCGGCTTTTGCCTCCAGGACTGTGACCCACTGGGCTCGGTGGACGGGCAGCAGTCGCGTTGGACGGCCGACAAGTGCTATGCGACCCTGGAGGCACACCTCTGGGACCTGGCGTCTCTTCCCAACCTCAACTGCGTCGTCCGCGTCCGAGGCAGGGGCATCAGCCAGATGGGGCCCCTGGCGGGCGAGCTGCTGCGGGCCCACTTCGCCACGCATGGCGAGGTGCTGCGCGTCATGGTCGCCTGTGCGCGAGCGAGGCCGCGCGGCGAGACGCACTCCTCGGCGCGGACTCGCCCCGGGCCCGTGGCCTTTGTCCTGATGGCCGACGCCGAGAGCGCCTCGCGCGTCCTCGCCGCCAGCAGCCGCCACACGCCGGCAGGCCACGCCGTCCTCGTCGACCGCTTCCCGGCGCCGGCGCCGCCGCAGGCGGGAGCAGGCTCGGAGGGCTCCCCGGCCATGCATCCGTGCACCAGTATCCTGGCCAGGCCAAGCCTGTGAGCCCAGCATCGGTGTTTGTGCCTCCCTGCCCCAGGCAGCGACTCTGAGGGCGCAGACTCGGGGAGCGAAGAATGGCGTGAGCATAAAAACTCGGAGGTCCGCGCGGATTTCTCGGATTCGCGCTGGCCCCCCTCCATGGCGCGCGGAACGCGCCAGGGGCGGCGCCGGGGGCGCCGCCAGGGGGCCCCAGCGCCGATCCGAGAAATCCGCGCGGATCTCCGAGTTTTATGTTTATGTCACTGTTCGTTCCCCTAGAAGACACCGCTCCTGGGCCCGGGGTGATCCCGGCCAGGATCGCTGCTGGTGTATGGCTGATGATGCTGCTGCTGCTGATGATAATGCTGATGATGATGCTGATGATGCTGATGATGCTGCTGCTGCTGCTGCTGATGATGATGATGATGATGATGATGATGATGATGATGATGATGATGATTTTGATGATGATGTTGATGATGTTGATGATGATGTTGATGCTGATGCTGATGAGGATGATTCTGATAGGTGCCAGTGTATGGCTTGTGCTCTCCTGCAGGCGGCGAGCACGAGTTTCCGCAGCCCGCCGTGGGCGGCCCGGGCTTTCGCAGCCCGCCGGGCCTGGCGGCGCCCGGGCGGCCGGCAGCGCACCTGGCGCCGCCGCCTGGGCTCTTCGGCGCCGCGGCGTGCTGCGCCTCGGGCGACGCCGCGGGCCCGCCGGGCAGGCGCGCCCCGCCTGCGGCCCCGGCGCCGCGGCCCTGCGCCCGCGAGGACCCGCGAAAGCATATGGACATCAGCATAAGCACATGGCATAGCCATTCGCGTAAACAATAACATTTAAACATGGGACACGAACAATGACATGAACATGAGAACTCGGAGGTCCGCGCGGATTTCTCGTATCGGCGCTGGGGCCCCCTGGCGGCACCCCCAGCGCCGCCCCTGGCGCGTTCCGCGCGCCAGGGAGGGGGGGCCAGCGCGGATCCGAGAAATCCGCGCGGACCTCCGAGTTTTTATGTTTATGTCATTGTTTGTTTCCCTACACCAGCGCCGCACCAGCTCGGCCGCGCGCAGAGGGGGGTGGCTCAGACGGCCTCTTGGACCTCAGAAGCGCCCCTGCTTCTTCGAAGGCGCGGGCCTCATCTATGGATGTGTGGAGCTGGC
>CAUYUJ010012814.1:397236-451519 GCA_963575745.1 Prorocentrum cordatum
AAAGAGAGCATCATGACTCCTCAGGGGGGTCTGGGCGGGTGCCGGGGAGGAGAACCGGGAATTGTTTTTCGCCAGCAGTCACACACTTCGTGCTCTTCGACCTCCCAAAACTCCTTTCCCGGGGCACATTCTGGAGAACGGGGAACAGAGCCGGGTTCGCTTTTCGCCAACAGTCACACACTTCGTGCTCTTCGACCTCCCAGAACTCCATTCCCGGGCCACATTCCGGAGAACCGGGAACAGAGCCGGGCTCGTTTTTCGTCAACAGTCACACACTTCGTGCTCTTCGACCTCCCAGAACTCCACTCCCGGGCTACATTTTGAGTGCCCGGAGCCAGCTGTAGGCCACTTCGTGCTCTTCGAGTTCCCAGAACTGCATTCCCGGGCTACATTTTGGATGCCCGGAGCCAACTGTAGGCCACTTCGTGTTCTTCGATTTCCCAGAACTCCATTCCCGGGCTACGTTTTGGATGCCCGGAGCCAACTGTAGGCCACTTCGTGCTCTTCAAGTTCCCAGAACTCCATTCCTGGGCATGATTTTGAATGCCCGGACCCAACTGTAGGCCACTTCGTGTTCTTCGAGTTCCCAGAACTCCATTCCCGGGCCACATTTTGAATGCTGAGGCAGGCTGATGCTGCAGGCTGAGGCTGAGGCAGGCTGAGGCTGAGGCCGAGGCTGAAGGCAGACTGAGGCTGAGGCTGAAGCAGGCTGAGGCTGAGGCTGAGGCAGGCTGAGGCTGAGGCTGAGGCAGGCTGATGCTGAGGCAGGCTGAGGCTGAGGCTGAGGCTGATGCAGGCTGAGGCTGAGGCAGGCTGAGGCTGAGGCCGAGGCTGAAGGCAGACTGAGGCTGAGGCTGAAGCAGGCTGAGGCTGAGGCTGAGGCAGGCTGAGGCTGAGGCAGGCTGAGGCTGAGGCTGAGGCAGGCTGAGGCTGAGGCTGTGACTGCGACTGCCGTTGCCGCTGCGACTGTCATCGCGAATGCGACTACGACTGCGAGAACAGCAGAATTCTACAACTGGATTTTCATCTGAATCTTAAGGGGAATGCTTTCAGATATGCTTCTACATATCGCTGTTAGGTTGCTTTGCCGAGATAATTACCTAACAGCGTTTGCTGATAGGTTTCTAGTAGGGTCAAAAGAGAGCATCTGGATTCCACAGGGGGGTCTGGGCGGGTGCCGGGGAGGAGAACCGGGAACAGAACCGGGTTCGTTTTAAGCCCACAGTCACACACTTCGTGCTCTTCGACCTCCCAGAACTCTATTCCCGGGCCACATTTTGAATAACCGGAGTCAACAGTCACACACTTCGTGCTCTTCGACCTCCCAGAACTCCATTCCCGGGCCACATTTTGGATGCCCAGAGCCAACTGTAGGCCATTTCGTGCTCTTCGAGTTCCCAGAACTCCCACCCGGGCCACATTTTGGATGCCCGGAGCCAACTGTAGGCAACTTTGTGGTTTTCAAGTTCCCAGAACTCCATTCCTGGGCATGATTTTGAATGCCCGGAGCCAACTGTAGGCCACTTCGTGTTCTTCGAGTTCCCAGAACTCCATTCCCGGGCCACATTTTGAATGCTGAGGCAGGCTGAGGCTGAGGCTGAGGCTGAGGCAGGCTGAGGCTGAGGCCGAGGCTGAAGGCAGACTGAGGCTGAGGCTGAAGCAGGCTGAGGCTGAGGCTGAGGCAGGCTGAGGCTGAGGCTGAGGCAGGCTGATGCTGAGGCAGGCTGAGGCTGAGGCTGAGGCTGATGCAGGCTGAGGCTGAGGCAGGCTGAGGCTGAGGCCGAGGCTGAAGGCAGACTGAGGCTGAGGCTGAAGCAGGCTGAGGCTGAGGCTGAGGCAGGCTGAGGCTGAGGCAGGCTGAGGCTGAGGCTGAGGCAGGCTGAGGCTGAGGCTGCGACTGTGACTGCCGTTGCCACTGCGACTGTCATCGCGAATGCGACTACGACTGCGAGAACAGCAGAATTCTACAACTGGATTCTCATCTGAATCTTAAGGGGAATGCTTCCAGATATGCTCCTACACATCGCTGTTAGATTGCTTTGCCGGGATATTTTTTTATTTTCTCTCTCTCTCTCTCTTCTCTCTTTCTCTCTCTCTCTCTCTCCTTGTTGGTATTTTTATTACAGCTACTATTATGAATTTTATTGTTATCATCATTATTATTATGGTTATGTTTATGATTCCTTTTTTGAAGTTATTATTATTCTTATTATCATTGTTGTTGTTATTATTATTATTATCATTATTATTATTATTATTAATGAACACTATGCGTAGGATTCTTAGTATTATTAGTATTTTTTACGAATGCTAGTACTATTACTCTCTTATTATTATTACTATCAGTAGTATGATTATCATTATTATTTTCATTATTCTCATCATTCTTATCATCGATACTATTATCATTATCGTTATCATCATTATTATTATTATTATTATGTTCATTATTATTATTATTGTATTTTTGACTTATTATTATTATTATTATTATTAGTATTAGTATTATTATTCTTATTATGATCGTCATTGTTAGTATTATTGTTATCATCATCATCATCATTATTATTTATGTATTTATTTGTTTATTTATTTATTTATTATTATTATTATTATTTGTATTTCTCTGGACAGCACCCGCGCAGGAACCTCACCACTCTCCCCTCGCGTCCTGCTGCGCTCCTCGCCACCACTAGCGCCATCACTGTCGTGATCGCAGGCGCTTCCGATCCTCAGTGGGGTCCACCGCCGTCAGGGTCGCTCCAGTCTTGAGCATGTGGGAAAGGATCACAGACCACGCGCTCTCGGGACCAGTCTCGTGCCTCACCAGGTGCCCGCAGGCGCCCTCGTGCCCTCCGCGCCCTGCCTGCTCATAGGCGTGTGCGACGCCCGCGGCCTGCCCCTGGTGCTCCCTGCGGTGCCGCGCGACCCCGCCGTGCGCGGAGTCGGTGCCCGTGGCGGGCCCCGCGCCACCCCCTTGCCAGGCGCCCGCCTGCCCAGCGTGCGCCCAGTTCGCGGTTCCCGAGCCGCCGGCCGGACCCGCGGCGCCGCAGGCCGACGCGACGGAGACCCCGCGTCCGTCGTCCACGACGTCATCGGCGACGTCGGGGCGTTCGCGGCTGGCCTCCTGGGCGGGGCCCTGGGCTCCATTGCCACCGCGGCGTGCGTGGCTTGCTGCTGCGCTGCTCTGTGTCGGCACGGCCGTCCTCGCGTTCGCGTGGCTCCTGGAGTTGCAGATGGTGGCGGTCGCGACGACTTGGTTGGTGTGCGTCTTTTCCGCCGGCGAGGTGGCCTGGCACCAGCAATTGAATCTGGGTCGGGTGGCGTTACCAGAGGCCGATCATGTCATTTACCGTTGATGGCGACCTGTGCATCGTCACAGTGGCGAATAACCCAGACGTGCATGCGGCGAGGTTCGGCGGCTACGACCGTCCGCCGCCGGGCACTCTGGCGAACCAGGTGGTTCAGGGCGGAGCCGACCGACGCGGAGATCAGGCAGCTCACGGCGGAGGCGGAGCAGATCGCGCTGGTGGGGTGCAGGGCGCGTGCTCAGAACGTAGGCAACCGTGGCCTGCTCACCAACCTGCGGGCGCTGATCACGCGTGGCAGGGGAGGGCTTGCCTCCCCTGTGGCGCCCGCGGGGCTCGCCATCGGACTGTTCCGAGGTGCCCCGGGCGTGGGGGGCGGTGCGGCGGCGGCTGGCCCCGTTGGGGTCTGGCGCGCGGCCGCCTGCGAGGGCGGCTACCGCATCGGAGACGAGGTACCAGACCACGTCCCGACCGCAGCGCGTGTGCAGGACAGGGACATCCACGTGCTCGCCGACGGCCAGGGCTTGTTCGTGGAGCTGATGTCGCCCGCGGGCCTGGAGGCCTTCCTGCGTAAGGCGGTGGGCGCCGACGCGTGGATCCTGCCCATCGGTCGGGACGCTCAGGGTCGCCGCGACATGCCGCGGCACAGATGGTGGAGATGACGAAGCAAGAGGACTTCGGCTCCGACTGGACTCTGCCAGGGCCGCGGACGTTCTCTTGGTGCGAGGGCCAACGTGAGCACTCCCGCCGGATTTGCAAGCTGGGGGCCACCGGCTGGAGCGTTCAGGAGCACTACAAGGTCTGCCAGCAGATCAAGGCCTCTTGCCAAGACCTCTCGGACGGTTACAATCCGATAGGCATCGAGAGGAAGTTCAGGAGGCTCCAGACAATCGAGTTTGCACACTGGGGCAGCGCTAAGGGTGCCGAGAGCAATTGCGTGGGAGGCAAGATGAGCTTGGCAGAGCAGGCCGCTTTTTCATGAGTGTTGCGCTCCACGTCCTCAGTGATGGTCTCTCGACTTGATCGAACATGTTCGTAGCGACGCCGAGAAGGAGGCGAAGGTGCGCAAGAGTCTGCGCCTGGCCCGTGAGGGGCGGGAGCCCAGGTGGAAAAATGGCTGATCACCGGGGCCGCGCCGTCATCGGATGGGGAGTGCGTGTACTTCGCCCCGCCGCCGCGCCATTTCTACCGGGCCTTTTGCCACCCGGGGCGCCCGCGACAGCAGACGCCGTCGGCCGCGGCGGGACATCTTCCCGCTGACCTGCCCAGTGCCCATGAAGCCCTCGGTTGGAGGCATGGCTCGCACGCTGGCCATATGTGCTCGGAAGAAGGTGGGCCGCAGCCCGGGTGTCTGCAACGACGTGTTCAACTGCGTGGACTCTTTAAATGGCTTCGAGGTCCGCCCCTGACTTGCGGCCGTGACCATCTTGTACGCGCCCTCCGCTTGCTCAGAGTAAGTGCCACTCCCGTATCGACGAGTCTGCGCGGTATCTTGGCCCTCCACCCTTGTGCTTTTCCCTGCGGAAGCTTTGACTCAGCTTCGCGTGGCCGGGTGTGTTTGCGCTGTCGGGCAGTCGCCCTTCGGGAGCTGCGACCCCGCGCTCCTCTCCTTGCCTGATGTCAGTTTTGTTCCTGTGCCGCTGGCTGACGCGCGGGCGGAGGGCGGGCTATCCGAGGTCGAGCAGTTCCTTCGGCGGAGCGTGCTCGGTCCGCGCGATGCGGCTGCGCAACTTCGCCGTTGCTCCGTGCCCTTGCCGTGCCCCCCCCCCCCCTGCGCGACCAGATCGAAGCGCTAGTCCAGGTTTGTCAATCCGCCGCATGAGCGCCACGTCGTGGACTTCTCCTCGCAGGGCGGGGTCCGCGCTGAGATCTTATTCGCCGGGGGGAGGCCGCTTGAGGGTGGTTGCCGACTGCCGGCGCTCCAATGAGATCTTCGCAGAGTCCGCTGGCGCGAGGTTGGCCACGGGCGACGCGTTCGGCTCGCCCGAGATGCTGGGCGAAGACTCCGAGCTGGCCGTGGAGGGCCCCGACCTGAAGGGCGCCATTGCCACCTCGAGCTGCCCGAGGTGCTGCGGTGCGCCTTCGCCTTGTGGCCCGTGCGGGCGGGGGCCCTGGGGATCTCCTCCCAGAGAGGCGTGGCTGCGCCTGCCTCTCCTCGCCTGTGCCCTCGCCTGAGGGTGGTGCCGACAGGCTGGTCGTGGGCGACGTGGTGGTGCCGATCGATCATGGGGCGCGTCGCGGAGGCCGCTGGGCTGCCATGCTGACGCTCGCCTTCGTGATGGGCTGCCCGCTCCCAGCCTGGACTTCGCGTGCCACCCGGAGTGCGTCGACGACTTCGTGGGCGTCGGGTGCGGCGCCCTCATCGTCAGGGAGGCCGTCTCGCGCGTGATGGGCGAGCTCACCTGGCGCGGGCAGGTCGTCGCGCGCGAGTTCCACCTCGGCGCCGACGACGGCGAGTACTCGGTGCTGGGCTGGTCCATCGCCTGGCCGGGGCGCTTCTCCGCCTCCGCTGCGCGACCGTGGCGCGCGCTGCTTGCGGTTCGCGGGCTGCTGCGCCGAGGCCGCGCTTCGGGCAGGGGCGTCGTGGGTGCTCGGCCGCGTCGTCTTCGTCGCCGGGGCCCGCCGTGGGGGGCCGAGCATTTTTGAGTCGAGCTTCTGCGTCGTCCAGGCTTGCTACCATCGTGAGGTGCCGCTCTGGGGCCGGGTCAGGCAGGGGCTCGTGGCCTGGGATGGCGTTGCTCTGCTGTGGCGCGACCGCGGGGCCCAGTGCCCCCCGCCCGTCGGCTGCGCGGGCGCCTCTCCCTGGGGGCTGGGCACCTGCGATGCTGACTGAGAAGTGGGCGTGGTTGGTGAGGTGGGTCGTCATGGCGAGAGGTGGTGCCATGGCAGGGCTCAGCGCTTGCCTCCTCGTCGCCCTGCCCATGCCGCTGAAGCTGCGGCCGAGGGGGCTGCTCGCGGCCGCCCCGGGAATGCTGGCGCCGCATCTGTTAGCCCCTGTGTCCGCGGCGAGAGCAAGCCCCGCGGTCCGCCCGTGGCGCGATCTTCGCCTTGGTGCCGGAGAGATGCCTTGTTGGCGTGAAGCTGGCCGAAGGCAGTGGGGTCGTCTGGAGGGGGTGCCCGTTCTGGGGCCCCGCGCTGTTCCGCGTGGTGCGAGGCGTGCTCCGTGGGCGTCTCGGAGCCGCGGGGGAGGGTTGCACATTCCAGTGGGCCCTCTGGCCTCTGTCTGCTGCTTCGATAAAGAGGGCTCGCAGTCGCGCCGTGTTGGGGATCGTGCGTCGCATTGGTTCCCGTGCGCTGGCCTCTGGGAGTTCAGCGCGATGACAGGGCACGGCGTCGCGGGGATGAGCGCGCTGAGCACCGAGATGAGTGCGCTGGCCCGCGCGAACACCGGCGCGCGACACGTGGCGCCCCGGGGGCTCGCCGACACCTGGAGGCCAAAACGAAACGTGAAACCGACTCATTCCCGAAGCCGCTTGGTGGTCCAAGCGCTCGCCGTATCTTTCCATGTGCTGTGCAGTGCCGCCCTGAGTCCAGGGGCTAGGGGCCTCGCAGGACTCTTTGAGAAGATGCTCCCCGTAATCGGCTTGCGGGCGCGCGGGGGGAGGCGACGGGCCTCCCGACCCTGGCGCGGGCTCGGCAGCCTTCGACTGCGGCGTCGGCTCCTTTACTGGTGCTTCGCGCCTCCCCTGAGCTCCACCTGGGCTCGACCTCTGCCCGCGCTGAGCGCGGTGTCGGTGCGGACCCAGGCTGGCCGCCAGGCTTGCGTCGGCATGCTGGAGGGCTTCGGCGAGTGGGCCAGGCGCCAGCGCCTTGCCGTGGCTTCGCCGCCCGAGCTCGCGCGCGGCTGCCTCGTTCACCTCGTCGGGGTGGGCTGCCGCCAGACCCGCGCCAACCGCGTGTTCGCGGCGGTGGCCTGGAGGGGAGCAGCGCGGCACGACCTGGTCAGGCGTCGCGGCGTTGGCCCAGGCTTGCCGGCAATGGCGGCGGCCCGCCGCCGCGGCGGCGCCGCGCCGACCGCTTGGTTGTTCGCCGTCGGTCAGGAGCAGGTCGCCGACGCCAGGCGCGAGGCGGTCGCCGTGCTCGGGCTTGACGCTCGGGGCATGCCGCGCGCGCCAGCTGCGCAACTCGGGCCCTGGCCCCGGCCGCGCCGCCGCGCTGCGCGACCTCGGGCAGATCCGCCGCCAGGGCCGCTGGGAGTCGCGGGGCGCCGTGCGCGGGCGCGAGAGGGGCGGTCGGCCGATAGAGCAGCTGCGCAGTGCCTTGTCCGCCGCGCAGCGGGGCCGTTCCGAGGCCTGCTCGTCTGCTCTGGGCGCATCGAGGCAAGGCTGCCCTCTCCATTGCGTCCGGCGCGCCCGACCCGCCGGCGATCCCATATTTTTTCTCGGGGGGGAAAGGGGTTGGGGTAGCGGTCGCGGAGTTCGGTGCCCGCGCCCTTGCGGGGCATGCCTTCAGGTGGAAAGTTCGATCTGTCAGAGCCGCCGAACCGTTCCCGGATGATTTATTTCATTGGCCCGAGCGGGCCGGGTGAGAGGCCGGCGCGCTGGTGTCGCTTGCAATCTGTTGACCCGACGTAGCGATCACGGCGTCGGGGCTCCGCCTGTCCGCCCCGACTCCTTCCTCCTTGGGCTTCCCCGTCTCGAACCGGATCTGCGAGCGTTGCTGGATGTGTCCATCGCGCTGAGTAGTTTCGTTGCTTCCTTGGCGCGCGTCAGCTTGCGCCTCGGGATCCCAGGGGGCGCGGGGCGCCCCCGGGCTTCCGGCTTGTGGTTGCTGCCTTGCTTTTCAGCTTTGGCCCGTCGGAGGGCCGTGATTTCCCTCGTCGCCTTAATGTGCCAGTGGGGTGCCCCTGGGAGAAAGGCGCGGGTTTCGTGGTGTCCGATCTAGATCCCGGGCCTTCCAGGGATTCGCAGTGCGTTGGTCCTAGGCGTGACATTTGCTCTCGCACTAATCGGCCTCGCCAGCGATCCCGGGCTTTTTTTGCCCGAGGGTGGTTCTCAAACCGAGAAGGGGTTGCAAAATTTGGCGCGCGTTCGGCAATGTGCAGTGTGTTGCGGTTCGCGCCTTCCGATCTATGTTTGAGCTTGGCGGCGCTTCGCAGCCGCTTTGGAGGCGGGGCCTCGTGTGTGGCTCGGTTTCTTGCAGTGTTGGCAGGGAAATATACTGAGGACTGTCGTGATCTCGCGGGTTTGCGATGCTCGGTTGGGTCCGCCGCCGTTTGGGTCGCTCAAGTCTTCCACTTCTTCCACTCCCTCGTCGTCTTGTCACCCTCGTTAGTGCCGCCGCCGCCATCGCCATCATTGTCGTCATCGTCGTCATCACCGCCGTCATCACCATGAACAGCATCATCGCCACCATCATCGCCACTATCATTCGAATCGCCGTCATTAACATCAGCATCTTCCCCACCAGCATCATCGTTATTGCTGTTGTCATCGTATTCGTCATCGTCGCCATCATCGTCAGCACACTCATGGCATCATCGTTGTCACCCTGATCATCGCCACCATCGTTACCCCCATCGGCAACAACATCAACATCACCATCACCATTACCATCCACCATTATCATCATCGTCGTCATCATCCTCAGCGCAATCCCCACCGTCATCACCATCACCATCAACAATATGTCCGTCACCATTTTCATCACCATCTACATCGTCAGCATTTTCATCATCATCGTCAACATCACCCTCGCCTTCATCACCATCCGCCGTCCGTTATTCATCTCCCCCAAGATCTTCAAAGTCACCGCCAACATCATCTTCGGCCGCGCCATCATCATCGTAGTCATCATGGCCATCATCGTCATCGCAGCCCCACGCTTTAAGCGCGCTGCCTAGCTGCTAGAGCGGGCAGGAGCGATGGCGCCCGCATCCCTTCTGGGCTCAAGGAGTCGACGCCCGGACCTAAAAAGTCGTTGCTGGCATCTATCGCATAGAGGGAAAGATCTGATCTATTTCTGCATCTCCCCATGGCTTCTTTCAGACTTGCTGGCGAAGCTGGCTGCGCAATGGCGCGGCTGGCTCTCTTGCTCACAAGTTCGCGCGGCGCGATGGCCGCCATGGACTGCCATGCGCCGGCACCCCTTCGGGCTGGTGCTTAGTAGTGAGCTCGAATCCGGCAACTGATCTGCGTCAACTACCACGCTTATTTCCACCGCCAACATTCTCAATGTGGTTTCGTATATATATATATATGTATATATATATATATATATATATATATATATATATATATACCGTGGCTCCACGTCATCACGTTCTCCACGGCGCGTGTGATCAGCATGGCAACAGGCTTCGCTGCGCCGGCGCACCGCTTGACCACGGCGCAAAGCATGGAGACACGCAGCCAAAACCTTTGCGACGCTTGACGGCATATCGCCACCCTCGCAAAGTGGGACAACCACACAAGCCGTTTAGTGTTCACGACCATTTCAGGATCACTCCATCTGGGATCGAATGGGTTATCTCAGATCTTGCGGTTGGTTGCGCGCAGCGCGGTGCAGGCGACGCCGCGCTCGCGAGGGGACCTCGCTGGGACCCTGCGGGCAGTGCGCCCGTCAGGGCGTCTGTGCGGGAGGTCCACGCGTGGCTTGACGCAGCCAGCGGCAGCTCCTCGCCGCGACAGCAGGCGGCCGCCCCCCCGCGAGATCTTTCAGGCTAGGCACGCATCATAGCAATGTGTATCCTCTCGCGCATCATCAACTACTGTCCGTATATACCAACGGGTTGAGCACCGATCCCCTGACGCGCGTCATGTGCGTGCTAAGTTACAACCCCGAACCTATACGACGACAACATGATTCGAGTTCCCGACTCATCGACGTCAGTGTAGCTGCAGGTGAAAGGATCGTCTCGGCACCTGCCGGATTCGAGACGGCCAGGCTTGAGACGCTATCGCTTGCATTCGACATCCCAAGCTTCCAGATCCTGACCGCTATCTTGTTTCGGGCCCTGCAAAAAGGCCAGTGCGAGCATCGCAGATGTTGCGGCCATTGAAACGCCGAGTGCCCGGGGCCCAGGTACACTGCGATTCGCTACTTGAATAAATGCGATCATCCGGCCGCCTTGCCGCGAGATCTCCTGGGAATACAGGCGCGGTGTTTGGGCGAGGACGCGGCAGCGCTTCGCGCCGCGCATTTATTCTTCCTCCCTCCTCCCTCGTCGTTGTCGTCGTTGTCGCCGTCGTCGTCCTCCCTCCTTCTTCGTTGTCTTCGTTGGCGACATCGTCGTCGTCGTCTTCGTCGTCGTCGTCGGTGTCGGCGTCGTTGTCGTCTTCGTCGTCGTCGTCGTCGACGTCGGCGTCGTCGTCGTCGCCGCCGTCGTCGTCGTCGTCGTCGGCGTCGTTGACGTCGTTGTCGTCGTCGGTGTCGTCGTTATGGTCGTCGTCGGCGTCGTCGTCGTCGTTGTCGTCGTCGTCGTCGTCGGCGTCGGCGTCGTCGTCGTCGTCGGTGTCGTCGTCGTCGTCATCGTTGGCGGCGTCGTCGAAGTCGTTGGAGACCTCGTCGGTGTCGTCGTAGTCGCTGTCGGCGGCGTCGTCATCGTCGCTGTGGCTGTCGTCGTCGGCGTCGCTGTTGTTGCCAAGTGCCATTTGGTCCCCACCGTCATGGTCTTGAGAGATTTTGCAAACCAAGTTGCGGGCGGGTGGGTGGGATGATTGCGCGAGCAATGGAGTTGACAACTTCAAGATCGTCAAGTGGTTTCCCTACCTCGGCTCTGCCTAGAGGGTTCCTATTCTATTAGCTTGAAGGGGCCGGGCAGTGGGCTTCGCCCCGGGCGGTTCCCCCCGTCCCCGCCCCGCGGTTCCCCCAGTTGCGCCCCCTTACCTTAGCTTTGCGTACTTCATCTTAGCTTTAGCTTATCTTAGCTTAGCTTAGCTTAGCTTAGCTTAGCTTCATCTTAGCTTCGCTTAGCTGTAGCTGAGCTGTAGCTTCGTCCGCTTCGCTTTAGCTTAGCTTAGCTTAGCTTATCTTAGCTTAGCTTAGCATAGCATCTCATAGCATAGCCCAGCATAGCATAGCATAGCGCAGAATAGCACATCATAGCGCAGCATAGCATGGCATATCATACCATAGCATAGCATATCATAGCATCGCATAGCCCAGCATAGCACAGCATAGTATAGCATAGCGCAGCACATCATAGCATACCATAGCCTAGCATAGCATAGCGCAGCCGAGCGTAGCATAGCAGAGCGCAGCATAACGCAGCATAGCATAGCATATCATATCATATTCTATCATAGTGCAGCATATCATAGCATAACATATCATAGCATAGCAGCAGAGCAAAGGCATATCAACAACAGGCACAGCAAAGCAACACACTAGCAACGCACATCAAAGCAAAACAAAAGCAAAAGCAAAGCAAAGGAAAGGCAAAGCAAAATCAATGTGCAACAGTACGATCAGAGAGCCCACCCGGTGAACGAATTCAAAAACATGCGTGCGTGTGCGAAGGCAAAGCAAAAGCAAAACCAAGCAAAAGCAAACACAAGCAAAAGCAAAGGCAACTACGACGATGATGAGAAGGAGGAGGACGGCGTTTACCGTCACTACTAATGCTGCTTTCCTAGGGGTTCCAACTCCTACGTAGGGTCGCGCCGGGGTAATTTCCTACCAGATAACGCTTTCTTTGGCGGCAGTGGCGGGAAAGAAGCAGCCGTTGGCTGCGCCGCGTGGTCAGTCGACCCCGCGGAAGGCGCGGCCTTTCTCGCGAGCTGGGCGGCTGGCGACCGGGCAGCCGGCGGCGGCGATTGGACCTGGGCGCCGACCCTTCGGGGCCGCAGTGGCCCAGCTGAGTCGTCCTCGCCCTTCAGAGCTGGCGCAGATGCAGATGCGTCGTCGCCGGGGGGAGTAGATGCGGCGGATCAGTCAGACATGCCGGCGCATCTGACCGACGAAAAAAAGCGCAGTTTCTGTATCTGGCCGCGCGTCGCGCGAAGAAGAGGTGGGTCGGAGTTCGGGAAGAAACCCGAGCGACGAGTGCGGAGACATATGCGACGCGCTGCGCGCGCGTGGGGGTGTGGCAAGGGAGAATATTGAAGAGTGAGGTTGCGCGGCGAGGGCGTCGCTTCTTTCGGTGCCTCTGTTGCCGAAGATCAGTGCGACGACGTGTTTTCTGGGGGCGAGGGGGGGGTCGCGGTCGCCGAGCCGCCGGCGCAGGGAAGGGTGGGGGGCCTCGCCCCATCGGCAAGGATGGCCGTCGCACTCGACTACGCCCAGGTCTTTCCAGAAGGTGAGCCGGTGCACCTCGCATTGATTTCCACTTGCATGGATGTGTTCGATGAAATCGAGGACTACATGCGGAGTCTATGCGATGCGTTGGCGCTTTACTTTTAAGCGCCCATCGCGTTCGAGCGGCGGGCAGGATTCGGCAACGTGCCCAGCGTGCTCGGCTCCGAGCTAGAGCGCGATGACGTGCTTGCGCCGCGGGTCATTGACGCGCCGTCCGGCGACGTCGAGGACACCGGCGTCTGCCCGATCATCGTGGGGAGCCCCCAGGTCCCCCCAATTCATTATCTGCGGCCATGGATCTACACCAACGCCACCTCTTGGCGGACTGTGCCAAGACGAGGGCGCCGCGGAGCGCTTCGTGGTGTGTGTGTGTGTGTATGTATGTATGTATGTATGTGTGTGTGTGTGTGTCTGTGTGTGTGGGGGGGTGGGTGGGCGGGGGTGGGTGGGGGGGTGGGGCGAGGGCGGGGCCCGTGGCGGCGCGGGTCCACGGCGACGCGCGGGCGGCCGAGATTGGGATTGCATTTCGCGGGCGCGGAGAGGCGCGAATGGTCGGGTCATCCACGCCTCGTTCAACCGCGCGGCGGTTGCAGACCAGGGGCCTCGTAGCGAACGGGGGGCTATGGGCGACCGCGAGGCGTGCCGTATCTGCGTGTGTGAGCCCTATATGAATCAGGCCAGGATGTGCTATGGGCGCCGACTCGAAGAAGCCCCATCAGGGGTGCTACTCCCTGGAACGAAAAGTGCGGTGATCGAGTGCATGGCCCAGCATCTCGAATCGAAGATGCGGTGCGTTGTTCGCCGGTGGGCGCTGTGCAGACCAGCCGTGGCTTCGACGCGCTACTTGATGGCCATCGCCTGGAGATCGCTGCGCCGAGGTCGGACCGGGATCCGCTGGAGAGCGAACGCGTTCAGGGGGGCCAGCGCGGCAACGTGCAGATGCAGGTGTGCAGTGCATTTTCGGCCCGGGGCGCTCCGATGCTGGGGCCGAGGGCCCGCCCGATCCACCGGCGCGTCGTGGGCGCCCGCGTCTCGAGATTACTGCTGCGCCCAAGTGGGCCGCCAGAGACGCCTCAAGACGAGGGGGCTGGCGCGCGGGGGCCCATCTCTCCACTTGCACAGCGAGGGCGCGAACGTGAAGGTGTCGGTCTTGCCGTCATCCATGCAAAGGATATGTCATCGCGAAATGGCCAGATAAAAGAGAGGATGGACCACGCGGACAATGACTAACGCCAGAAGCTGGGTCGGGATAAGATGCGCGAGGCGACTCACATGGCGAAGGAACGTCGCAATGACGCTCGCAATAAGAGGAACGCCAAGAGCTCATTCTTCAGCTGAAAGCGCGTGAGGCTGAGAAGAAGGCGGCGAATTTGATCGCCGAGCTTGCTGAGAGGACAGGCGCGACAGGCGCTCGATATCCAGTGCCAGCTGATGATGGACCTCAGCAGGCAGCACCAAAGGGGGGAACAGCTCGTACTGCATCGTGTTGAGCTACCTTGTCGATGTGCCCCAGACTCCAAAGCAAGGCCCAGCACGTCTCAGCCTCCCTCGACGGGGGCGCAGTCCGTCATCTGCAACGCCGTCCATGGCACCATCAGTGACGTCCGTGCCCGGCGACGACGAGACGCTGGGCACGGCTCGGCAGCGAGCGCGCTCGACGCGATGGGGGAAACTCGCGGGCGAGGTCGCCGACGGGGAACCTGGCGTGCGGCCCCCGGGCCAGGGGGAGATCAGGGCGCTGAGGCCTACCGAACCGCGCGAGCAACCGGGCGACTCGCTGAGACGTGTTCGGCCAGCCCCAACGCAACGGTCTCCCGACGTGACCTTTCGATATTCAGCATTTGAGTATGGCGCGTCAGCTCCTCAGCCAGAGGAAGCAACTGCTGCCCGGTTCCCCGCGTCGCAAAATCAGCCCTTGCACCGCGGTGCTTGGAGTCCGACCGTCCGCGCGCCACCGCCAGCGAGAGCGGGCCGCGTCCGGCGGCGCGCCCGGGGGGGGGTCTTCGATCCAGGCAGTTGGCCCAACTGTCTGGCCAGCAGGGGCGCCCGCCTCCGCGCCCGCGGGGGCACCTGCTGCGCGGGCCCTATCGAGTGCTAGGCGCGAGACCTCACCAGCTGATGCAAGCGTCTATGACGAGGGGAATGCCCTTGGCCCTGTCCTCCGTCGGAGGATGCGCCCGACCGCGCGCGGGCGCGATCGGGCGGAGAGCCGCAATGACCTCCGACCGTTTCAGCCGACCCACCGTGGGCAGACGGAGGAAGAGAAGACCTTCTACGGAGGCCGCGCAGGCAACACCTCTACGCTGAAGGGGGTTATTCCGTTGCTGTCTTCATGGCCCATATCATCGCGATGAGATGAGCCGCCTTGGAATTTACTCAGAAGGCGCAGAACCTACCCTGCTTCTGACCGCCCCGTTTCCAACGTGCCCGCGGGCGATGCGACCGCGATCGCGGGTGTCAAACAATTATCGACATGCCCGCTGATCTTACGTAGTTTCGCAGCGCGCCCCCAACGCTCCGCACTGCCGATCCACAGATCTCCTAAGCGCTGTCCCAGACGACGCAAGGTATCGTACTTTGCGGCGCTTCGGTGCGACGTTGGAACAAACTGGGTTTTAATTTCTTCCCGGTGTCGTGCCACGTGCACTTCGGCCATGCCCGCATGTGTACAAGTACGCTACAAGCGCGAACTTGGTATACATCCAAACGCGTTTGGTACAGTGCCAATTATTCTGGTATTATGCCAAGTCGCTCGGGTGCGATGCCTCGCGTCGTCTTGGATTACATGCGGGGAATTCAGTAGTTTGTCGGTGCGATGCGGCGGAGGGGCGCTGACTCCCGTGCTGCCGCTCACGCGGTGCATGGCATGGCTTATTTTTGCTTGGAAGCGGGGGCGAGGGAGGGGGCGGCTCTTCTGATTGACAGTGCGTTCCTGTAACAAATGCGACGGCAGGCTCGATGTCGATGGCGCCGTCGCCAATTGGATCGTCAAGCGCGACAACAGGATTGTGGTCGACGAGGAGGCCAGGGATCATTGCATCATGTGTCGGGCTTACTTTTAAAGCGCATCTCCCAGATGTTGGATCGAGAGGGCCAGACGAAAGGTCGTCTTCAGCTGATACTCGCGTTTTCCAGCGACGGTGGCAGTGCCCCCGGACTCTCCATGAGCCACCGACGGCCATCCCTACCCTGGTATCGGCGCGCCCGCGAGATTATGCAAGGAAGTGCAGGGGGCGGCGACGCAGGGATTGCCGTTGGGCGACCTGCCAGTAGCATTCGCTCGCGGGACTTCGCGGGGGGCCATTCTGGCAATAATGTCGGTTGGCCTGCCGTGCAGAGAAGATCACAGCATTCGAATCTGGGCGCAGTAGACAATTCGCCCGCGGGTTTCCATGCCGGCCGTGCGATCCACGTATTCGCTGCAGCCTCCGACCAGCCGCGGGGATCCGCGCGCTCGTATCGGCCCCGCAGTAATCAGCAGAAAACTGCTGCATCTGGAGGTCAGAACACCAAATTGCCATGTGACGGCACAAGGGCGTGATCAACCCGACGAATATCTGACGTCTCGCATGTTTGTTTGGGCATTTCCAGGGCCGGATTTGGCAGAACCCAATCTTCGGATCCATCGATGAAAATGAGCGTGTTACGATGACGCAGCTCAGCGATCCCGGGAACTGGACTGCCCCCATGTATCCATTCTGTCTCGACATGGGTGGTGCAGTCAAATCGGCGGTTCAGACCGCCACCAAGGAGCCCTGGGCGCCAGCGCCCAAGGTGCCGACAGAGAGCGTCTCGATGATGGATGCCGGGGGTCAGGGGGGGCTGCGAGAGCCTGGCGACAGTCAGTCTGAGAGGTCGAGGAATGTGTCTGCATCGGCGGACATCGCCGCGCTCGCGCCAGAGCATCGTATTTGTCCAGTGGACATACTGCAGCAGCGCGATCCCTGGGCTACAGCAGCGGCAATGACAGCCGCCGCGTGCAGGCGCGGTAGCGCGCGGATTCAGCGCCCGTCGCCCTGCGTCGACAAGGCGAGCAATGCGGCGACGCCTACCGCGCTGCCATTCGGTGCGCCGCCGTCGGAGGCCCAAGGCACCTTCGCCACCGAGGTATCCCGCGGTATGGAGAATGTATGGCGACGACCAGAGCTCGAGGCAGCTTTGCGACCGACCGTCGACATCGGCCCACCGCGCCCTTCAGAAGTCCAGTGGGCCATGGAGGCTGCGTGTGCTGATCAGCCGCTTCCGAGCCGCGAGAGCTGCCCTGATCGGCCGCCCCCTAAAGGGCCGCGGCAAGGGCTGCCGACGCGGCGACGGTAGCGCGCAGCGACGTGCCGCGGATGCCCGGGGACGAATCATTGAGCATCAGTGGCGTCGCATCGCGGAGGAGCTGCAGGCATTTGAACTGACGGCGCGCAACAATGGCGCCCGAATGCCGCCATGGGAATGGGCGCGGAAGTTCATCGCCCGAAGTATTAGTATTTGTAATGGCAGCACGTCCCAACTACCCGGCGCTGCAGGGGCCACCTCCTGCGCCAATGGGCACGCCGATGTTCCCGGAGTTTTGCCGCGTGGTGGGCGGCAATCCGCGGGCAAATGCAGCCGTGAGTAACTCCTATGCGCGCGGTATGACGGAGGAGATTCATAGTTTTGGCCAAGTGCGTGTCGCGGACCTAGGTGCAATACCGCGTGTGGCGTTTCAACCTGCACCGGCCGAGGACGACGCGCGTGTCCAGGAGCCTGGCCTTCGATTAGAGGTAAACCCCGCGCGCGTATCTCAACGCATCATCGACATCCACCATGCGTAGCAAGCCATGATGAGGAGGCGCGAGGGGGTCGGGCAGCAGCAGCCCTTGCGGGCGAGGAGGAACAACCAGCGTGGCAACACGCCAACAGAGGGACAGGGGCCAACGATGCAACCGGGCACGGCGCAGGTGCGATCGCCGCCGCAGCCGGACTTCTTTCCGAGCGACACAGTTTTTGGAACGGCGACGGCGGAGGCGCCCGACGATGGCGGCCCCATTTATTGTGGGCGTTGACTTCCAGACGCGTGCCATCTGCTTGGATGCGTGCGCACAGGGCGCCGAAGACTGGCGTCTGCAGTGCAACCGCCAGTTTCGCGGACCGTGCTTGGGTAGCATGGTGAGAGCGCACGTCCGCTACCTGAGGGTGGGCCCGCCAGTGGAACCGACGTGCGCCATCTGCCGGGGGCCGGGCATCATTGTTGCAGTTTGTGGGTATGATTGACGCATCGCTGCTGAGAGCAGCCCCGGTGAGTCTCGCAGCGCATGTGCGCCCATTGCTGAGCTGATGGCGCTAATTGCCGAGTGGAACGCGTGGCGGCCGCGATGCAGCGCAGCTCGGCAACGAGCGCGTCTCCACAATGAGGTATGCATACCAGTCTAGCGTTGGTGCCGCGGCCGACTGCGGAATCAGTGCAGGGGGCCTCTTTGGAAGTGTTCGAGAACCTGTTCAACAGAGGCAGCCGTCCGCTACTGGATCGCTTGGACCGCGTGCAGCATGGCGCCATGAGCTAGGTGGTTCGCCTGGCAAAGGGCTCGGGAAAAGGGGGCTCCTGTGGTCTCGCCCCGCAAGCGTGAGCCGGGTGGGCAGTCCCCGCAACGCGAGGTCCCAGGCGCAGGCTGCGGATGAGACGACGGCACTGATGATGCATGAGAGTGACCATCGTGCTCCAATTGCGCTACTGAAGATGCCCGAGATCACTTCGCTCTAGCACCGATCACGGAGGAAGAGATACAGCAGTGCTGGGCAAGCTGTGATCCGTTGACTATGGGGATGAGCCTGCTGGCGTACGCGTTCCATATGCGGTGGTATGGCTGTGCGTATGAAGGCACTTCTGCTCAGATTGTAAGGGCGGAGATTGCGCGGACATCTGAGCGGTTGCCTGGCAGCCCACCCGCGACGGGCTGTCTTGCGGCAGGACATCCCTGCTGTTTGACCCTGGCTCCCACATGAATGCGGTTGGCGCGAATGCAGCATCTCTGGAGTTTGACAGGAGGTCCTCTGAGGCGACAGGTAAAGTGTCCACCAGAGCTGCCCGCCCACGTTTAAACGTGAATGGAGTCGGGGAGGGTAGTGCGCCGCGCGACGCGCGCGGCATCTTCGTTATTGCGGGCTCGTGCCGGGACAAGACCCAACATGATACTTGCGAAGCAAATATCGCCACTGGATCTGGTATTGATTTGCCTGCTATTCTCAATCTGTAATCGATCTAACACAGGAGCTCCGTCGTCCTGTTCGAGCGCTGCAGGGAGGTGCTGGTAATGCCCGCGAACGAGCCAAGCCATGCAAGTTATGCCTCGGTCGGTAACTTGCCTGCTGCGCCTGGCAACAGGCTGGAAGAAGACTGGGGATCTTCCGCCATGTCTGTGCAACTGTGCGAAGACGACAGCAGGGATGCACTGGGCACCTACTGCCATGAAGAATGCGTTGACTGATGTTTCACAGCGCATGCGGCAACAATGCAACTCTCAGAACAAGGGCATCAGTATCTACGCGACACGGTAATCGCCGCGATAAGAGCCTACGTCGCTACAGCATCTAAGCGTGGTGTAATCGTAAGAGAGGACTACCTGCTGAAGCATGCTGAAATTCAAGCAAAATCTTTGACGGCACCAAAAGCCATGTACACTGAGCTGCGTATCTTGCACGAACACGATTTCTTCTGTATGTATTCGCTGGCAGCAGCCATTGCAATTATGACATCTCGCTTCGTGCACGCATGGAAGTTCGCCCAGAAGGTAAGGGCGACATGGAACGCGCGATGCGTCTTAGGCCCGTGATGCGAGGCTTCATGGACGTCGCGCCTTTCGACGTCGAAGCTTTCTCGGGCGCGGCGCAGAGCTGCTCGTGGGCTCTTGGCCAGCGCGTCAGCGCGCAAGAAGGATTGGATTCTCACTTTATTGGGTATCGAGAATGCCTGCCCCAGCGGTCTCACCTGCAAAGAGCTGGCAGCAGCCGCTGGGGAAGGGGGGGTGCAAGTGTGTGTTCGCGCTCGCTCCTGGGTCTGCTGCTGTGCTTCGCAAGCTGCGGGGTTCTCCAACTTCGACGGAGCGATGCGCTGTCTGCAGCGCTTGAGGCCTGGCGTGGGCACCGCGGATGCCCCGCGAGCGTTTCCATTTACGCTCAGGAACATCACAGGAGGGTGTGGGCTCCACGGCTCTAAATCCGACGAAAGATTTGAAGCGAGCCCGACCCTGATTGCGGCCGAGCGCGTCGACGATATCAGCGTGGCCAGCGAGGGAGCTCGCGTCGACAAGTGCGTGCAGTGCGTGGAAGAAGACGTTTTGAACGCGTAGGCAAGTCAGCAGACATGCGCCAGCTGCACTTTTCGGCACTCCAAACTCCTGAACGGCGACGTCACGATGGGCCAAGATGAGGACGTCAAAGAGTTGAGAGCAATCCATCGCCGCGAACTGGTGGTAGCAGCCCCGAAGAGAAACCCACAACAACGGTGACATTTCTGATCGAAAGTCTAGGGGGTGCATTGGCTCATGCTCTCATCGCACAGGTCTGGCTCTTGTTTTATGTCGTCGCACTTTAACGAAGTCCGGTGCCTGCGAATATTCGAGCCCGGAGGTTGAACGCGGTGATCAGAACATTTTCGTGTGGTCCAATCACGCTTTCATATCCAGCCACGGCACCTACGGACGTGGTAGATGTTTACAGTGTCCTTGGATACCGCCGCTTGGCGGGAGATGGCGGTGACGAGGGGAAAGGATGCGGCATCCGCGGGGCAAGCCTGCCAAGGCGTGGTAGCGCGCAAGCAGGCTGCAAGTCACGTTGACTCCAGGTGCGTTCGAGCTGCGCAGCGGAAGCGCTAGCTGCGGCATGCAATCGCGAGGACAGCAACCCGAGTATAGTTGCGCTACATGAACTCAAGATGGGAGCCGCCATGCCCTTTTGAGGAACAGTAGAGCGCGTTGGAAAGGTGTGGTCCATGGATAATGGTATATCTCACCATCGGTGCCGAGTCTGTCTTTAAATCCCCATGTAGGAGATACCGGGAACACGCCTACTGAATGCACCCAGCTCGGACAGATCAGCTGGATGAGACAGATGCTGGCGAGGAACGTTGTGCATTGCGTCCATCTGTGTGGCACGACGGACATCACTGCATACGGACATACTGAAGGTCGTATTGGCCGTGGTTTGCGATTGTAGGTGCTGGTAGGGCATCAGTCACTCAAGCGTGATGTAACGAAATATATGTGCCACGCCGTCGTAGTGCATGACGCGCGCGGTGCTGAGCCTGCCCCTAGCTGGGATGCGGACCATGCAATGCTTTGCCTGTCAACGGGCGCCTGGCTACGGGCGCGCGCGCACTTTCTCGGATGCCTGGCAGCAGGCGCCCGACATTTTTTCTTAATATATATATATATTTTTATATATATATATATATATATATATATATATATATATATATATATCGATGTTTTTCTTTCTGTGGCCTGATGGCGGGCCATGCGGCATGGCGCCAGGCATATGGCCGTGGGCGTTCACCGCCTACTGTTTTGCGTCGCCAAGCGCGCAAATTCAGCTGCCTGAGACGAGTTGCCGATCAGTGGTCGCTCGTCCCAGGTAGGCCACTGGAAAGTCTTGCCAGTTGTGCACTGTTTAGTGCGCTTGGCTGCAGGCTTTGACAATCCCAAGTAGGCGACACACAAGGTGCAGGGGGAGCGTCTGTTGGTACCCCAACGGCGGTTTCCGGCGAGATAAGTCAACGCTCGCCTCCTGCGTCGATGGGCGCGTAGTTTTTTTTTCTTTTTTTTTCCTACATTGAATCTCGCGTCGCGCCTCGAGTTCAGTCATTGCGATGCGCGTCGTCCTCGCTCCCTCCCGACTTTAAGGGGATCTGCCTAGCAGTTGGAGCGAGCAGGAACGAGCCCGCCCGCAGCCCTTTTGCGCTCCATGGGGCCGCCGCCAGGACATAACAAGCCGTTGCTGGCTTCTACCGCGGAGAGCAACATATTTTATCTACTTGTACATCGCCTCGTGGCTTCTTTTCTATTGCCACTACGGGCACCACCGTTGCTATCACCATCCCGCCAGGGCTACCGACTATCATCGTCGATATCATAGTCGTTTATTGTCCCCATCGCTACCATCCGTATCACTGCACCATTCCAGTCTTTTCAACATGACTTGCCACCATCGCCGTCACCATCACCAGCACCATTAGCATCATCACCATCACCATCACACCATACACATCATCATCATCATCATCATCATCATCATCATCATCATCATCATCATCATCATCACCACCTGCATCAACATCACCACCAACATCATTACACTCACAACCCCACACACTCGCACATTACTTCTGAGTTGGTGAGCGAATCTCGAGGAAGTCTTAAGCGGGAGCCCCGTCCCAATGGGTTCCCCGCCTCCATGTTCGACTTCGAGTGGGTCATCCCCCATCCTTTCGCTGTCGTCACGTTTGGGCTGCTCAGGCCTGAAATTGGAAGACGTCTCGAGTGGGAGCTTCGTCTGTGAGTGAATCGCGAGGACGTCTCGAGCGGAAGCCCCCTCTCTATGGGGTCCTTGCCTCCATGTTCGAATTTAGGGTGGTCATCCCGATCCTGTCGCTGTTGACGCGATTGGGCTTCTGGGGCCTGAATCTCGAGGGGGTCTCGAGCGGGAGCTTCGTGTGTGAGTGAATCGCGAGGACTTCTCGAGCGGGAACCCATCCCTAAGGGGCCCCCACTTCTACGTTCGAGTCCGAGCGGGTCTTCCAGATCCCTTAGGTGTCATTAGTTGTGGACTCTTCAGGCCGGAATCTACAGTAGGTCTCGGGCGGGAGCTTCGTCTGTGAGTGAATCGCGAGTGCGTCTCGAGCGGAAGCCCCCTCCCTATTGGGAGCGTGTCTAAAGTTACTAACCCGAGGGGGTCATCCTAAAACCTGTACTTGCTGTCGCTTTGCGCTCCTCAGGCCCGAATCTGGAAGACGTCTCGAGCGGGAGCGTCTGTGAGCGAATCGCGACGGAGTCGAGCGGAACTCCCTTCCTAAGGGAAGCGCGCTTGGTCTAAGGAGTCCGAAGCGGCCATCGGAGCCCCAATGGCTTCGCGATCTGGCCATCGGACAACGCGCGATTGCTGGCCAAGGCGGCGACGATGCCAAGGAAAATCGTTGCGCGCGCCCTTGCAAGAGGAACGGGGGAGGAGGTGGATGGGCCAACGCGGGGAGAGGGGGAAGGAGGGGGAGGAGGAGGAGGAGGAGGAGGAGGAGGAGGAGGAGGAGGAGGAGGAGGAGGAGGAGGAAGAGGAGGAGGAGGAGGAGGAGGAGGTGGAGGAGGAGGAGGAGGCGGAGGAGGAGGAGGAGGAGGAGGAGGAGTAGGAGGAGGAGTAGAAGGGAGGAAGAGGGAGGAGGCACGAGACCGAGGAGCAGGCAGAGCAGGGGGCGGGAGGATGGCTTCCGCAGGGGCGGCAAGGAGAAGGGCGATGGGGAGACAGGAAGAGAGTTTCCGCAGACACAGGGATGACGATGGTGATTACTTCCAGGTCAGTTCGGGACGTTCGCCAGCGTGGGCCCCAAGCAGTGGCTTCTTGCAAATCTATGCGGTGCAATCCAGGCGGTGCAATCAATGGGGTGCAGTCTAGGTGGTGCAGTATCTGTGGTGCGGTATTCGTGGTGCAGCCCGTGTGGTGCAGGGCGATGCAAAACAATGCGCGCCGACGCAAAGCAACGCAAAGTTTGGCAACGCAATGCAGCGCAATGCAAAGCAACGCAACGCAACGCAACGCAATGCGAAGCACTGCGAAGCACTGCGAAGCACTGCGAAGCAATGCGAAGCAGATGGCAAGCAATGGCAAGCGATGCAAAGCAGTGCGAAGCAATACAAAGCAGTACCGCGCAATGCGATGCAATGAAACGCAACGCGCAATAAAACAAATCAACGCAATGCAACACAACGCGATGCAATGCGAAGCAGCAACGCAGTGCGAAGCAATGCAGTGCAATACAAAACAATGCCAATCAACGCGAAGCACTACGAAGTAATGCAAAACAGTGCAACGCAATGCGAAGCAATGCGAAGCAATGCAACAACAGTGACAACTAATGCAAATCAATGGAGAGCAATGCAAACCAATGCGGGGCCACGCAAAGCAGGGCAAAGCAGTACACAGCAATCCGAAGCAGTGCAAGGCAGCGCAAAGCGATGCAGGACGCTTGCGAAGCACAACCCAACGCAGCGCGAAGCAGTGCAACGCCATGCGAGGCAGCGCCACGCCAGGGGCAGCCACGCGACGCAGCGCAGAGCAGCGCGAAGCAACGCCACGCAGTGCGACGAAGCGCACCGCACAACGGCGACGGGCGGCGACGAGCCGGGCCGGGACGCCACGGGGGCCCAGCGGCGACGGCGGCGACGGGCGGCACCGGGTGGCGACGAGCCGGCCGGAGCGTCCCCGGGGAGCGGTTCTGCCCCACTGGGGAAGGCTATCGCGCGGGGTCCTGCCGCAGGCTTGGCATCGCTCGGGCGTGTGCACTTGTTCTCGGCGAGAACCATCGAGGACCATCCTGGACCATCGAGCAAAAACACACACGCACGAAACCGAAAAGTGCACGGGGAAGGGACGTCCGAGCGACGGCAAGCAGGAGTAATTTGTCCTGGCGATAACGGGCGTGGCTGGGGGGTAGAGGGGTCTGGTCACGTGGCGATTCGCGCCGGCGCCGTCTGGGAATGCCCAGGGATGGCCAATTCTCAGACGGCGCTGGCGCGAATTGTGAGGTGACAAGGGGGGCGGGGCGGAGGGAGGGGGGGGCGAGGCCGGTCACAGGCGTTATCGCGAATCAAACAAATTGTTCTTTAGGCGTTTTCGTGGGCTCTCGGCGGTCTTCCAGCCTCGGAATGCTCTCCAGCAGCTGTGCCTCGTCGACATGAGCGAGTTTGTTGGGGCGTTTTCGCTGGCCGTCGGCGGCCTTCCAGCCTCGGGATAGCTCTCCAGCAGCTGCGCCTCGCCGAGGGCGTCTGTCGCCCGAAAACAAGTCTTGGTGTTGTAATTTTTGTGCGCTGGGCGGTTTTGCCTTGCTTCGGCCCCTGGGGCCATCACAGATCGATCCGGCTCGGAAGAGGCCGCAGAGTGATGGGTCTAGGGCTTCCGTTTCGCGATCTTTCGCGATTCTTTCCACAGCGTCGGATCCCAGGGAGCTGCCAGGACGACGCGGACCAAGACATCCAACGTCTTGAAAAAATCAAGGCGGAGGTTGTTCTGAGTCTTCGGCCTCCTGGGGCCCTCGCTGGGCCCCAGGACCGCCAACAGAACGACCCACGATGAAAAGCTGGCCCCGGGGAGAGGGTCGGGACTTCTGTGGACCCCGTGTGGAAATCATCAAGGCAGCGGATGCCTGGGGACCCAGGCATGCGATGCCCTGATATTTTCACTGCGGGGCCCCCCGAAGCCCCGACCCTTTCCCTGGGGCCCGTGCTTTTCGTCCTGAGCCGTCCCTTCACGGCCTCGGAGCCCGGCAGGGACGCCCTGGGATCCCACGAGGGCCAAACGCCTCGCGTCGTGACTTCGTCCCCGACGCGAACCCAGACATGCGACGCCCTGATTTTTTCAGGACGGGGCTCCTGGAAGTCCCGGCCCGTCGGTTCTTCATCCTGAGCCGTTTTTTGACGGTCCCGCGGCCCTGGAAGGGCCCCCGGAGGCCGAACATAACGAAAAACCGGCCGTCGTGATTTTTTCATGACTCGAGGGGGTCTGGGCCCCCCTCTTGGCCGCTCCCGATGTCCGCGGAGTCGAGGGCCCGGCGAGGGCCTCCCGGAGCCGAAAGCGGCGAAAAGCCGCCCGCCCTGATTTTTTTCACGGCGCGAGCATGTCTGGGAGCACGTCTGGGCAGGCACCGGCCTACGTCCACCCCCTGCGCCGCAGCGCGCCTGGCGCGCCGCGCGCCGCGCCGCACCGGGCCGAGGGCCCGCCGGGCCACGGCGCGCCGCGGCGGCCGAGCGACCCCGACACCATGGGGAGCCACATGCGGTCGCTGCAGGGCGAGGACCCGCAGCGCATGCTGGTGGCCCGGCGGTGCCACACCCTGGGCTTCGACTCCGCGGACGTCGGGAGCGGCCAAGAGGAGGGCCCAGTCCCCCCCTCGAGTCCAGAAGAAATCACGACGGCAGGTTTTCGTGATGTTCGGCACCCGGGGGCCCAGGCCCCCTCAGGCCAGGAAAGATCACGACGGCAGGTTCTTCGTCACTGTCGGCCTCCGAGGTAGGGGGAATAGGGTGGTACACGGTGTGGGCGTTTCAAGCGGCATTCTTTGTTTGGTAGGGAGATGCAGGATGAGGCTCTAGGGAGAGAGGGTTGAAGGAGAAGATGCTAAGGAAGAGTGCCAAAGAAGTTGTGATAATCATACGGGAAAGCGAACCTTGGGAAAAAGTTGAAACAACTCAGGCTTTCGAGGCTCCGTGGGTTATTTTCCACTGAGCAAACAAAAATCAGAAAAAGCCGAACATCAGAAGCGTCAGAAACATCCACACACATCAAGGAAGCAATTTGTTCGTTCAAGAGGAATCCAGAACAAAAGTAAGCGAAACCTTTGTTGTGGATGTTTTGTTGTTTTTGTTGTTGTTGTTGTTGTTGTTGTTGTTGTTGTTTTGCGTGCTTTGTTCTTTCATTTGTTTCTTCTTCTGATTTTCTTAAGCAAAATTTTATATACATATATGTATATATATATATATGGTTTCCCCCAGGATTTTCGGCTTTTTCGGATTTTCTGCGAAAGCTTTGGTCCCGTTGATCTTTCCACCGGACCAAAAGTCAGAGAAAGCAACACATCAGACAAATCAACAAAAACACAAAAACAGCAAAACACATTATATATGCATATGCGTATGTATATATTTATGCATGTATATATGTGTGTATATGTATATGTATGTGTATATGTATATGTATAGGTATACGTATATGTGTATGTTTATGTATATGTACATATATACAGGTAAAGGTATATGTATATGTATATGTATGTGTATGTGTATATGTATATGTTTATGTATATGTATATGTATTTGTATATGTATATGTATATGTATATGTGTATATATGTATGTATGTATGCATGCATGTATGTATGTATGTATGTATGTATGTATGTATGTATGTATGTTTTTCTGTGTATATATATATATATATATATATTATCAAGAAAACTATAACCATACATATATAATTAAACAAAACCTTGGCTTTGTATTTGCTCTGAAAGAAAATTGTTTGGTGTAAAAATTGCGCTTCGTTTTTTTGTGTTTCTTCCTTTTTTTAAATGTTTGTCTGTTCCTGTTTTGTTTGTTTGTTCTTTCGGTTTTCTGCAAGAAGGCCATGCTCTATTGAACAAGCATTGGTTGACGTTGCACGAACATGGGGAGAAACATTCTGGCTTACTCTCCCACAGGACTCACAACAGCTGTTCGAAGCGACTCTGGCAAAGACATCGCTTTCTGGCGACCAAATACTTGGGAAGCTGAAGTTTAATGATTCGCCTGCTCGCTTAACCCGCCAGACCTGATATGTCAAACAACTGTATGTCGCGTGAAGGCAGCTTCTTGGAAAGAGGCAATTTTATTTTCTGTCTTGATGTGGAGATATCCCAATGAGGGTTTGCACGTTTTCTGTTTTTTTTCACTACGTTGGTTGCTGCCGATGCGAGTATGACGGTGGAGGAAGCTGAGAAGATGACGCTGCAGTACATATCCGCCAACGGCCTTGCAACGAAACGGCAAATTGTTCATATTTTACAGCGCTCGTTGCAAGATTATGATCAGAAGTGGACCGCAGAAGCCTTGCGTTTGTGCGTTGCAATAATTGGACCGCATCCTCGGACGGGGTACCACCCGCCCCCTGTTGAAGACGCCACCAAAGGAGCCGACAACGCGAATGCTGTCGTTGCGCATATTTACGGAGATTTGTCGGAATGGCTTGGTCAAGCGGCGACCATCATGCAGGCATATGCCAATCTGCCGCTTCGTTGCCTCGAGTTCCAGGCGTATCAGGTAGAGTTGGATCTCGCGTGGTTCGATGCGCGCTGTGGTTATCTGCGCGAGGGAGATTTTACCCTGCGTCAGGTAACTGGTCCAGGCATGCTGCTTTTTGGGTTGCGGTTGTCCCCTGTGCGCTTTGTATAAGACGGGCGTCACAGACGCCGTCGAGGGAGGGTGCGCTGATGATGGGTCTGATGCGAAACCAACAGCGAAGCGGTTCAAATAAGGGAAAGTCGCAGGAGCAGCGATATGTCGGCGCGCAATGCAGCGTGTTGTCGCAGGATTTTGCTGCCGGTGCCTTCCAGCGCGATGCGCTGCGATGTGCCATTCATGCGTGCGGCTGCGCCCAGACGTCTGGGCTTGCTCCAGGCACGAAAAAAGGTAAGGCGATCGCCACTTTGGTAATGGGATATGATGCTGAGGAATGTTGTTGGTTCGAGCTGGGCCGCGGTCTCAGTTTGCCACAGTTGCGGAAACCGAAGACAACGAAGTTGTCCGATCACGTGCGCGATGCGTATGCGCAGAGGATCACATCCATGAAGAAGTGCGTCGTCGCCGTGATTGTTGATGTTGTCGCGACAGGGTTGGCTGAATATTTTGCGAAGTGAAAACCATTGTTTAGATGACTTTCGCATCCATCACCGTCATCGTCACATCATCGGGTGAACCGGCTCTTGCCTTTCTGGAACCAGCCACGTCGCATTTTGCCCGCGGCAGCGGCGGTTGAGCTCGCCCCGTGACTTGGACATGGGCACCGCGCGTCGAGGATTGCACGTTCGTTTGGAAGGCGGGGCCATGTGGCCCGTGGGTCCCACCGTAACGTCGCGCCCGCTCTTCTTGAGGAGCAAACCGTGTGTCGCATGCCAGCGCCTTGGGCAGGGGTTAATAGCAGGAAAGGGCCTCGCAGTCGAGGTGAACCGACCGTCCCCCTACGAAACAAGCTCTCTCAGTTGGAGGCGGGTCGTTGGGCGACGAGGTCGGATGTCTATCTAGAAATCCAGAAACGTCTTACTTTGCCGTATCTGGAAACAGCTTGGCTCGCCGTGGTCGAAGGCGGCCGCGCGGTCGTGCAGTAGAACAAGCACGCGACGCTTACCGTGCGTGGAGGAGGAAGTGGAATAGGAAGAGGAGGATTTGGAAGAGGAGGAGGAGGAAGAGGAACAGGACGAGGAGGTGTACAGGGAAGGACGAAGCGGTGGAGGAGAATGATGGACGTTTCTGGTTTCCCCGAGCTGTATCTATGGCCGTCAGCCAATTCCGCCATCGTGCCTCTGCCGTGGCCGAGATGGTGGTTTCTTGGAATTTCGTTGGAAGCCCATTCCTTTGCAATTGTTCTTCCTTTTCCTCCTCCTACATCCTCCCTCCCCCCCTTCCTCCTGCGTGCGCTCTCTGCTCATCGGCCATGGGGGAGTGGCCGACGTGCGGGAGAAACAGAAGGACAAAACAAATGTACTCGACCCAAGCGAACTAGAATAGTATCCGTCGTCGTCTCAGGAGGGAAGGCGAAAAATGTACCGCCTTATTTTCCTGCTTTCCGGCCTCCAGGGGCCCTTCCCGGGCCTTGGGACCATCAAAAATCGACTCAGGATGAAAAGCCGGTCCCGAGAAATGGCTCACGAAAAAACCATGACGTCGGGGCTCTGGGGAGGGAGGTGGTGACTGCGGCCGGTCTCGCGTCGTGCCGACTGGCGCGCTACCGCGCCGCCGGCGTTCGTCTTCCTCGTCCTCCTCCTCCCTCCCCCATCCAAGTCACGGTGGTGGTGGTGATGGAAAACAGGCCCCTCATTCAGCGCCAGCGGTGGCCCAGAGTCGGTCGACGTGGATCGCCCTGACGCTTCGGACACTGCCGACCGCTCCCGGCGGAGCGATCCCCGCGGTGTCAGGGACAGGCCAGCGCCGGCCTGGGTCGACACGACAGGGACCCTCCGTATAGCGGGGGTGGATCTCTCGTGGCGAGGGCCGCGATGTCTCCCCGGCTTTCGTGGCGCCTCAGTCTGTTTCTAGCGCGTCCCTTGGCCCCACCCCAGACCCCCTCGAGTAATGAAAAAATCAGGACGGTTTTTTTTTCCGCCATTTTCGGCCTCTGGGGGCCCTCACCGGGCCTCGGGACCGTTAAAAACCGACTCAGGATGCCAAGCCTCTCATGGGGAAAGGGTCGGGACCTCTGGGGGTCGACGTAATGAAAAAATCATACGTCGGGGGTCTGGGTCTTAACACGTCCCCGGGCTCCCCCCCGGCCCCCTTCTCGGACGCCGCCGAGGAGATCCTGACCTCGCACTTCTCTCAGTTCGGGAGGGTCAGCAAGGCTCTGGGCCTCCCAGATGGGGTTTGAGCAGATGGGGGCGGAGGATCGTGCCGCATGGCCGATGCATCGGCGATGCGGCACGATGTGGAGTCGAATTTTCCCCACGCCGACGGCGCCGACGCATCGCCGACGTCTCCGATGCATCGCCGATGCATCAATTTTTATCGGCGATGCGGCGCGATCCTCCGACCCTGTCTGCTCGGACCCCATCCAGGAGGCTCCTGGAGGTGCTGGTCGCGCATTCGAAGGTGAGGCCGCGGCGTGACTGCGTGCACAGCGCCAGGACTCGTCCCGGGAGCATCGCGTTCGTCCTCATGGCAGACGCTGCCGCCATCGAAGGCATCTGGCAGAGCGGCGGGGTGCAGATGGTGGCGGGGCGCTGGATCAGCATCGAGCCGTTCTCGGCATTACAGCCGCCTTCGAGTGGCTCGCCCTCTCCAGGGTCCACGCGGGCCCGCGACCTGGTCGAGTCCGTGTGCAGCTTTGGCTCGCACCTCTCCGCCAGATCGACGCGCTGCAGCACTGACACGATCGCCCCCTGCGGTAGTACAGATCAGGAAGAGCCAGAAGAGCCAGTCAGGCCTAACCTGTAGATAAACTGACGCAGCACGGGCTGCGAGTCTAGCTCGGAGAAGAAAAAGTGGCATACGCATAAACTTTCGCTCCGCGATGGTTACTTGGATCGGCGTCTGGACCCCCCCGGCGGCGCTTCCGGCTCCGCCCAAGGCGCGCTCCGCGCACCAGTGAGGGGGCCCAGCGCAGATCCAAGAAATCCGCGCGGAGCTCTTAATATGCAGTGTTTTCTTCTTCGATAGGTGCGAGTCCAGTCTGGTCAGCCTAGTCCAGCTGTTCGCCCAGCACGAGCTAGCTAGGTTCAAGCTTGCCGAAACGTACTGCAGTGCCCTTTTGGGCGAGTTCCAGCCGTGCAGCGTTCTGGCTATCGTACCTCTCTAGCGTTGCTCGCTTGCTCTGGCGAGGTGTAAAGGTGACCTAGGCGAGGTCCAGTTTTGGGCCCCAAGGGTTGCCTGGGAGGTCGTCCAGGCCATTTGCAAGTTACCAAAGCAAGTTCTAAATACCGTCGGTCCCTTCTGTCCACGCGCAGCAGTCAGCTGCGCAGTCGTTGTCCTTCCGAGGAGACTCATGTCTCTTGATGGGGCAGCGCAGACGTCGGACCCGGTTTCATTTACATTTCAGCTTACCCACCTCGTTCCAGCGCTGCTGCGCAGCAGTCAGCTGCGCGGTCGTTGCCCTTCCGATGAGGCTCAAGTCTCCGGACGGGGCCAGCGCGGACCATGGACCAGGCTCCAAGTGCGTTACAGCTTTTCCAGCTCGTTCCAGCGCTGTTGATTCGCTCTAAATAGCGAGGTACAAACGCAACCCAGACTAATTCCCCCGATTTCGGTCCCAAGGGTTGTCTGGGAGGTCATGCAGGCCACTTGTAAGAAATCATTCGACGAAGTTTTCCTTTCTGTCCACAAGCGCAGCAGTCAGCCGCGCGGTCGCTGTCCCTCCAAGGAGGCTCGGGTCTCTGGATGGGGGCAGCGCGGACTATGGACGGGTTTGTTGCATTATTTCTTTCTCCGATGTGCTCGTGCATCGGTGGCCTCAGTTGTACACTAACTTTTTTTTTGCTTCATCACGCACCCGTGTGATCTGGTCGACAGTAGCGGTTTTCGCGTCTTGGGCGTGGGCGCATCTCATGTGCGCGCGTCTCTCTTCTGTGACTCTGGCTGTCTCTGGCGACCCCACTGACTGTTTTTCTGCCTCTTTGTGCAATGTTGCTGAATTGATACGCGCATGCTCGACAAGTTTGTGCGAGGCGACAGCTGATGGCAGATGCACGCTGGGAGAAAAGTTGTTGACACTTCGCGTGCTGCCACCTGCCCATCCAGAAAGGTTTTCTCGGCGAGGTGTCGTGAGAGGGCACTTGGGGACACGTAGGGGGGATATCCATCAAACCACAAGAAGAAGCAGCCCACACAGCATCAAATGGCTAGTTTGGGACTTTTGGGAGCCTCTTGACTCTTGGAGCCATCTTGGGGCTCTCTCGAACGCCGTTTGGACCCTTAGGTTTCTTTTTCTTGCCGCCCCTCTATAAACCTTTGAAGCCGTCTTGGGGCCATGCTGGAGACCATCGACTAAATAACACGTGTTTGCCAGCGCGGACCCCAAACAGTAAGCCCTCACACTGGATGTGTGAGCTGTGTGGTGAAGACTGTGTGGTGCAAGTACGATTGAACACCTTGCAGTCCTCATTTGCATTGCATGCGCAAGTAACCCACCCACCCACCTGCAACTTCTTGGAAGCAATGCAACTGGCGCAGAAGCGCGAGGACACTTCTTAGGCAGATTCATGACTTGTGCGGGCGGGTGATGATAGTGACGACTACATCAGCGACGACGGCGGCGGCGACGACGACGATGATGATGATGCCGATGATGCTGATTCTGATTATGATGATGATGATGATGATGGTGATGATGATGATGATGATGATGATGATGATGCTGATGATGATGATGTCGATGATGCTGATGCTCATGATGATTACGATGGTACGTATGGTGCTGATGATGCTGGTGATGGTGGTGGTGATGATGCTGATGATGCTGGCGGTAGTGCTGGCAACTAGGGCGATGAGATGCTGATGCTAATGCGGACGCTGAGACTGGTTTCGATGATGATGATGCTGATGATGATGATGCTGCTGCTGATGATGACGATGATGATGATGATGGTGATGATGATGACGAGCTGCTGATGCTGATGATGATGATGATGCTGATGATGATGATGATGATGATGATGATGATGATGATGATGATGACGATCAGATCAGAACCCATGGGGGGGCGAGCAGAAGTCCCATCCAGCAGAAGCCCCTAGGATCGGGCTACACCCGAGCGTAAGTTTGCGATGCGTGGCCGTGCACCTCGCCACTCACAGCACGGATGAGCCCTGCTGCTGCCGCGGTGCGCCTTGAAGCAAGCGCAGAGCAGCTGACATGCCAGAGCTGCTCCACCGTGCAGAAAACCCATGCGTGGCGATGTTGCCACGCCTTATCACTACTGGTATAGTGGGCTCCTCGGGACCAGGATTTGTAGCCAGGCCCGTCAAAGCAGCAGATATCTTCACGCGCTTACCGCTCCTCGGATCCTCACTCGAGGGGCTGCGGACGCTGGTCACACCACCCATCACCTGTCCCTTGGTTTCAGATGTGAGCGGCAGCTCTCGAACAT
The DNA here is from genome assembly GCA_963575745.1 of Prorocentrum cordatum. Lineage (NCBI taxonomy): Eukaryota > Dinophyceae > Prorocentrales > Prorocentraceae > Prorocentrum > Prorocentrum cordatum. The sequence continues at coordinate 430,335 of CAUYUJ010012814.1, forward strand.
TCGGAGGGAGAGAGGTCGAGGTCGAGTGAGAGAACACAAAGGAGGACGGAGGCTCGGAGGGGGGAGGATCGAGGGGGGAAGAAATAGGCTTCCTCGCGGCTAGGCTCAGGCTTCGCACGAGCTGCACAACACGTCGTTTCTTCTTCTCTGGCGTTTCAGTACTCCTCATTTCCGCCTCCACACGGGGGCGGTGTTTGTCAGAGACCTCATTCACTCGTGCCTCATGTTCTCGCACTCGTGCAGCCCTGTGTGCAGCAGCCGCTCGCGATGCCCCATGGGGGCGGTACCCTGCTTGTAGTCCGCGCCCGCCTGCACCAGCGGCGCGAGCACCGTCGAGAAGTTGAGGCGCGTCATGAAGCTCAGCACCAGCTTGACTTTGCCCTCCTCGTGCGCGTCCGTGATCTTGACGAGCGGGACGGCTTCCCCCATTTCCACCGGACTGAGACCGTTCTGCTGTTTGCTCAACTCCTCCAACTGCTGCTGATTGGTCCTGCCCACCGCACTGCCCTCGGCGATCAGTCCCTCGAACACTCCTGCGTAGCACGCGACCGAGATCGTGCCCATCTCCTTGATCTTCTTCTCGGCGTCGGCTTTGGACGCGGACGTCCTCGCCTCCTCCGCTGCCTTGATCCATGCGCTGACGCGAGCCCTCGCCTTCACCGCCACCTGCTTCCCCGAGGACAGCAGGAACGTCTTCAGCTCGATGGACTCGATCTGCCTCTGGCTCATTGCCAGGTTGAGAATCTGGCTTGATTTAGGGTGAATTTAGGTTGAGTCGGGTGAGTGTTTTTAGGTTTTTGATGGTTTTTGATGCCGACGACGATTGTAATGATGGTGGTTATCAAATCGTAGTGCTGATGGTGGTGGCGATGGTGATGGTGATGATGGTGGTGCTCATCACATCCAGAATCACCATCATCACCATCACCATCATCACCATCACAACCGCCCTCACCATACCATCATCACCATCCCCATCATCATCATCATCATCATCATCATCATCATCATCATCATCATCATCATCATCATCATCATCATCATCATCATCATCATCATCATCATCACCATCCATACCATCAGCATCGCCATCACCATCACCATCGTCACCATTGTGGTCCGTAGGACTTGGCTCAAAATTCGCCGGCCCAACGGGCCAGGGCGTGCTAAGATCTCCGGTAACTGGTTAACAGTATTAACAGTATTTCTAGTTCGCGCGCGCGGGGCGGCCCCTGGGGGTCCCCCGGCGAAAAGTACCCCGACCAACGCCCGGTCGCCGCCCGGTCGCCGCCCGACCGCCGCCCGACCGCCGCCCGACCAAGTCTACTCAGAGATGGTTTTCCTTCTGGGTGCGGCCTCTCAGGCTCCCCAGAGCGCGCTCAGAGTGCCCCAAGAGGCCCCCAAGACTGCCCAAGAGGCCCCCGAGACGCCCAAAGAGCGCTCGAAGACGCCGAAGATGACCCCAAGACGGCCCAAAAGGCCCCCAAGACAGCCCAAGAGGCCTCCAAGACGCCCCAAGAGCCTTCCAAGAGGCCTCCGAAGAGAGCCCCAAGAGGCCAAAATCGTTGATTTTCATTGTTTTTTCTATGTTTTTTGTGTTCTGGCTTTTTCGGCTTCCGGACGCTCCAAGACGGCCCAAGAGGCCCCCAAGACCGCTCCAAGACGGCCCACGAAGCTCCCAAGACGGCGCCGAAACGACCCAAGAGAGCCCTCAAGACGGCCCAAGTGCCGCCCAAGACGGACCAAGAGGCCCCAAGACGGGCCCAAGAGGGACTCAGGAGGGATACCGAGAACTCAAAAATGGAGCCCTCCGTCCCAGAAGGCGCCCAGGAGGTCCCAAAGAGGCCCCAAGAGGCCTCCAAGAGGCCCCAAGATGTCGCCAAGAGGCCCCAGGAGACTCCCAGGAGGCCCAAAAGAAGCCCCAGAAGGCTTCAAACATGTCTCCCAGGCGCCCCCGAACGGCCTCTCAACAGACCCCAAGAGGCCCCCCAAAGAAGCATCTTGACGACGACTCTATTTCGCCCCATCGAGAGACGACCCCCAGGGAACTGCTTCACCATCAAAACTCCCCACGCAACGCGTCCGAACGACACCCGCCCCCAAGAGCGCAACATGGGCAACGAACACACAGACAAAAACCAGCGATGCCATATCACGGGCCGGCGGAATGAGCGAAGCGATTCAATAATAATGTCGTCGTCCGCTGGGGCGGTTTCCCCGAGTCCTCCAGCCTCGTCGTCCCTTCCTTTTTCGAGGGCAGCTTCGCCGAGTCATGCTTCTTCTTCGTGGGCAGCTGCTTCGCCGAGCCCTGCTTCTTCTTCTTCTTCAAGGGCAGCTTCGCCGAGCCCTGCTTCTTCTTCGAGGGCAGCAGCTTCGCCGAGCCCGAGCCCGAGCCCTGCGGCCGCGTCGAGGGCAGCTTCGCCAAGCCGTGGCAGCTGCAACAGCTCGGACGCAGAATCGGCCGTGGCAGCTGCAACAGCTGCCGTGGCCGCTGCCGACGCAGCGGGCTCCGAAGAGGACAGCGGCTCCAACAGCGGCTCCGACAGCGGCTCCGAAGAGGACAGCGGCTCCAGCAGCGAGGCAGCCGCGGCTGCAAGAGCGAAGGCGAAGGCCGCCCCGAGCAAAGTAGTCGAGAAGTTCCCGCCTTCGTTGTCCATGGCCCTGGAGGAGCACGTCGCCAGCCACGACTACCCAAAGCACGTCTCCACCTGCGGCGCTTGCAAATTAAGGAAGAACAAGGATAACTGGAGCGCCTCGATGTCTGCGACGAATCCAGTAACACTGAAGAGTGAAACTTGGATCGGCTGCGTTGGTGGTAGATTTGCAGTCTGCTTGTTCTGCTCGGCGTTCAAGGGCGCTCGCTGCATTTCCACCATAGGCCAGGGATCCGCGAGTTTCCAACGCAAGGAAAACCTCGTGCGCCATGCGCAGTGCGAGGAGCACCAGGCAGCAGAAGCGGCGTGGCAATTATCCCGGCAAAGCAACCTAACAGCGATGTGTAGGAGCATATCTGGAAGCATTCCCCTTAAGATTCAGATAAGAATCCTGTTGTAGAATTCTGCTGTTCTCGCAGTCGTGGTCGCATTCGCGATGGCAGTCGCAGTGGCAACAGCAGTCGCAGTCACAGCCTCAGCCTCAGCCTGCCTCAGCCTCAGCCTCAGCCTGCCTCAGCCTCAGCCTGCCTCAGCCTCAGCCTCAGCCTGCTTCAGCCTCAGCCTCAGTCTGCCTTCAGCCTCGGCCTCCTCAGCCTGCCTCAGCCTCAGCCTGCATCAGCCTCAGCCTCAGCCTCAGCCTGCCTCAGCATCAGCCTGCCTCAGCCTCAGCCTCAGCCTGCCTCAGCCTCAGCCTCAGCCTGCTTCAGCCTCAGCCTCAGTCTGCCTTCAGCCTCGGCCTCAGCCTCAGCCTGCCTCAGCCTCAGCCTGCATCAGCCTCAGCCTCAGCCTCAGCCTGCCTCAGCATCAGCCTGCCTCAGCCTCAGCCTCAGCCTGCCTCAGCCTCAGCCTCAGCCTGCTTCAGCCTCAGCCTGAGTTTGCCTCAGCCTCGGCCTCAGCCTCAGCCTGCCTCAGCCTCAGCCTGCCTCAGCCTCAGCCTCAGCCTCAGCCTGCCTCAGCCTCAGCCTGCCTCAGCCTCAGCCTCAGCCTGCTTCAGCCTCAGCCTCAGTCTGCCTTCAGCCTCGGCCTCAGCCTCAGCCTGCCTCAGCCTCAGCCTGCATCAGCCTCAGCCTCAGCCTCAGCCTGCCTCAGCATCAGCCTGCCTCAGCCTCAGCCTCAGCCTCAGCCTCAGCCTCAGCCTGCTTCAGCCTCAGCCTCAGTCTGCCTTCAGCCTCGGCCTCAGCCTCAGCCTGCCTCAGCCTCAGCCTGCATCAGCCTCAGCCTCAGCCTCAGCCTGCCTCAGCATCAGCCTGCCTCAGCCTCAGCCTCAGCCTGCCTCAGCCTCAGCCTCAGCCTGCTTCAGCCTCAGCCTCAGTCTGCCTTCAGCCTCGGCCTCAGCCTCAGCCTGCCTCAGCCTCAGCCTGCATCAGCCTCAGCCTCAGCCTCAGCCTGCCTCAGCATCAGCCTGCCTCAGCCTCAGCCTCAGCCTGCCTCAGCCTCAGCCTCAGCCTGCTTCAGCCTCAGCCTCAGTCTGCCTTCAGCCTCGGCCTCAGCCTCAGCCTGCCTCAGCCTCAGCCTGCATCAGCCTCAGCCTCAGCCTCAGCCTGCCTCAGCATCAGCCTGCCTCAGCCTCAGCCTCAGCCTGCCTCAGCCTCAGCCTCAGCCTGCTTCAGCCTCAGCCTCAGTCTGCCTTCAGCCTCGGCCTCAGCCTCAGCCTGCCTCAGCCTCAGCCTGCATCAGCCTCAGCCTCAGCCTCAGCCTGCCTCAGCATCAGCCTGCCTCAGCCTCAGCCTCAGCCTGCCTCAGCCTCAGCCTCAGCCTGCTTCAGCCTCAGCCTCAGTCTGCCTTCAGCCTCGTCCTCAGCTTCAGTCTGCCTTCAGCCTCAGCCTGCCTCAGCCTCAGCATCAGCCTGCCTCAGCATTCAAAGTGTGGCCCGGGAATGGAGTTCTGGGAACTCGAAGAACACGAAATGGCCTACAGTTGGCTCCGGGCATTCAAAATCATGCCCAGGAATCGAGTTCTGGGAACTCGAACACCACGAAGTGGCTCACAGTTGGCTCCGGGCATTCAAAATCATGCCCAGGAATGGAGTTCTGGGAACTCGAAGGCCACGAAGTGGCCTACAGTTGGCTCCGGGCATTCAAAATGTGGCCCGGGAATGGAGTTCTGGGAACTCGAAGAGCACGAAGTGTGTGACTGTTGCATCCGGTTATTCAGAATGTGGCCTGGGAATGGGGTTCTGAGAGGTCGACGAGCACGAAGTGTGTGACTGTTTGTGAAAAACGAGCCCGGCACAGGCCCGGCCGGCAATTCCCAACGCCTGCCCGGACCCCCCTGTGGAGTGATCTGTGAGCTCTTTTGAGTCAACTAGAAACCTATCAGTCTACGCTGTTAGGTAAAAACGGATTCGAGCGGAAGGTGCGCACCAGGGTCTCCCCTGTGTCTCTGTTCTCCACAACGGCTGCATCAGCTGCAGCAGCTGCAACAGCCGTGGCGCCTGCGCCCGCCGTCGTCCGCAACGCCGACCAGCGCCCTGGTTGCCGCGCAGTGGTCTCCACCCGTGCAATGTTGGAGACAACCAGTTCCTTCAGTAGTTTCGACGTGTGGCGGGATGCGTTCGTGGGGGGCGACCGCCGAGTTTTGGAGTCTAGTCGGCAGTGCCGAAGGCTGGTGACCACCATGGCTCAGCACGAGAAGATCATCGCGCAGAGGATCCTCAGACATGGTGCTGTTTTTCGTTTGGCTGCGGACGGCCTCGACCGCGCGTACCAGGTCGAAATTGGCACCGTGCTGTGGTCGATCCCGAAGGCTTTGGACTTCCTCCCAAGCTACGGTCTCAAGGCAAGCTGGCTGGAACCGCTGGGCCCCAGAGGGCCCTGGATCGTGGATCGGGTGATCGGGATGCGGGAGTTCCCGCGGGACATGGACTGCGGCGGCAAGGCTTCCATGCTGGAGGAGTGCGTCCGTCGCGCGTGCCAGACGGCAGGCGGGGAGGTGGACGGGGACTTGCAAAAGCATGTGCGACAGGAGACTCGGGCATGGTGCAGCGATGGGGCGGATCTAAGTGTACCCCTGGTTGCAACAACTACGTTCCCTGGGCTGGCGTTTCACGCGTGGGACGAGTCTCACTCGTCCCAGGAGGTTCTGGCCAATTCGATGAAAGGAGACAGCGAAATAACGACCACGGACGAGCTGCTGGTAACGGGTAAGAAGCCGCCAAGTCTGGCCAAGTTCCTGACTACCTCCACCGTGTTCCGCAACGCACTCGGGAAGCAGCAGCTGGTGGAAGACGGCGTTGCGTTCGTCAAAAACTTCGGCTGGGCCCCCCAGCGTTTCAACAGTCGGGCGAGGCCCTATGCACGGGAAGGTCGGCATTGGGAAGTCATTTTCGAGGCGCTCGCAGCGGAGTCCCAGGGGAATGACAAAGATCGGCGCATTCTCGCCCGACATATTCTGGAAGGGCTCGGGGGCGAGAACAGTTCGCGCCTGCTCCTGGGGGGGTTGCTGGCCGACTTGAACGCGGAGCACTACTCCTGGGTCGCCGCCGGAGACAAGAGCAACCCCGACGCTGCCAGCGTTCAATCCAGGGCCGCCGCTTTCCTCTCCAAGCTGGATACATTGTTCGTCAAGGGGGATATTCTGGCCATCCCCGACACGTTTACTGGCGTCACCCTCAAGTTTCTGAAGGCCACGAAGCGGTTCATGTGCGGCACTGGCGTCCAGACCGTTGGTATCGGCGATTGGAGCACGGAACCCCGAGCCCTCGAAGCCGTCCACGCGGCTCTTCGACGAGTGCAGGGGATCGTGGCCAATGTGACGGAGAACGTGAAGCTATATCGGCCAGAGCATTCTTGGTTGCACGCCTTTACAGCCTTTCGCCTGCCTTACCCCTGTCCCTGTCTGCAACAGCAGAGCATGCAACAGAAGCCGAGGCCTGTTTGAAGCGCATCTGCCAGGCGGCAGACCTCCCCGAGCAGAAGGCAACCTCCCAGCTGCGGCAGATGTTGCCCCGTGCCGAGGAGCATCATCATCGAAGCGGGGGCGCCGCGCGGCAGGCTTGGGGCCGCGCTGCGGTGGAGTGGCCCGAGCTCCACAGCGGCCGTCGCCTCGTGGAGCTCTTCCTTGTGTGGAAAACGAGCACGGGCAACTTGGAGAGGCGATTCCGCCGTTTCTCGGGGGTGCATTGCCCCGAGAGGGCGCGGCTCCTCGACGTGTCCGTCGAGGAGTGCACGCTCGTGGACCATGCGCCCTCCAGCAGGTTGCTGCGCACGTGGCTGGACGGCAACGACGAGAGCAGCTCTGCCGCCAGTCGTTGGTACAGGCATGTGCTCAAGCTACATGAGGTCGCGCAGGGGAAGATCGTGCCGCTGAGGAGGGCCGAGAGGCGCGACAAGGGAAGCACTCGGGAGCTTGGGGCAGCACGTCGGACAGAGGTAGGCTTCGGGCGCAGGCGAGCAGCTGCCGTCGACGCCATGGTGGCCGCTTCCCCGAGCAAGCGCGCCCGCCTTCTCGCGGAGGGCGCCCCCGATCTCGCTGCGCTGGCTCAGGGGGCGGCCCAGGCGAGCGGCGCAGATCCAGTCGGGCCCGCTGCAAAAGTCGTCGCCGCCGTCGCCAAGCGGGAGGCCAATATCCGAGAGCGCAATCTTGGAGGGGCGAAGGCCGCCGCCAAGGCCAGGAGTACCCGAGAGAAGAAAGTCCTGCGCAGTAGTGCCAGGCCAGCTGCGGGCCGTGACGCTTACTTGCTGCCCCCCCCGCGCCCCGCTGGGCTCATGCTGGCTCGCGTGGTAGATGGGGGCGCTCGCAAGAAGGCGCAGCGCTTGCGTTTCGAGGTGTTTCAGGACCCCGTGGGGTTCCTGGACTATATTGCCAGTCATGCGGCCCATGGGAAGGAGAAGGGGAACGTAGTCTTGGCGCCAACAGCTGACACCGACTATTGCATCGCCGCCCAGATCGTAGCAGCGTTCACGGGAGTTTTTTTTTTTTTTTTTTTTTTTTTGTTTTTCAACGCCGGCTGATTTTGCACGGGAGGATTCTCTAAAAGGCACCCAGTACGCGGAGAAGCTTCGGAACTCGAGCAAGAGCTACCACGTGGCTGTAACAGAGGCTCTCGCGGCAGACCTGCCTGCGCTGCCCCGCGTTTTGCGAGCGCTTGCCCAGACGCCGAGTGGGTGTGTGATCTGTTGCAAGAGCCCCAAGAAGCTCTGCAAGTTCTTCAAGAGGCAGGCCAATCCCCGCCTGGTGCAGCGAACTTGCGTGCTGTGCCGCTCGGGAGAAGAAGCGGGTGTCGACAGAGCCGTCAAACAGCTCTACAACAGTCCGAGGAACTGGGTGCTGCGTTTCGACGCGACGGTCGCAGCACTGTGCCCAGGCACCATGGCCGTGCCATAGTTTGTTGAAAAAGAGCGCCGCCCAACGTCGTCCGACCTTACCTCCCCCCCTGCGCCCCTCAGTGGGCGCCGCTGCCGCGGGCGGCGCTGCCCGCCGCTGGGGACCTGAAGGTCGCCGATGGGGGGGGGGGGGCTGCTGTTGCCCGTGGCGGCGGTTGTCGGCGGCGAGGGTGGGAGGGCGGGGGTGGGAAGCATCGGGCGCCCAGGGCCGCCCTCAGGAGGAGGGGGATGAGGGGGGTGATGGGGCTGAAGGAGGAGGGGGGAGCAGGACGAGGCAGGAGCAGCGACGAGGCCGTCTTCCCCGCTGCAACATCCGCTGCAACAGCCGCTGCAACAGCCGCTGCAACAGCCGCTGCAACAGCCGCTGCAACAGCCGCTGCAACAGCCGCTGCAACAGCCGCTGCAACAGCCGCTGCAACAGCCGCTGCAACAGCCGCTGCAACAGCCGCTGCAACAGCCGCCGCAACAGCCGCTGCAACAGCCGCTGCAACAGCCGCTGCAACAGCCGCTGCAACAGCCGCTGCAACAGCCGCTGCAACAGCCGCTGCAACAGCCGCTGCAACAGCCGCTGCGACAGCCGCTGCGACAGCCGCTGCAGTAGTAGAGCACACCCAGCTTTCCTGTAGCGCAAGCACCTCGGCTCAAGGCATTTCTTGCAGCGCCTGCAGGCTGCCATGCCAGAGCTGGGGCGCAAGGGCAAGGGCAAAGGGCGCCAGGTCAGACCAGCCAATCTGGGCTAGCTGTAGTACCCCCCCCCCCTGTCTGATAAGAGCTCCCATGGAGCTCTAACATGCCATGTTAGAGCTCCCATGGGGCTCTAACGTGGCAGGTTAGAGGATGTTAGGAGCTACATTGCAGCTCTAACATGCCATGTTAGAGCTCACCTGGAGCTCTAACATGGCATGCTACATGATGTTAGAGCTCACAGGGAGCTCTAACATGCCATGTTAGAGTTCCCTGGGAGCTCTAACATGGCATGTTAGAGGGTGTTCGAGCTCCATTGGAGCTCTAACATACCATGTTAGAGCTCCCATGGAGATCTAACATGGCATGCTACAGGATGTTAGAGCTCCCAGGGAGCTCTGACATGCCATGTTAGCGCTCCCGCGCAGCTCCTACTAGCCAAAATTGGAGGAGCTGTAGTACACGTCGACGTCTAACTTGACATGTTGCACCTCCCTGGGGATACCCCAGGGAGGTGTAACATATCAAGTTAGACGTCGAATTGTACTACAGCTACTCCAGTTTTGGCTAGTAGGAGCTGCGTGGGAGCTCTGACATGGGATGTTGTTAGTAGAGCTCCCATCTTCAGGTCGGCAGCTGGGAGTACTTGCTCAACCATCGCAAAGGCTTGCGGAGCCAGAGGGAGCGGTGCGAGTTGAATATCACGTTGGCGCGCCAGGAGGGCAAACACGATGAGGCGTTGGATCATCATGAGCGCCGCCTGCGCTGGGTCCAACATAAGCAGCAGCAGTTGGACAATGACGGCATGATGATCTTCGACCGTCCAGGAGTCTGGGAGGGCCAGGAGAGACCCTACGGATGCCTGGACGCGACCGCACGCAGGCAGTTGAGCGATGAGGAGATCAGGTGGAACACCCAGATGATAGACTGGGAGCGTCGGAACCCGCCACGGGCGACTGGGATCGAAGACTGTGTACGGTACCACTGGGATCTGCATCTTTGGCAGCGGCGCCTGTCAAACGCCCAGAGTCGCCAGAGAGAGGCGTCGCCGCGCCAGCGCCAGTTGGCTGCAACAGCGTCATCAAGCGGGCGGCGAGAGGCAGCAACAGCTCGTGAGGGCGCAGGCGCTAGTGGCCCGCCGATGGCGGCGAGGGGCGGGCTCAGGCTGACGGAGCTTCCGTCGGGGGCCGACAGAACGCGGGCCCAGGCCGAGCAGTCGGGTGATCCGCGCCACGCGATTGTGATCTCCGACAGCGACTCACCCCGAGAGGCTGGTGACCGTACCCGCAAAGGCAGAGAGCGCGCCCGCAGCACGGCGCGGGATGCCCCTGCCACGGCACGGCGCGGGATGGGTGCTCCCCTCACATCTCCGCTTCGGCAGGAGGAGGATGATTGGAGACAAGAGACTCCGCGGGCCAAGCACGCGCCAGCGAAGAGGGTCAGTGACGCGCCCGCGGAGGGCCAGCCTCTTCCGAAACGGATGCCCTCCCGCCCGCCACGGCCAATCGATTTATCGGGCAGGGTCGTGCCGCCGCCGCCGCCGCCGATGACGAGAGAGCAGCTGCGACAAGAGGCGGACCACTACAAGCCCGAGCCATAGCGAGCGCGGCAGGAACACATGGAGGCTGAGGAGCGGCGCCAGCTCCTATCCCAGGCTCCACGTGGGTCAGCCACACGGGCGACGACGGCTTCTTCTTCTGCCACCATGATGAAGCACAGCGAGGAGCCTATCGAGCGCGGGAGACTTCTTAAGCGACAGGCGGAACAGACGACGAATAATGCCCGCGTAGCTGCAATAACCATGTCAGCCTTCCCACTGCGTGCAAAGGTCGGTCAGACGGCGGAGCAGTCCAAAGGTTACAAGTCCATCGCCAAGTTGCCCCCCGAGGAGGCCGCAGTCGTCGAGCAGAGCAAGCCGAAGCGCCTTCCACCCTTTGTTTTGTCGTCCCCGCACGAGGCCATTCCCGTGTTCCACAAGGGCTGGACGCTGGTCGAGGACTGGATGCTGGAATTAAGGCTGCGGGCAGAGAGGAACAAGATGATACATGCATACCTCCTAGCCGGCTTCCCCGTGTGGTACCCGTGCTCGGGAAACTCCATGTGGCCTCTGGTGCGATCGCACGACTTCTGCACCTTTCACCCCATCCAAGCTGTAACAGTGGAAGCGGGCCCTGGCTGCGTCGTGAAGGAGGCGTCCACCGTGCAGAAAGGAGACATCGTCTTCTGCCTGGTGCAACCGCAGCACCAATACTATGCGCACACTGTGATCAAGGCAGAGTGGGACGTCCACAGGCGCGAGTACAAGTACTGGATCGGCGGCATCAGGCAGCACATCAATGGCTATTGTTTCAGGGAGCACATCTTCGGGATCCTCGTGGACGTGCAGGTGCAGTACCATGGCAACTACTACAGTCGCCCGCGCCCAAAAACGCTGCACGACAGAGTCGCGCCCATTTATTACACGAACCCTGACGAGGCAATGCAACTCTGTGAGCCTCGGTGGGAGCAGCCCGCGTCTGGGAGCAGCTGACAGCTTGCACAGACTGTCACAGTAAATCGCGGGGCCTCTCCGAGCGCGCTTCTGGTAGACTGCAACAGTCGACTGCGACACGCCAGTTCTGGTTTAGGCATTGCTTCTGTCAGCGCCAGTTTTGGCCGACCTGCACAGATGCGCCTCTCGGATGAGCCCTGCCTTCCGCTATGCAACGGATACGCACGCAATTCGAGTACGCGGCACCCTCGCACACATTTCGAATGGGGTCGTGGGCGGCTAGCATGGCTGCTGAACACCGCAAGTTCTCGAGCGCCTGACCCAGTTGGCGAAGTGCTTCCAGTCGCGTCGGGTGGTGACTGTCTGTCAGATACCCCTCGGCGCGGGTGGCCTGAAGTTTGCCTTATACTGTAACAGTGGCACGCCTGTGCGGCCGCCCGCATACGCTTTGACGCTGTGCGGACTGGGTTTGTCTTGCGGTTCTCCTTGATGCTGAGCCGGCTTGGCTGCGCGACTGAGGTGTGTGTGTGTGTGTGTGTGTGTGTGTGTGTGTGTGTGTGTGTGTGTTTGTGTTTGTATATGTTTAGCACGCATATCAACGCGAAGTACATGTATTGTGTGTGGTATTGTCCTCTCGTGCGTCTCATCTTAGGAGCGTGCCACTCGTTCAGGGACCCTGGCATCCAGCTCGCTGGCCTCAGGTTGCCAGTTGACTTACTCAGGGGGATGGCAGTGGTGAGGGGAATGGGAAGGGGCTGGGATGGGGACGGTTATGCGGAATCGGCAGAGTCTTTGTGGCCAGCGCTCCGCTGCAACAGCCGCACACATTTCGAGTGGGGTTGTGGGCGGCTAGCATGACTGAACACCGCAAGTTCTCGAGCGCCTGACCCAGTCGGCGAAGTGCTTCCAGTCGCGTCGGGTGGTGACTGTCTGTCAGATACCCTTCGGCGCGGGTGACCTGAAGTTTGCCTTATACTGTAACAGTGGCACGCCTGTGCGGCCGCCCGCATACGCTTTGACGCTGTGCGGACTGGGTTTGTCTTGCGGTTTTCCTTGATGCTGAGCCGGCTTGGCTGCGCGACTGAGGTGTGTGTGTGTGTGTGTGTGTGTGTGTGTGTGTGTGTGTTTGTATATGATTAGCACACATATCAACACGAAGTACATGTATTGTGTGTGGTATTGTCCTCTCGTGCGTCTCATCTTAGGAGCGTGCCACTCGTTCAGGGACCCTGGCATCCAGCTCGCTGGCCTCAGGTTGCCAGTTGACTTACTCAGGGGGATGGCAGTGGTGAGGGGAATGGGGAGGGGCTGGGATGGGGGCGGTTGTGCGGAATCGGCAGAGTCGTTGTGGCCAGCGCTCCGCTGCAACAGCCGCACACATTTCGAGTGGGGTTGTGGACGGCTAGCATGACTGAACACCGCAAGTTCTCGAGCGCCTGACCCAGTCGGCGAAGTGCTTCCAGTCGCGTCGGGTGGTGACTGTCTGTCAGATACCCTTCGGCGCGGGTGACCTGAAGTTATGCAGAGAAGCGTGACAACAAAACGGCGAGCTTCTCCGACTCGTCTCCTCTCGCCGTCTGCTGCGCCTCCGCTGCAACAGCTCCTGCGCCTCCCCACCCCCCAGGTCCCTGGTGGCGGGCGGCGCTGCCGCGGGCGGCCGCGGCGCCCCCGCAGGCCCACGCGGGGGAACCATGATGACGATGACGAGGACGAGGCTAGGAGGAGGAGCAGGAGGAGGAGTCCAGGTGGGAGGAGGGGGGTGGAGCGCATCACGCTCTGAGCTAAGGTGCCCGCGAGAGCATCTGTTACTGGCGCGAGTGGGAATGGGCCCACGATGGGACTCTGCGCGTGTGCTGCGCATGGCTGGAACAGCGAGCGCAGGCGCTCCCATGCATCCCTGAGCTCAGAGATGAGGAGAAAGACGCCCATATTCAGATCAACTGCATTCCTTATTATGCAGATTGTCTCACCCTCCAGGCCGCTAGGCGCTAGGCGCTTGGATGCTTGGGCTGCCTGGTCCGAATTGTTCTAGCCTCTAGCCTTCGGCTGTCTGGTTCCCAGCACCTCCCTGGTGGCCGCCAGCTGGACGCAGCAAGCGAGGAGGAAGAGGCCACCAGAGAGGGCCCTAGGGCACTAGGGCACCGCACCCAGGACCCCACAGAGCCCCGAGCACCCCAGCCGATCCGCGACAGGATTCGCATCCTTACATCATCTTGGGATATTGGCCCCAGCTAGTTCCCCATGGCTGGGGTAAGAGCCATTGGGAGATCCTTTATTCAGCACCTCATCCCAGGGGTCTCCCAGCGCGGACTCGCAGTCGGTGTCTGCCTGCCTTCTGCGAGACATGTTCGGCGGCTCGGATGACGAGGCCACTGAAGGTATGACGCTCTATGTTGAAGCCAGAGTTGCTGTGGGCGTTCGGACCGTGGCCGCCGCCGCTGCGAGTCCGCAACAAGCCAGCCAGGGAGGTTTTGCAGCGGGCGCGGGCGCCGCTGGCGGCACCCGCAGAGCAGCGCGAGATCCAGACAGCATCGCTTCCTCCAGACATAAGGGCTTGCAAGAGCCGTCGGCATCGCCTCCAGAGACCAGGGCCTGCGAGATCCAGACAGCATCGCCCTCTCCAGCACAGGTGCACCCAGCATCAGCATCGTCGCTTCCTCCAGGGAGCGTCGGAGACGGCGGAGCAGCTCGAGGGCCTTGCGGCGTGAACGTCAAGGTCAAGGTCATGGCCAATGACACCATCAGCGCCGATGGCATGGGCAATGGGAACAATGACACATTTTCGTTCATCACAGATCGCCTGGGGCTCGACCTTTCACGCGGGGGACCGCCTACCGACGCTGTCGAGGGCCGAGCAGGATGCGGCGACGGTGACGACAAGGCCTCTGGAGTTCGGAGCCCGAGGGCCTTTGCAGGGGTCGATGGCGGCAGTGCATTTCAGTTCGCGAAGGTCGCCTGTTCCGACGACACTGGCAAACGAGTGCCAGCGCCTGCCAGGCGTCGCATGCGCTCGCGCAGCCGAGAGACGCGGCTTAAGATGATGTGGGAAGGCGCCCGGGAGAACGCTCGACAGGTGCTTAGTGATTGCCGCGGCATGCAATCGATGTTTGTACACCAGCCCCTCATCGACATCGACGTTGGTCTAGTGATGAAGCGCGTGCGGCACCTCCACGATCGTGCCATCGCCTTTGGGCGCTCCGTCTACATCGGCACGACGAGCGACCCTTCATGGCGATGGAATGGAGGATGGGGGTGGCGAGGAAACGGCCGAAGCTTCATGCGCGGGCACAAGCTCAGCGACGATGAGATGCAAGTGGTCGCGTCCTTCCCCGACGAACAATGCGGATAGGTTGAGAAGCATGTGATCGCGCACTTTCCCCGTGCTGACAACGAGGTCGCGTCGCAGCAGGGGCTTGCGGTCTGGCACTGCGCATACAGCTTCTTATATGTCTGTAGGACATTATGAGCGCCATTTGCGAAGCTGCCCAGCTCGGCTGTCTTGTGCGTGCAGTGGCCACTACCCAGGCGTGGTACGTGGTGGGGGAAGCTGCCCCGTTGCCCGTTGACCGTTGACCAACAAGGGACATTGGGACAAGGGACAAGGGCCTCGAGTGCGCCAGTGCGCCAGTGCATCCAGCTGCCATTGGAGTTCAAAAACGTGCAACCAGTGAGAACTACCGTGGATAATGGTGGCCTTATTCCGCTAGGCTGGGTGACGTACTACGATTCGGTGCCAGGCGCGTTGACGAAGATGCATTATCTCAACCCAGAAACTGGCGAGCGTGAGCACGATCCCCCGTTTCGACCTCACCTCTGGGACGACTGAGGCTGCGATGCAGAAGTGGCAGAATCGCCAGTGCGCTGCAACAGCCGCTGCAACAGCCGCTGCAACGGCCGCTGCAACAGCCGCTGCACTAGTAGAGCTCAACCCAGAAACTGGCGAGCGTGAGGGCGATCTCCCGTTTCGACCTCACCTCTGGGGCGACTGAGGCTGCGACGCAGAAGTGGCAGAATCGCCAGTGCGCGGCAACAGCCGCTGCAGCAGCCGCTGCAACAGCCGCTGCAACAGCCGCTATAGCAGGCGCTGCAACAGCCGCTGCAGCAGCCGCAGCAACAGCCGCTGCAACAGCCGCTGCAACAGCCGCTGCAACAGCCGCTGCAACAACCGCTGCAACAGCCGCTGCAACAGCCGCTGCAACAGCCGCTGCAACAGCCGCTGCAACAGCCGCTGCAACAGCCGCTGCAACAGCCGCTGCAACAGCCGCTGCAACAGCCGCTGCAACAGCCGCTGCAACAGCCGCTGTAACAGCCGCTGCATCAGCCGCTGCAACAGCCGCTGCAACAGCCGCTGCGACAGCCGCTGCGACAGCCGCTGCGACAGCCGTAGTAGAGCACACCCAGCTTTCCTGTAGCGCAAGCACCTCGGCTCAAGGCATATCTTGCAGCGCCTGCAGGCTGCCATGTCAGAAATGGGGGCCAGCGCAGGGGGGCATCCTGGCCCATGTCCAGAAACCGTCATCATGGACCCTGATGGCAACACTGGACGCATTGATGCTCCATGGCTACAAGTTAAGGAGTACGTTTCTAAGACGAGTGGAGAACCTAATGGGCCCTGGTGGCATTGTGCACCGTGCGACAAATGGGCAGCCCCGACGCACCAGATTTCGCAGGACCACATCAAGCATGTAAGGAATAAGTATCTCTGGAACCATGAGGCTTGTCCACAGGGTTCTGATGAGGACACGGCCGCATGGTGCTCTACCATCATGGACACTGTGGAGCTCCACCCGAGCCGCGTCCAGAAGAAGCGGGAAGACGATGAAGCGGAGGACTCGAGGTCGACGAGGAAGGCCAAGGTCAACAAGGCCAGAGAGGGCAGAGGAGAGCAATGGCAAAGTGAAGGCCATCAGCAAGAAGCTGGAACAGCTGCATGAGCTTTACACAACTGGAAAAGCTGGAACAGCTCAAGAGCTGCGTCATCAGGAGCTGTAACAGCAGGAGCTGATACATGGCGAGCACAGCAGTGGCAGCAGCAGGGCGGGCTAACCACCGTTACCACCACGATGCTCAATTTCTTGACCAACGCACAGAGCAACAAGGACGAGACGATGGATGAGATTCTGGCTCTCCTGCGGGCGCAGGGGCAGATGCTCATGCATCTCCAGCGGGCACAGGACAACCTGCAGAAGAAAGTCGAGGAGCTCGATCGGAAAG
Source organism: Prorocentrum cordatum (assembly GCA_963575745.1). NCBI lineage: Eukaryota > Dinophyceae > Prorocentrales > Prorocentraceae > Prorocentrum > Prorocentrum cordatum. Next base: position 446,702 of record CAUYUJ010012814.1, read on the forward strand.
TGGAGGAGCTCAAGCAGAAGGACAAACAGCAGCACCAGTGAGCTCAGCAGCAGGACGAGTGACTTCGCATGGGCGTCTGGTAGCCGATGTCGGAGGCGCGCAGCCTGGCTCGCGTGCTGGCTCTTTTTTCGCCGCGCTGACGCGGCGCAGGGGGCTGGAATATGGCTCCTGAAGTTTTGGAAGGCTCTGGATTTGTTCGCGCATTGGGTATGCTCCTTATGGCCCCCACAGCGCCCACCTGTCGGAGCCCCACCTCGAGCTCGATCCTCGACTACTTCGTTTTGGGAGCAGGTATTGCTATATTGGTTTCAGGCGCTGACTTCGTGCGTCCACGTAGTTCTAACCTATCAGGTTAGAGCTCCCACGGAGCTCCTAACCCACGATGTTTAGAGCTCCATTGGGGCTCTACCATAAGCTAACATGCTATGTATGTTAGAGCTCCACTGGAGCTCTAACATGCCATGTTCAAGCTTCCAGGAGGGAGCTCTAATATAATCTAACGTGCTATGTTATTAGAGCTCCGTTGGAGCTCTAACATGCGATGTTAGAGCCCCCTGGGAGGTCTAACATGCAAGGTTAGAGGTGCAAGGGAGTTCACTGGCATCGCATGGTTCAGCTCCCAGGGAGCTATACATAATAACATGACATGTTAGAGGTCCCACGGAGTTCTAACATACGATGTTAGAACTCCCAAGGAGCTCCAACATACTCTAACTTGCTATGTTAACAGCATGTTAGAGTTGCCTCCCTTACTCGATGGGGCCTCTAACATAGCATGTTAGAGCTCCCATCGAGCCGTCCCCCCCGCCGTCGTCGTCGTCGTCGTCGTCGTCGTCCCATTGGGCACGTCCGCATGCCGTCCCCCCGCCATCGTCGTCGTCGTCGTCGTCGTCGTGATGATGATGATGATGGTGATGGTGGTGGTGATGGTGGTGATGGATGATGGTGATGATGGTGATGGAGATGATGTTGATTGTATATATACGATCGGATAGTCGCCATTCGAAATTATCATTATCATCGTCATAAACATCGTCATCATCACAATCAGAAAAACGTGACATCGTCATACTCACAATCAAAAAAACATCAAACAGCAGGGAAGACTATATTCACATCAAATACACATCAAAAACATCAACCTAAACCAGCCCTAATCCCAGCCAGTCGAGGGGGCCGCTTCCGACGAGGAGGCCGGGAGCTCTAACATGCCATATTAGTAGAGCTCCCACGTAGCTCTAACATGCCATGTTAGAGCTCCTAGGGAGCTCTAACATACTGGAACATGCTATGTTAGAGCTCCGTTGGAGCTCTAACAGGCCATGTTAGAGCTCCCTGGGAGCTCTAACATCGCATGTTAGAGCTCCCAGGGAGCTCTAACTAACATATTCGAACATGCTATGTTAGAGCTCCGTTGGAGCTCTAACATACCATGTTAGAGCTCCCAGGGAGCTCCCACTGAGCTCTATGTATTTAAAGCGATGGTAGAGCTCCGTTGGAGCTCTAACATGCCATGTTAGAGCTCCCACGGAGCTCTAACATACCATGTTAGAGCTCCCAGGGAGCTCTAACATACTGGAACATGCTATGTTAGAGCTCCGTTGGGAGCTCTAACATACCATGTTAGAGCTCCCACGGAGCTCTAACATACCATGTTAGAGCTCCCAGGGAGCTCTAACATACTGGAACATGCTATATTCGAGCTCCGTTGGAGCTCTAACATGCCATGCTAGAGCTCCCACGGAGCTCTAACATGCCATGTTAGAGCTCCCAGGGGGCTCAACCACACTCGAACATGCTATGTTCGAGCTCCGCTGGAGCTCTAACAAGCCATGTTAGAGCCCCCACGGAGCTCTAACATGCCACGTTAGAGCTCCCAGGGAGCTCTAACATACTGGAACATGCTATGTTCGAGCTCCGCTCTAACATACGGAAAATGATATGTTAGAGCTACCGTGGGGCTCTATCATAGATTTTTGTTCCAAGCTCCCACGGCGCTCTAACATACAATGTTAGAGCTCCCAGGGAGCTCTAACATACTGGAACATGCTATGTTAGAGCTCCGTTGGAGCTCTAACAAGCCATGTTAGAGCTCCCACGGAGCTCGAACATACCACGTTCGAGCTCCCAGGGGGCTCTTGCATGCTCGAACGTGCTATGTTAGAGCTCCCAGGGAGCTCTAACAAGCCATGTTAGAGCTCCCAGGGAGCTCTAACATACCATGTTAGAGCTCCCAGGGAGCTCTAACATACTGGAACATACTATGTTAGAGCTCCGTTGGAGCTCTAACATACCATGTTCGAGCCCCCACGGAGCTCTAACATACCATGTTAGAGCTCCCAGGGAGCTCTAGCATACTGGAACATGCTATGTTAGAGCTCCGTTGGAGCTCTAACATACCATGTTAGAGCTCCCACGGAGCTCTAACATACCATTTTAGAGCTCCCAGGGAGCTCTAACATACTGGAACCTGCTATGTTAGAGCTTCGTTGGAGCCCTAACATACCATGTCAGAGCTCCCACGGAGCTCTAACATACATGTAGAGGCTCCCAAGGGGGCTCTAACATTTACTGGAACATGCTCTATGTTAGAGGCCTGGAAAGCTCCCATTTGAAAGCTCTAACGTGCTATGTTGAAGCTCCGGTTGGGGCTCGGTATTTTAGAGTCCCCAGGGGGGGGAGCTCTAACATGGGAGCTCTACTATAGCATGTAGGACTCCCTGGGGAGCTCGAACATAATAACATGCTATGTTAGAGCTCCGTGGAGCTCTAACAAGCCATGGTTAGGAGCTCTCCACGGGAGCTCTAACATACATGTTAGAGCTTCCCAGGGAGCTCTTAACATACTGGAACATGCTATGTTCGAGCTCCGTTGGAGCTGTAACATGCCATGTTAGAGCTCCCACGGAGCTCTAACATACCATGTTAGAGCTCCCAGGGAGCTCTAACATATTCGAAACTGCTATGGTAGAGCTCCGTTGGAGCTCTAACATACCATGTTAGAGCTCCCAGGGAGCTCCCACTGAGCTGTAACATGCTATGTTAAAGCTCCGTTGGAGCATGGCTTGTTAGAGCTCCCAGGGAGCTCTAACATGGGAGCCCTAGTATAGCATGTTAGAGCTCCCAGGGAGCTCTAACATACTCGAACCTGCTATGTTAGAGCTCCGTTGGAGCTCTAACAAGCTATGTAAGAGCTCCCAGGGAGCTCTGACCTACTGGAACATGCTATGTTAGAGCTCCCATGGGGGCTCTAACATACTCGAACATGCTATGTTAGAGCTCCCTGGGGGCTCTAACAAGCCATGTTAGAGCTCCCACGGAGCTCTAACATACCATGTTCGAGGCCCCCAGGGGGCTCTAATATTGGAACATGCTATTTTAGAGCTCCGTTGGAGCTCTAACGTACCATGTTAGAGCTCCCACGGAGCTCCAACATACCATGTTAGAGCTCCCAGGAAGCTCGAACATACTGGAACATGCTATGTTGGAGCTCCCACGGGGCTCTAACATACCATGTTAGAGCTCCCACGGAGCTCTAACATACCATGTTAGAGCTCCCAGGGAGCTCTAACATACTGGAACATGCTATGTTAGAGTTATCACGGAGCTCTAACATACTGGAACATGCTATGTTCGAGCTCCGTTGGAGCTGTAACATACCATGTTAGAGCTTCCAGGGAGCTCTAACATACTCTAACTTGCTATGTTAGGGCTCCCATGGGAGCTCTAACATAGCATGTTCGAGCTCCCACGGAGCTCTAACATACGATGTCAGAGCTCCCAGGGAGCTCTAACATAATGTAGCATGCTATGTTAGAGCTCCATTGGAACTCTAACATACGATGTTAGAGCTCCCAGGGAGCTCTAACATGCCATGTTGGAGCTCCCACGGAGCTCTAACATACGATGTTAGAACTCCCAGGGAGCTCTAACATACTGGAACTTGCTATGTTAGAGCTCCGTTGGGGCTCTAACATACCATGTTAGAGCTCCGTTGGAGCTCTAACGAGCCATGTTAGAGCTCCCAGGGAGCTTACTATACCATGTTAGAAGCTCCCAGGGAAGATCTTAACTAACTGGAACATGCTATGTTAGAGCTCCGTTGGAGCTCTAACATGCCATGTTAGAGCTCCCACGGAGCTCTAACATACCATGTTCGAGCTCCCAGGGAGTTCCTGACATACTCGAACATGCTATGTTAGAGCTCCGTTGGGGCTCTAACAAGCCGTGTTAGAGCTCCCACGGAGCTCTAACATACCATGTTAGAGATCCCAGGGAGCTCTAACATACTGGAACATGCTATTTCAGAGCTCCGTTGGAGCTCTTACATGCCATGTTAGAGCTCCCACGGAGCTCTAATAGCATGTTAGAGCTCCCAGGGAGCTCTAACTTACTCGAACATGTTATGTTAGAGCTCCGTTGGAGCTCTAACATGCCATGTTAGAGCTCCCACGGAGTTCTAACTTACCATGTTATAGCTCCCAGGGAGCTCTAACATACTCGAACATGCTATGTTAGAGCTCCGTTGGAGCTCTTACATACCATATTAGAGCTCCCAGGGAGCTCCCACTGAGCTCTAACATGGTATGTTAAAGCTCCGTTGGAGCTCGGTATTTTAGAGCTCCCAGGGAGCTCTAACATGGGAGCTCTAATATAGCATGTTAAAGCTCCCAGGGAGCTCTAACATACTCGACCATGCTATGTTAGAGCTCCGTTGGAGCTCTAACAAGCCATGTTAGAGCTCCCACGGAGCTCTAACATACCATGTTAGAGCTCCCAGGGAGCTCTAACATACTGGGACATGCTATGTTAGAGCTC
>CAUYUJ010012815.1:0-13352 GCA_963575745.1 Prorocentrum cordatum
GATCTATCCATCGATCTACACACATACATGGATCTTTATACATGTATACATAAATGGGTGTATACATACATATATGTTTGCTATTCCATGTGTATATTCATATATGTTGCCCACAGTGGACCCCAGTGATATGATGCGCTGGACGTGTCTGTAGTGTGACATATGAGGTGTGATCTATGTTGTATGAACTGTGAGATGTAAGCTATGCGGCACAATAGCTGTGGTGCAATCTTTGTAGTGTGAGCTATGCTGTGTAAGTTGTGTGGTGCAGCATATGTGGTATGAACTATGTGGTGTAAGCGATGTGGTACATACTATGTGGTGCAATTAATTTCTGTTCGCAGTGAGTTGTCTACTCCACTGCTCGCGCAAACATCCCACCCACCCACCCGCAAGTTGGTTTGCAAAATCTCTTAAGACCGTGACGGTGGGTACCAAGTGGCACTTGGCAACGACAGCGACGCCGACGACGACAGCGACAACGACGACGACGACGCCGCCGACAGCGACTACGACGACACCGACGACGTCTCCAACGACTTCGACGACGCCGACAACGACGACGACGACGACGACGACGACGACGACACCGACGACGACGACGCCGACGCCGAGACGACGACGACGATGCAACGACGACGACGATGAGACGCCGACGACGAACAACGACGACACCGACACGACGAAACGAACGTCAACGACGCCGTCGACGACGACGACGACGGCGGCGGCGACGACGACGCCGACAACGACGACGAAGACGACGACGACGCCGACGCCGACGACGACGACGAAGACGACGACGACGTCGCAAACGAAGACGACGACGAGGGAGGAGGGAGGACGACGACGGCGACAACGACGACAACGACGAGGGAGGAGGGAGGACGGCGACGACGCGAACGACGAATAAGGAGGAAGGACGGCGACGCCGACGACGACAACGACGAGGGAGGAGGGAAGACGACGACGACGACGACAACGACGACGACGACGGCGACGAAATAGGAGGGACGACGACGAGACGCCGACGACGGACGACGACGACGACGAGGGAGGAGGAGGAAGGACGACCACGGCGACAATGACGACGGAAACGACCACGACGCCAAAGAGGACGACGACGACGAACACGAGAAAAGACAGAGGACGACGTAGGCGACGACGACGACGACGCGGGAGGAGGGAGGACGGCGACGACGACGACGACGACGCAAGAGCGCGCGCGCACGCTTTTGTTGAAAATCCGTGTTGCGAAACCTTGTGTTTTTGTAGGTTTTTTGGGCACACGATTTTGAAATCTTTCCGACACCGATGGGTATTGAAGGATTTCGGCAGACGCGCACGACGACGCGCGCGTCTGCACTTCGTCCCGTTTTTTGCAGAGGATTCTCGCGACGGCACACGCGCAAGGGCGTTCGACAGATTTCGACATGCGCGCGCGCGAAGCCCGTTTGGTAGCATTTTGTGAACATTTTGAACAGCCCAAGGTTTTTTTTAAAAGATTTCGCAAGAGTGCGCGTAAGTTTTTTTGCAAATCAGTGTTGCGAAACCCTGTGTTTTTGCATGTTTGGAAAGTCGATTGCGAAATCCTTCCGACACCGAAGGTTTTGGAAGGATTTCGGCATGCGCGCGCGATGACGCGCGTGTGTGCACTTAGTACCGTTTTTTTTTTTTTTTTTTTTTTTTTTTTTTTTTTTTTTTTTTTTTTTTTTTTGTTTGTTTGTTTTCTTTTTTTTTTTTGTTGCAAGGGATTCGTGAACAAGTTTTATGTTAGAACAAACCATGTCCCCGCGTATGTTTTTTGTTATTATAAAAAATCGCAAGGGAACCTCAGGGGGAGCGATCCAGGCCCCCTTGGGATAGTGTATGTTCATATTTAGAATGGGCATGTGGTCACAATCGTGTATGATTTACATACCCGAAAAGGGGGGCCGATAACGCCGTTGTTTTAAAAAGAGAAAACATAGAAATAATAATCTGCGCAGTGCAATCCATGCGGTGCAAGTAAGCTACGTGATGCAATACCTATGGTGTTTTCTATTTGCCAGCTTCGTTGTGTAATCTACGTGGTGCTTGCGCAATGGGCGCCCACGAGGCGCCCACGAGCGGCAACGTGGCGAGATCTCGACGGACCTACCCAACTAACGGGGCGTCCACGAGGCGCCCACGGGCGGCAACGTGGCGAAGCTTCGGCGGACCCACCCAGCGCACGAAGTGGCGAACTCTCGGCGGACCCGCTCACCTCTCGGGGCGCCTCGTGGGCGCCCACGGGCGGCGACGTGGCAAAACCTCGTCGGACCCACCCAGCGCGCGGCGCGCCCACGAGAAGCCCACGGGCGGCAACGTGGCGAAACCTCGCCTGGTCCATCCAGCACATGGGGCGCCCACGCGTCGCCCTCGGGCGGCAACGTGGCGAAGCTTCGGCGGATCCATCCAGCGCGCGGGACGCCCACGAGGCGCCCACGGGCGGCAATCTGGCGAAATTTCGTTGGATCCACCCAGCGCACAGGGTGCCTCGTGGGCGCCAACAGGGGGCAACGTGGCGAAACTTCGGCGGCAACCCAGCGCCCGGGGCGCTCACGAGGCGCCCGCGGGCGGCGAATTGGCGAAACCTTGGCGGTCCAACCAGTTCCTTCGGGGCAAAAGTAAAAAAACCCAAGTGGAAACACTCGTTGGGGAATATGTAGACGCCTATGTGTGTAGGTACACTAGCCAGCGTGGGCCCCAAGCAATACGTCATTGTACCGTGGTTGACGTTATGTGGTGCAACCTACGCGGTGCAAGCTATGTGGTGCTAGGTACGTGGTGCAATCTACGTGGTGCAATTAATTTCTGCTCGCAGTGAGTTGTCCACTCCCCTTGCTCGCGCAAACATCCCACCCACCTGCCCGCAATTTGGTTTGCAAACCTCATGCGGCGTCGATTGCGATGAGTGCTTGGCGCTGGCTGGTGCATCTCTGCGGCCGCGCCAGCCCGCGCATGTGCGCGCGCGTAGCGGCCAGGTAGTTTGGCGCGACCGATGAGGCCGCGATGGTGCTGACCGCTTGGCACATCCCAGCGGGCACTTGAGTGCGAGTCGGTGGCTTGGGCGGGTGCGGCATCAGGACAACGTCGACCATGACGATGATAGTGGCGATGTTGGTGACGACACTTCTAGACACGATGATGATGATAGTGGCGATGACGGCGCCAATGCCGATCACGCCAACGCCGGTGACGGCGTCTTCGCGTCGGTGACAAAAAGGTTTTGGAAATAATTCGAAGGAGTTCGAAATGCGCGCGCAGCAGACGCGCGAGAGTGGCTCGCATTGTGTTAGTTGACACGGATCGTGCCACCCCAGCACGCGCGCAAGGGCGTTCAAACGATTTCGACATGCGCGCGCGCAAAGCCCATGTCGTAGCATGTTACGAACATGTTGAAGAATTTATGTTGCGAAACCCAGTTTTTTTTGTTGAAACTCGATTGACATCCTTCCAAAACCGACGGTTTTTGAAGGATTTCGGGGCATGCGCAAGCGAAGTCGCGCGCGTGTGCCATTTTTTTTTTTTTTTTTTTTTTTTGTAATATGTTTCCTTTTCTTTTGTTGTTTGTAAGGGACATATATATGTATATGTATATGTATATGTATATGTATATGTATATGTATATGTATATGTATATGTATATGTATATGTATATGCATATGTATATGCACATGCATATGTATATGTATATGCATATGTACATGTACGCGTGTGTGTATATATATAATATACATATACATATTCATATATATATATATATATATATACATATATGAGAAACGATTGTGCGCGCATAATATTTTTTGCACGGGATGGCGGGGGGTGGGCGATACTGATTTGGCTGGGATAGTATGAATTCACAGGTAGGATGGACATTGGGTCCGAATCCCTTGTGTTTTATATCGGTTCCCGGGTGGTGGATAAATCCGGGGGGGGGGGGGGGAGGGTGGTAGAACCAATTTCTTTTCTAGACCAGAGAATTAGCATGGTGAAAGTTATGTGGTGCAAGTTGTGTGCTGCAAGCTACGTGGTGTCAGCTATGTGATGCAAGCTGCGTTGTGCAAGCTGTGTGGTGCACGCTATGTTGTGCAATTGTTTTTCTGTACGAGCGGGCTGCCACATTCCATGGTCTTGCAAACAGCCCACCCATCCACCCGCAATTTGGTTTGCAAAACCCACGCGGCGGCGAATGCGACGAGTGCTTGGCGTTGGCTGGTTCATCCCTGCGGCCGCGCTAGCCCGCGCATGCTCGCGCGCACAGCGGCCAGGTAGTTTGGCGCGACCGACGCGGCCGTGGTGGCGCTGACCGCTGGGCATTTCCCAGCGGGCACTTCATCGCGAGTCGATGACTTGAGCGGGCGCGGTATCATGGCGACGCCGACAACGGTAGACAGGATCCTGAAAGTAGCGACGATGGTGGCGACGGTGGCGATGACGATGGCAAGGCCAATAACGACGCCGAAGTTGATCACGCCCGCCTGTGACGATGACGATATCTTCGCGTCGACGAAGGAGGTTGTGAAGGAGTTCGACATGCGCGCGTGGCCGACATGCGCGAGTGGCTTGCGAGGTATTATCTGACACGGAACGTGCCCCCCCCCAGCACGCACGCAAAGGCTTTCGAATGATCTCGACATGCGGCGCGAGAGGCCCGCTCGGCAGAAATTGTTGACACACCACGGTTTTTTGGTTTCTTATTTGTCAACATACAGCAGAACCGCGAGCGCAGGCATTTTTTAAACGGATGTTGCACAACAGTGTTTTTTGTCTATGGTTTTGGGACATTCGATTTTTAATTCCGTGCGCAACCGAAGGTTTAAAATGATTTCCGCACGCGCGCGCGACGACGCGCGAGTGTGTGCACTTCGTTTTTTGTCTAAGGGGTTCTTGCGACAGCGCGCTCGTAATGGCGTTCGAACGATTCCGACATGCGCGCGCGAGAGGCCCGTTTGGTAGCAAGGTTGGAACATGCCGAAACCTATGGTATTCTGGATAATTCGCAAGCGCGCTATCATTTTTGGTTGAAGCTTTTTGTTGCGAAGCCATGGGTTATTGTATGTTTTCGGTTCAGGATTTTGAAATCTCTCCGAAGTTTCAGGTTGTTGAGAAATTTCGGCATCCGCGCTCGACGACGCGCGCGTGTGCACTTCGTCAGTTTTGTTGTTGTTGTTGTTGTTGTTGTTTTTCTGTTGGGGGGAATTTTGAAAATTTATGATTTGTGGGAAACAAGTGTGTGCGCGCATATTTTTGACAACGGATGAGGATGGTAAACGCCTGCCTGGGGTGGCCTGATATCACATTTCGGATGGACGATGGGGCAGACTAGTACGGAAATTGCAATACGAGAAATGCTGACCCGTTAACGGGGGTGGGTAGGTAGATCCGAAAGTTGTTTGAGAACAGGAAAATCTACGTGGTGCAAATTCTGTGGGGCAGGCTACGTGGTGCAAGCTACGTGGTGCAAGCTGTGTGGCGCACGGTATGCTGTGAAGTCTACGTGGTGCAAGCTGCGTGGTGCAAGCTGTGCGGCGTCAGCTGTGTGGTTCGGCGACAGACGGGAACGGAGTGGGGCGGAGGAGGAGGAGGAAGAGGAGGAGGGGGAGGAGGAGGAGCAGGAGGAGGAGGAGGAGGAGGAGGAAAAGGAGAAGGAGGAAGATGTGGTGCGGCGACGGACGGGAACGGGGCCGCAGGGCCCGCAGACGGGCCTCTTGTTGGGAAGCGTGGGGCGGCGACGGACGGAAACGGGGCCGCCAGGCCGGGCCCGCAGACTGACCCGGCTCCCTCGCAGGGAAGAAAGGAACCCCAACCTAAAAGTGCCGGCGCTGTTTCATTTTTTTTTTTTTTTTTTTTGTTTTCTCTCTCTCTCTCTCTCTCTCCCTTTCTCTCTCTTATATCTCTCCTTCTATGTATTCGCACTCTCTCTCTCTCTCTCTTTCTCTCTCTTTCTCTCTTGCATCCTTGCCTCCTGGGCCCATCCTTGGCCACTTTCGTTGGCCTCGCTCCGCTCGAAAAGCTTCGAAACGGCCTTCCAAGGCCCTTGCATCCTTATCGTGCATCCTGAGGATAAGGGTCGACTGTAAATCCATTCCGTGGACGATCCCGTACTCGAAGAGTGGCTTCTTCGTGGGAGTGGCCTTCGGTGCGCGACCTCCGGGGCGGCGCCGGGTGGGGGGGGGGCAAGCCCAAGCACGGAGGCCGCTGCACCGTGGCGTCGCACGGCAGGCGAGGGGGTCGGCAAGCCGCGCACCAGCGGCCCCCCTTTTTGCCCGGGGTCGCTCCTCTGCTCCTGCGCGCAGTCGAGCCCACTGCAGTCAGTCCGCATCGTAAGGATGGGCGACCTTCCCAGGGGGGTACCCTTTGCATCCTTCCCCTTCGGCCCATCCCTGGCCGCGTTCGCTGTCCGCGCCCCGCCCCCAGAGCGTCGACGTGGCCTTCCAAGGCCCTTGCATCCTTTCCGCGCATCCTTGTGATACGAACCGATTGTATTTTCTTGGATCCGCGCTGGGGCTCTTCCGGCGCCGCCCCTGGCGCAGATCCAAGAATCCCGCGCGGACCGGCGACAGTTTATGTTTATGCCGTTCTTTCTTCTGTATCAGCCCATCCTCCGTCTTGATCCTTGTCGGTGCTGCCCCCGGCATTATCCGGCCCCTCAGGGGCAACGAAAGGGGGGGATAGGCATAGGGGGGGATGCATCGACCCCCAATCGCCCAATGATCGCCGACAGGGGCTCGGTATCCCCGGCCTGTCCAGGAACGTGCGGATTATTCGCTATCGGAGGCCTATCTCCGATCTATCGGCGATGTCGTCGATTCCAGGTCGATGTCCCCCCCCTGTCCCTATCCCCCCGATCGTTGCCCCTCCGCCCCGCGCCTCCCAACCTCACTCTGCGCCCCGACGTTGCCCATCCGTCTCAGGGGAGCAACCGCGGTGGCCGCGCGCGCGCACTGGTCCTTCACGAGTAATGTGACATGTTCAGGAGGGAAAAAAACACACAGACACAATTAATCCTCGATTCCCAGGAAAATATGGGAAAATATGGGAATTGGGGGAGAAGACAAAAACCCAGAAAATATGGGAAAATATGGGGACTAATGTTATTTGTGTGTATTTATTTGTGTGTCCTAATTTCCCTTTACATGTGGGTGGGTCACGCACGCTCGTGCTCCAAACCGGGGGCCGCCCCGATCAAACAAAACCGTGCGGGCCGCATGCGCGTGCTAAGCTTCGGCGGCGAGCGAGGGGGGAAGTGAGAAGGAGAAAGCCTTCTCGGAGGGCGGTCGGACTCCTCAGAAGCCCTCGCGCCTTCGGAGGAGTCTTCTGTGCCTTCGGGGGAGGCCTAGACAATTTCTCAGAAGGCCAGGGGGACTTCTGAGCCTTCTGAGAATTCCTTGGCCTCCTCACTTCCGCCCCTCGCTCGCACCCAAAAGAAAAGCTGGGACCATCCCCTTCAAATATTGCCATGCGGTCTACCTGCGCGCGCGCGCTAAGCGGGCCCCATCCCTGTCAGCCTTTCCCGTGCGGGACACGCGCGCGCCGATCACTATCAACACCACCGTCCGGATACCCACACGAGCTCAGAAAAGCTGGCACGGCGGATCCTAACGGACTGACTGCAGCACTCGACTTTCCCTCCTCCTCCTCCTCTTCCTCCTCCTCCTCCTCCTCCTCCTCGCTCTCACTTCTCCGCCGCTCCCCTCCCCCCTCCGCTCCCTCTCCCCGCCCCTCCGCGAGGAGAAGATGGCCGCCAGCGCCGGCGCGCCCATGACCCTCTGCCTGCTGGCGCTGCTCGTGCGCTCCGCCGCCGCCTTCCGCGCGCTCCCGCCGGAGAGCGCCCACCTCCAGGCCACCGAGGCTCGGAGACCCGGGCGAGGCGAGCCGAGACGAGCGGCAGCCGCTCCAGCGCGGCCCCCGGGCCCCTCCCCAGGCCCAGGCGCGCCAGTTCTCCGAGCTGCGCCCAGCCGCTTCGACGAGGGGACGTTTCACGAGCTGACAGCTCACACCCAGACCCGTTCGACCCTGGGAGTTCCTGGGCTGAACTTCCGGGGAGGGCTACGTGGGGGTGCGCGTGTGCTGCCAGATAAAGGGGCCCCCGCTCGAACGGGAGCCCCTCTCGGGGTCCGACAGCTCGCGCCCATACCCCTAGCGGCTTCATCGCCTTTTGCCCTTCCCCAGTGTTTGAGTGTGGGCTGCTCGCCGACCCGCGGCAGTTGTCTCCACCCGCCCTCCTTGGAGGCGGAGATGCGCTCGTTCCTCGATGGCCCCGGCGAGGCCGACCGGGAGGTCCTTGCCGCCGCAGGGGTCCTCGCCGCCGGGGACAAGCTCAGGGGGCTTGCACGGACCCCCACTTGCCCACGGATCGCTGCTAGGGGCCCAATATCGGCCACGCACCGAGGGGGGCAGGGGGAGGCGGGAGGGCTTCTCAGAAGCACCACTGCTTCTTAGAAGGCGCGGGCCTTGCCCGTAGATGTTGCAGGGCCAGCGCCTGCTAAGAAGCAGCCTCCTTCTAAGAAGCCTTCCCCGCTCCCCCTCCCCCCTTTTCTGCGCGCCGCCCACAGGAGCCTGCTCCGCCCAGGGCCGTTTCGTTTCGCTGCCTCTGGGGCCTACGGTGGGGGCGCTGGTTCAGGACTCTGCCGGGGAGGCCTCAGGCCCTGGGGGATCCCTTAGCTGAGGAGGGCGGCGGTGATGTGCACGGCCAACCCACCATTGGAGCTCCACCTGTTGCCAGGCCCTGGATGCCTTGTCCAGTGGTTCCTTGTCCAATGCCCTCGCCGTATCCCCGATCTCTCGGTGATGCATCCCCGATCCCAGGGTCGACCCTGAGCTCCGACGTTGCGGAACAAAGTGCAGCATCGCGAAAAGCCAGGGTTGGAGCGCTAAAGCCTGCCAGATTTTTCGAGCCGGATCGATCTGTGATGCTGCCGGGCCGAAGCCCGGTGAGAAACGACCGGCGCAAAAAGAGTGCGACGCCGGGTTCTCAGGGGATGCCCCCCCCCCGGGAGCCAGTTGCCCTCTTGGCTTCCCCTTCGGCGGCAGATCGTGGGAGCCCCACACGCGCTCGCAGTTCCTTCTTTCGAGTGTCCTCGTGTCTGGAAGCGGCGTCTGGTAGTCGATGAGACAGCGCCGCCTCAACGTCGCTCAGCGTCGACCAGCGTGGATCCGCCTCGAGCTAGCGTGCATTGGCGTCGACAAGCGTCGCTTCGCACGAGCCAGCAAGATGGTATGGGAAGCTCCAATGAGTTGCTAGCGAACATCGTCCCCCTGACCTTCCCCCCTCAGGTGGAGGGTTTCTCCGAAGGGCTTAGGCGACCCGTCCCCCTCGTCCTCCTCCTCCTCCTCCTCCTCCTCCTCCTCCTCCTCCTCCTCCTCCTCCTCCTCCTCCTCCTCCTCTCCTCTCTCCTCCTCCTCCTCCTCCTCCTCCTCCCCCTCCTCTCCTCCTCCTCCTCCCCCTCCTCCCCCTCCTTCTCCTCCTCCTCCTCCTCCTCCTCCTCCTTCTCCTCCTCCCCGGGTCGCCTACGGCCCCGGGGGAAGCCGTGCACCCTCAGGTGCTCGTGGTTTCCGCGGCGTTGCACGGGGCCCTCGGCTGCCCGCGGCTGGCGCGGGGCTCCGCCGCCGCCGGCGCGGTGGCAGCGCTGTACGCGCTGCGGCTGCTGGACGAGCGGGCCCTCGGGCGACGACGACGACGACGGCGACGACATCGGCGACGACGGCGACGACATCGGCGACGACGGCGACGGCGACGGCGACGGCGATGGCGATGGCGATGGCGACGGCGCCGGCGATGACGATGACGTCGGCGACGACGTCGGCGACGGCGATGACTGCGACGGCGACGACGACGACGATGGCGACTTCGACGGCGACAACGACGGCGACGGCGGGTGGCGTCGGCGAGGACGGCGACGACGGCGATGGCGACGGCGACGGCAACAGCGACGGCGACGGCGACGACGACCTCGGCGACGACGGCGATGACTGCGACGACGACAGCGACGACGGCGACGTCGATGGCGATGGCGACTTGCGGCGGCGACAACGGTGGCGACGGCGACGACGGCGATGATTGCGATTACAACGACGACGGCGACGGCGATGGTGACTGCGACCGACGGCGACGACGAAGACGACCACGGCGACGACGACGATGATGACGGCGTGGATGGAGACGGCGACGGCCGGCGGCGACGGCGTCGACGGCGAAGACGACGACGCCCACGACGACCGCGGCGAAGACGACGGCGATGGCGATGGCGACGGCGACGGCGGCGGCGACGACGGCGACGACGACGGCGACGACGGCGACGACTGCGACGACTGCGACGACTGCGACGGCCACGACGACGACGGCGATGGCGATGGCGACGGCCCACGACGACGACGACGGCAGCGGCGACGCAAGGAGGACGAGGGCGACGATGACGACGACCACGACGACGATAAAGGTGACGACGACAACGGCGATGGCGATGGCGATGGCGACGGCGACGGCGGCGGCGGCGGCGACGGCGACGGCGACGACTGTGATGATGGTGACGGCGACGACGACGATGGCGATGGCGACGGCCGCCGCTACGACGACGACGGCGACGACGGCGACGACGACGACGACGACCACGACGACGACGACGGCGACGACGGTGACGGCGATGGCGACGGCGGCGACGGCGACAGCGATGACCATGGCGACGGCGACGGCGGTGGCGACGAGGACGAGGACGACGACGACGACGACGACAACGGTGACGGCCACGACGGCGACGACAACGTCGACGGCGACGACGACGACGACGGCAGCTGAGACGAAACCGATGACTGCGGCGACGACGATGCTGGCGACGGCGACGGCGATGGAGGGAGCGGCTGTGCATTCGTGTGGGCGGCCCCAGACGCGGCGCCGTGGACAGAATCACGATGGGAGGTCCTTTTGTACCGTCCTCGGGTTCCAGGGGCCTCCACGGGGCCCCAGGCTGGCAGACGGAGGCGGACGGTGCGTCGGTTCAGGAGTGTTCCCAGGAGGCTTCAGACCCTGGAGGATTCCTTATCTGATGAGGGCGGCGGTCGCTTCCAAGAGGCTTGCACCAGTCCGCTGGCCCCCACAGCAGCGAATTCGGGGAGAGTCGTGCCGCTGTGCCTGGCCTGTGGGTCAGGAGCCTCGGGGATGCAGGGGAAGGTCTCCTGGAATGCCTCTCTTGCAGGGCTCTGGGGGGCATCTGGTTGGCTTTTTGGGCCTCTCGGGGGCCTCCTGGGGGTCTCTTGGGTGCCTCTTGGAAGAATCTTGGGGCCTCTTGTCGGCGCCTCGTGCGTCACTGGGGGCTTGGGGGCCATCACGGCAGGAAGACTCGAGATGTCATTTTGTATTGCCACTCTTGGACCACTCTTGGGGCCCTCCTCGGCCATCTTCAGGGGGGCCCCACTTGTGGGCCTCATGGCCCGTCTTGGGACGATCTTGGAGGTTCCTTGGGACCGTTGTGAACGCTGTCAAGACGAAAAAGGCGTACATGTTGAAAATACAGGTTTTCCAAAGGACATGGGGCGATGTTTGCCTCTTGGACCCCTCTCGGTGGCCCTCTGGGAGCATTCTTGGGCTGTCCTGGGGGCGTCGTTGCCCGTCTTGAAGCCATCTTGGACCGTCGTGGGTTTACCCTCGGGCCGTGTCGTTGCTCTCTTGGATAGTCTCGGAGCTCACTGAGCCGTTTCGGGGCTCTTTGTTCCAAAGGGTCCCTGGGGTGCGTGGGCGAGCTTGTCCCCCCCCTCTCCCCCCCCCTCCTGCCCCCCCCCCCCCCAGCCCCAGCCCCCCCCCCCCTTCAGTATGAAGTCGGGCCTGTCCCTCTACAGGAGGAACATCCAAACATAGTAAAAAATAGTAGGTGGACGATTTTGGATCACTTTTATCATTTTTGGTTACTTTGTTGGGAGTTTCTGATTTTTCAGCCAGAATCCGCCTGCAGGGGGACATGCCCGACCTAACTCTAATACCATTTTTGGCCACGGGGGAGGGGGAAAGGGGGATATGGGGACAGCGGGTCATCCCTTACGTCGGCAGGCGAGGGTCGACGGATCCATGGCCAAGCCTCCACTGGTGTTCCCCCAGGTTTGCAGACCCTGCCCTCCTCATGTGCAGTGTACTGGTTCCTGATCCGATGCCCTTATTGTATCGTGTCCAGATGGCACAAACTCAGCGGTCACAGCCAGCGTCGCCGGCTCCATGGGCAGGGGTTGTCCAAAGGTCTTCCCACGTGCCTCGCCTGCGAGGGCCGAAGGAATTGGCTTCTTCCTCGGCGGAAGCCGGGGGACAGGGCGGCGGAAGCCCGCGGAAGTACAGCGAGGCTACCTCCGCTGGCGGAAGCCGCTGGAAGGCCAGCGGAAGCCGGCGGAAGCAAGAGTGGGTCTCCCAGGAGACGGCAATTCTTTTGGGTTCAGGGCTTCCAGAAGCGGCCACAGGCGGGGCTCTGGGACCGCCAGGAAACGGCCCAGGACGGATCGACTAGACGTATTTGTGACTTTTCGCCGGATTGACCTTTGGTGCTGGCCCAGTGGGATCCCCCGATCGCAGAGCGCGAAGCGGTAGCAGCGGCTTGCGCGCCTGGGTTTGGCCACCCCACGTCACCCTTTGAACCGCGCACCAAAAGTCATTCGTGCGTACACCCATCAGACATCTCGAGAAGCGCGTCGATGTCAACGGACTGCATACTTCGATTCGTAGAATCAAGAGTCAGGACTGGGCCCTGGGCGTTCTTTTTTGGGCTGTCTCTTTGTCGTGGACTGCTCGTATACCTGGACCTGGACTACGGCCTCGGAAAACGCTCAGAGCTACGGCCATGCTCCTGGCTCGAAGTTCTCCGAGCTGTAATTGAAGAAGGAAAAACCACACAAACATAAACTTTTGGCGCTCCGCGCGGATTTCTTGGATCCGCGCCTGGGCCCCCCGGCGGCGCCTCTGGCGCCGCCCCTGGTGCGCTCCGCGCGCCAGAGAGGGGTCAGAGCCGATCCGAGAAATCCGCGCGGACCTTTGATTCTTTTTATGTTATGCCATTCTTCGTTTCCCGATGTATATCGGCGGACAGCGCCCAATAGCGCGTGCTCCGCGCCCAACGGCGCCCAACAGCGCTCCATACCGCTCCACCGCGCTTAACTAGCGCCCAGCTGGCGCCTAGATCGTGCCCCACGGCGGCCGCTGTGCTCCAATATGAGGGAGATGCGTCGCGTGAGCTCTGCGCGCTGTTTGGGCGCCAGTGGACGCGCTATTGGGCGCCACGGGGACGGACATCGAGTGGGGGATCGACTACACCATTCATGTACACCCAAATTGAGTTGCTTCGTCGAATCTA
>CAUYUJ010012816.1:0-2500 GCA_963575745.1 Prorocentrum cordatum
TATTGAATCGCTTCGCTCATTCCGCCGGCCCGTGATATGGCATCGCTGGTTTTTGTCGGTGTGTTCGTTGCCCATGTTGCGCTCTTGGGGGCGGGTGTCGTTCGGACGCGTTGCGTGGGGAGTTTTGATGGTGAAGCAGTTCCCTGGGGGTCGTCTCTCGATGGGGCGAAATAGAGTCGTCGTCAAGATGCTTCTTGGGGGGGCCTCTTGGGGTCTGTTGAGAGGCCGTTCGGGGGCGCCTGGGAGACAGGTTTGAAGCCTTCTGGGGCTTCTTTTGGGCCTCCTGGGAGTCTCCTGGGGCCTCTTGGCGACATCTTGGGGCCTCTTGGAGGCCTCTTGGGGCCTCTTTGGGACCTCCTGGGCGCCTTCTGGGACGGAGGGCTCCATTTTTGAGTTCTCCGTATCCCTCCTGAGTCCCTCTTGGGCCCGTCTTGGGGCCTCTTGGTCCGTCTTGGGCGGCACTTGGGCCGTCTTGAGGGCTCTCTTGGGTCGTTTCGGCGCCGTCTTGGGAGCTTCGTGGGCCGTCTTGGAGCGGTCTTGGGGGCCTCTTGGGCCGTCTTGGAGCGTCCGGAAGCCGAAAAAGCCAGCGTCTTGGAGGCCTCTTGGGCTGTCTTGGGGGCCTTTTGGGCCGTCTTGGGGTCATCTTCGGCGTCTTCGAGCGCTCTTTGGGCGTCTCGGGGGCCTCTTGGGCAGTCTTGGGGGCCTCTTGGGGCACTCTGAGCGCGCTCTGGGGAGCCTGAGAGGCCGCACCCAGAAGGAAAAGTATGTATGTATGTATGTATGTATGTATGTATGTATGTATATATATATATATATATATATTTATATATATATTTGTATCTAGGATCTGATTTATTATATGGACATCTAGGATCTAGGATATACACGTAACCTATCCAGATCTAGGATATATCATAGATCCTAGATCTGGAGGGAGAGATCGACCCTGAGATTCAACGCTGCGTCTTAGTTGAAGGGCCTCGGCGACCCTGAGATCCGACGTTGCGAAAAATACAGTATAGCCAAAACTCACGACCAGAGCCTACGTGCTTTGAGCATGATCGATCTGTGATGGTCTAGGCCTGACGCCAGGTGAACACGCTGGTGAGCAACATGTGTAACGCGCAGATCTCGGGGGAGGCCGAGATCGAGGGATCGGCTACACGTAGGAGTGACCCTTCCCCGGAGTGACCTTCGGTGCGGGCCCATGGGGGTCCCCGGATCGCCGAACGCGATGCGGCAGTGGCGTCCTGCGCGCTTGTGCTTGGCCCCCCCGCGGCCCTCCCAAACTCCGCGCACCAAATGCCACTCTTACCCAGGGTCAGTCTTGCGTGTAGCCGAGGGAGGCCGAGGTCGAGGGAAAACGCTTGGCTTAAGCAAACATCCAATCGTCGGAGGATCTGGGGACCTCTGCGATGCCTGCGATGCCTGCCGCGGTTTGGCGCGGCTGCCCTGGAGGGCCAGACGACAGTGATTGAGCGGACGCTGCATGAAGAAGGAGGCGATGAAGTTGCATGCGTAAGGAGGGAGGAGGAGGACGAAAGGATGGGGAGCAGGAGGAGGAGGAGGAGGAGGAGGAGGAGGAGGAGGAGGAGGAGGAGGAGGGGGGGGAGGAGGAGGTAGGAGGCCTGGGGGGGGGAGGAGGGGTGGAGGAGGAGGAGGAGGAGGAGGAGGAGGAGGAGGAGGAGGGGGAGGAGGAGGAGACGGATACGGAAGCGGAGACGGGAAGGGAGGAAGGCGGGCAGCAGGGAGAGGATGTCCTGGACAACGCAGGCATCCCACTCAGGCTGTGGGGCAAGATCGGCCCAGGGCCTCGCTTCGCGGGCCCGCCCGAGGCAGTGGCGGCCGTGCACGCGGCGAACGGCACGAGCACAGACGCGCGGGAGGGCGACTGCACGTCTGGGTCGCCGAGCAGCTCCACCGCCGGCTGGTGGCCCGCGCCAGGGCACGAGGCCCCTGCGGGCCGCTCCCCCCAGAGGTCCGCGGCTCCGCAGCAGCAGAGCGGCTGGTTTTGGGGTATTTTCGGCCTCTGGGGGCTCTCGACGGGCCCCGGGACCGTCCGACAAGAGCGATTCGGGCTGAAGTACCGGCCCCAGGGAGGTGGTCCAGACCACCTCTGGGGGCCGTCCGGGGCCCATGTCGATCCGCTCGTTCCGATTCGAGATCGATTCTGGCCGGCCCGATACTATTCGAGTCTGACATTCCGACCGTCCGATGCGGCCCGATACTGGCATCAGCGCCGTCGTGCATCCATGCGCAGCCGATCCGATTCGATTCCGACTCCGAGCCGATGCTGCCTGATCCGACGCGCATTCCGATTCGATCCGACTTCCCGAATCGACGCTGCCTGATCCTGGCCTTTCTGTGCCCGTGCCTCGTTTTCGCCTCGTTCTTGGGCCTTCTGGAAGGCCCTCGTCCCTCCACGGCTGGATTCGCCCCGAAAGTCTGGGCGGAGCGCACCCTGGGAGAGGTCTGGGGAGTACAGAGCGGTGTGTCGCTG
>CAUYUJ010012816.1:7500-13318 GCA_963575745.1 Prorocentrum cordatum
GAGGAGGAGGAGGAGGAGGAGGAGGAGGAGGAGGAGGAGGAGGAGGAGGAGGAGGAGGAGAGGAGGAGGAGGAGGAGGAGGAGAGAGGAGCATTTGACTAGAGGGGTCGGGGCCCGACCCCTCTGGTCAGATGCACGCTTTTGGGTTTTCTGGGGCCCACCCGAGGGATCTGTTCCTCTGCTTCGGCTCCAGTTCGATTCCAATTCGGCGCAGGTTCGACTCAGGTTCGATTCGCGTTCGACTCAGGTTCGACTCAACTTCGACTCGAGTCGACGGACGTTCGACGCAGCTTCGACGCACGAGCAGGGTGATTGGCTTCAAGAAGGTCCTCAGAATGCAGAATGAGCATATAACTCTAGAATGGGTGCCAACTGTTGAACGGCCATGAACTTTCTACTAAAGAGCCCTGCCCCGATTGATTCCTTTCTTGGGTGCGCTGACTGAACGACTCCGCATGTCGGGGTGCTTCTTATCAGGTTGTTTTTTTTTCCGGCTCTCCCTTTTTCCTGCTTGATGTTTGCTCCCCACGGCTACCGGCCCGTCCCAGACGTGGTTTCCTTCCCGTTCCCAGTGTGAGTGCTGTAAGCGTTTTGGCAGATCTCCCAGGCATCGCTTCCAAGGCTCGCGGGCAGCGCCTTGGCAGCTCCTACGAGACGTTTTTTTGTGTTGTTTTGTCCTTGTTTTCCGCCAGACTTCCAGATTCGGGACACGATTGTCGACATTTGATTTACTCGATGAAAGAAATCTGGGTTATCGGGATCGCTCCCTCCCCCCGCCTCCCCGGGATAAGCTGACCTTGTCGGTTGCGTGGGTGCGAACGGGGGTACGCATTATTTGTGCGCCCTTGCATGCGTGGTTCTGCCTGAAGCAAAAAGTCAAGGGAGGCAAAGCCACCCGGACCGGACAGTTGGCGTTTACTGAACGGCCCTGGACGTTTTCTCAACAGCCCGCCCAGTTCGGTTCCTTCTTTTGGCGTTTTTGCTGCACGACTTCGCGTGTCGGGGTGGTGGTTGTGGGGGTGGATTTTGTGACTTTACGAAGGCCAGGTTTCCGGCCCGCACCCCCCCCCTCCCTGCCCCCTCCCTGCCCCCATCGGATGACCCTGGCCATCATCGAGCAAATCGGGGGCACCGCTCCCTGGGCCTCGCGGCAGCGCCCAGGCAGCAGTTTCCGCGCAGCGCCTCCCGTGCGCGAGGGCACCTGCCCGGGCAGCTCGCGGCCTGCGCCCCCGGGGCCCCGCGGGCGGCGCCCGGGGAAGCTCCAGGGCGCAGCGCAGGGCCTCTCTGCCCGCCCCCCCTCGCCCCCTCCGCGCCCCGAGCCGCGGCGAGGCCGCGCCCGCGCTCGGCGGCCACGCCAGGGACAGCGACAGCGTCGCGCTGGCCGCCGCGGCGGCGGCGGCGGCCGCCCAGGGCCCCCCCAGGCCGGAGGGCGTCGACCGCACACCCGCGGCCAGGAGGACGGAGGGTCGCGGGATCGAGGAGGAGGAGGAGGAGGAGGAGGAGGAGGAGGAGGAGGAGGAGGAGGAGGAGGAGGAGGAGGAGGAGGAGGAGGAGGAGGAGGAGGAGGAGGAGGAGGAGGACGATGACGAGGAGGAGAGTCTTTCCAGCTTTTCCATAGGCTCTCGGCGGTTTTCCTGCCTGGGGATGCGCCCCCGCAGCTGCGCCTCTCGCCGAGGGGCGCTCTTCCCGGGGGGGGGGGGCTGGATATCGTCCCGAGCGGCCGCCGGAGTCCGGGGCCGTGGGCTGGGAGCCAGGCCCGAGTCATGGCCGCGAAACCGAGTCGTGGTCGAGAAACCCAGTCCTTCTGCGGGCCCCGAGGATATACACCGCCTTGGGGGCAACGATAGGGGGGGGATAGGCACAGGGGGGGGGGCGATGCATCGACCCCCAATCGGGCCCGATAGCCCCAACCTGCTCAGGAAGGTGCGGATTCACTCTCGGGGGCCTGTCGCCGATCTATCGGCAGTACTAGGTCGATGCATCCCCCCTATGCCAGTCCCCCCCTATCGTTGCCGCCCAGGGCGAGGGAGGTGGTGGTGGCGTACATGTGTGGGCCCCGTGCATTCCGCGGCGGGGATTTATCCATTACCACCGCCTGGGGATTCCATCTTCGCGGACCTCCACAGGCGGTGGATCTGGATGTCTTCGGCCCCCTCGAGGGCCGAGCTGTATCCATATCCACCGCCCGCTGGGCCACCAGGACGTGGGCCCGCAGGCGGTGGACATGGACAGGTTCCCGCCTCGCAGTCCTGGTCTGGCCGGACGCCGAGGATCGAGGGATCGAGGGATCGAGGGCCGAGGGTCCGAAGATCGAGGGATCGAGGGCCGAGGATCGAGGGATCGAGGGATCGAGGATCGAGGCATCGAGGACGCCGAGGGACCGAGGAGGTCCTGCCTGTCCTCGGCCTCTGGAGAGGCCCGCCGGGGGGCCCCAGGACCGTCAGGAGCGGACCCCGGGGCGAAAAGCGGCCCAGGATGGATCCTCTTGGCATCGCTCGGACGTGTGCATTTTTCTTTTGGCGAGGGCCATCGAGGAGCATCCTTGATCATTTGATGAAACATACACGCACGAAGCCGAAAAATGCACGGGACATGAACGTCCGAGCGACGGCAAGGGGTGGGGTGCAGGGGCCGAGGCTGGATCGGGACCGCACCGCGTGGCGAGTCGGTGGGGATTCGGAGCCGCCGCAGGATCTCGGGGCTCGGGTCGCTCTCTCTTTGCGAGGACGTCTCGGACAAGCTGGGGCCTCCAGAGGGCCCCCAGACCGCGCGGTGGCGGACCGCGCGGTGAGGCATCGAGGGATTCCGAGGCCACCACGCGGTCCGTCGCCGCGCGGTTTTTGGGCCCCGAGTTGGAGCGGAGGTTGGGTTCGGCAGCCTCGCGGTCCGTTGCCGACGCGGCGACGGCCCCGGCGCGGGCGCTCCAGGTTGCGCGCTCTGTCGCCCTCCGTCGGGCCCCGGGGCACGGGTCGATCTGGCTCGGGGAGAGCCGCAGAAGTATGGGGTCCGCTGGACTCTGGCCGTGTTTTTGGCCCGATGTCGTGTTGCATCTTCGGTTGCCGCGTCGGATCCAGGGTGGCGCGAGCCGTGTGTCGACGCGGCGGCGACCCCGCCGCGGGCGTTCCAGCTTGAGCGCCACCAGTGGCCCAGAACCGGCCAATACGGCGCGGTCTTGCGATCGAGAAGCCGCCGACCGTTCAGGGCTGAACGATCCACTCGGTGCCAGACACCGACGCCGAACTCGCCACGACCCGAGCCAGTCGAATCCTGGCCAGGCCAGTCTTGGGCTGAGGATTATCAGGAGGGGAAGAAACACACAGACACAATTAATCGTCGATCCCCCAGAAAATATGGGAAATGGGGGGAAGACGAAAACCCAGAAAATATGAGGGATTATTTTATTTGTGTGTATCTATTTGTGTGTCCTGGGGCCCCTTCAGATTGGCTTGCAGCTGCCCTCCTTCTCAAGCCATGGGGGGGGCAGCCGCATCGAGCAAGAGCTCGGCCCGCGAGCAGGCGCCCCGCCGACGGCCGTCTCGCACTCCCCCGATGGCCACAGGGACCCACGGACAGTGCCGTTTTTCATACATGCTCCGCGTGCGGATCATGTGTGAAACATGCGGGGATCGTTTTTTTTTTTTTTTTTTTTTTTTTTTTTTTTTTCCTTCCCTGGAAGCGCCTCGAGTCCGGCGACAGCACAGGGCCCAGGGAGCGGAGTGGCCGCCCCGCGCGTCTGCAGCCAACGACCACCCTCTGGGGAGACGCTGCCTGGTGGACGCCTAAGGGGGTCTGGAAGGCTGGCCTCCCCCCCTCCAGGCCCCCAAAAAACACATGCGGGGATTTAGTACTAAACACAACGATGAGTTCATGCATACATTAATTCATACATCAGTCATATGTTAAACATCCGGTATTTTCAAAAGTCCTGTGTATTTACTGCCCTGGAAGCTCTGGGGCACTCCTGAGGACCCTCAGAGATCGACGAAGGACGTGCCCCGAGACTTCTCACAGCAAGACCTCTTACAGTCAAGACGCTGAAATAAGGAACAATTTGAGTTTTCTCAAGGGGCTCGATGTTCCTTAGGCTCCTCCATCGCTGCTCCTCCTGCCCTCCTGGGGCACTGCGGCGCTTTCAGGGCCAAAATGGGGCTTCGTTCCCTATTTGGCGTTCCTTCTTTCAGCGGCCCGACTGTATATCGCATGTGCCTATTGCATGCACCGATTCTGGGCCCAGGACACTACCGGTGTGAGTGTATGCTGTATACCCGTACCCCCGACGTTATTGTTTTCCATGACGTGGACGCCCAGGGCCCCAGAGGTCTGGAGTCCTTCCCCGGGACCGGCTTTAATCCCGAGTGGTTTTATGACGGTCCCGGAACCCAGGGAGGGCTCCCCAGAAGCCAATAGCGGAGAAAAACGGTCCGTGGTGTTTTTTCCACGACGCGAGCCCAGACATCTCGCGCTGCAATTTTTTCCGATCCGTGGACGACGGAAGTCTGGACAACTTCCCTAGGGTCGACTTTTCATCCTGAATAGTTTTTGATGGTCCTGGGGCCCACTGAGGTCTCTGGAGGCCAGAAACGGCCGGAAACCGGTCGTTCCGGTTTCTCGGAGCCTCGGATCTTTCAGTCGTGTTTTGTCATGACGCGAGGGGGTCTTGGGCGACGAGCGGGGGGTTACGTGAAGGGGGGCAGGTCTTCTCAGAAGGCGGTGGGGGGAGAAGCCGTCTATGTCTGACGAGAAGACCTGGGAGACTTCTCAGAAGGCGCGAGGGCTCCTGAGAAGTCCCGTCGCCTTCTGACGAGGCCTGCGGCCGGACCAAGGGATACGATCGAGGCCAGCTCGGGGAGGGCACCTTGCTGTTCTTGGTGTTTGTTGGATGTTTTTGTGCACCCTGGGGAGGGTACCCTTGGATGTTCTGCTTGTTTTGGCCGACGGAGGGTCTCATGAGGAATATTCGAAAGTGGTTATACTCTGTAACGATATTTGAATATCTTTTATCCAACCATCCTGTGGTGTTGGGTCCTCGTTTTGAAGAGACGGTCCCCGCGTTCCCTCCCTTCCTTCCTTCCCCCTCCCCTCCTTCCTCCTCCATCATTATCGTCACCCACCTCACTCATGCACACCCCTCACACGTTTAGTGGCCCCACAGGAGCTCCGCTGAAGGCCCCAGCGGTGCCGTTCGCGTGCGTCCCCGCCACCTATTTCGGCACGCCCCTCACACGTTTCGTGGCCCCAGAGGAGCTCCGCCGAAGGTCTCAGTGGTGCCGTTCGCGTGCGTCCTCGCCACCCATTTCAGCACGCCCGTCACACGTTTCGTGGCCCCATAGGAGCCCCGCCGAAAGTCCCAGTGGCGCAGTTCGCATGCGTCCCCGCCACCAATGTCGGCACGCCCCTCACACGTTTCGTGGCCCGATAGGAGCTCCGCCGAAGGTCCCATAGTGGCACAGGTCGCATGCGTCCTCGCCACCCATTTCGGCACGCCCCTGACGCGTTTCGTGGCCCCTTAGGAGCTCCGTTGAAGTTCCCAGTAGTGCCGTTCGCATGCGTCCCCGCCACCCATTTCGGCACACCCCTTCCGTGTTTCGTGGCCCCATAGGAGCTCCGTTGAAGGTCCCACAGGTGCTGTTTGCATGCGTCCCCGCCACGCATTTCGGCGCGCCCCTCACACGTTTCGTGGCTCCATAGGAGAACCCGAAGGTCCCAGTGGCACAATTCGCATGCGTCCCCGCCAACTATTTCGGCACACCCCTCACGAGTTTCGTGGCCCCGGAGCTCCGTTGAAGGTCCCGGAGGCCCCCGCCATCCATTTCGGCACA
>CAUYUJ010012817.1:0-13303 GCA_963575745.1 Prorocentrum cordatum
ATCGGTTTCGGAAGGATGTCAAAATCGTGTGACCAAAAAACCCTTCAAAAAACACGAGGTTTCGCAACACGGATTTTCAACAAAAGCGTTCGCGCGCGCTCTTGCGTCGTCGTCGTCGTCGTCGCCGTCCTCCCTCCTCCCGCGTCGTTGTCGTCGTCGTCGTCGCCTACGTCGCCCTCTGTCTTTCCTCGTGTTCGTCGTCGTCGTCCTCTTTGGCGTCGTGGTCGTTTCCGTCGTCGTTGTCGCCGTGGTCGTCCTTCCTCATCCTCCCTCGTCGTCGTCGTCGTCCGTCGTCGGCGTCTCGTCCACGTCCCTCCTATTTCGTCGCCGTCGTCGTCGTCGTTGTCGTTGTCGTCGTCGTCTTCCCTCCTCCCTCGTCGTTGTCGTCGTCGGCGTCGCCGTCCTTCCTCCTTCGTCGTCGTTCGCGTCGTCGCCGTCCTCCCTCCTCCCTCGTCGTTGTCGTCGTTGTCGTCGTTGTCGCCGTCGTCGTCTTTCCTCCTCCCTCGTCGTCGCGTTCGTTGGCGTCGTCGTCGTCGTTTTCGTCGTCGTCGGCGTCGGCGTCGTTGTCGTCGTCGTAGTCGTCGGAGACGTCGTCGGTGTCGTCCTAGTCGTTGTCGTCGGTGTCGTCATAGTCGGTCTTCACAGGTTTTGCAAACCAAGTTGCGGGTGGGTGGGTGGGATGTTTGCGCGAGCACTGGGGATGACGACTTCAAGTTCAGCAGAGTGGATTCTCCTTTCTGAAAGACTAATAGATTCTACCCCCCCCCCGGATTTATCGGGACCCCCGCGCGTGCTGTAAATTACATATGATTCTGACCACATGTCCATCCTAAATATGAATTCATACTATCCCAGCCAAGCCGGTATCCCCCCCCCCTGCGGTTCCCTTGCAAAAAAAAAAAAAAACACTATGCGGTGACATTTTTTGCTCTAGCATAACACTTGTTTCGCAAATCCCTTGCAAAAAATGGGACGAAATGCGCACGCGCGCGTCGTCGCGCGCGCATGCCGAAATCCTTCAAAAACCTTCGGTGCCGGAAGGATTTCGCAATCGAGTTTCCAAAAACCATACAAAAACAAATGGTTTCGCAACACTGATTTGCTAAAAAAACTTCCGCGCGAGGTCTTGCGAAATCTTAAGAAAACCAGAGGTGTTCCAAGATTTTCACAAAATGTTACCAAACGGGCTTCGCGCGCGCGCATGTCGAAATCTGTCGAACGCCCTTGCGCGTGTGCCGTCGCGAGAATCCTCTGCAAAAAACGGGACGAAGTGCAGACGCGCGCGTCGTCGCGGGCGTATGCCGAAATCCTTCAAAAACCATAGGTTTCGGAAGGATTTCAAAATCGTGCGTCCAAAAAACCTACAAGAACCCAAGGTTTCGCAACACGGATTTTCAACAAAAGCGTGCGCGCGCGCTCTTGCGTCGTCGTCGTCGTCGTCGTCGTCGTCCTCCCTCCTCCCTCGTCGTCGTCGTCGTCGTCGTCGTCTTCTGTCTTTCCTCGTCGTCGTTGTCGTCGTCTTGGCGTCGTCGTCGTTTCCGTCGTCGTTGTCGCCGTGGTCGTCCTTCCTCCCTCGTTGTCTTCGTCGGCGTCTCGTCGTTGTCCCTCCTATTTCGTCGCCGTCGTCGTCGTCGTCGTCGTCGTCGTCGTGGTCTTCACTCCTCCCTCGTCGTTATCCTCATCCCTCGTCGTCGTCGTCCGTCGTCGGCGTCTCGTCGTCGTCCCTCCTATTTCGTCGCCGTCGTCGTCGTCTTCGTCGTCGTTGTCATCGTCGTCGTCTTCCCTCCTCCCTCGTCGTTGTCGTCGTCGGCGTCGCCGTCCTTCCTCCTTCTTCGTCGTTGGCGTCGTCGCCGTCTTCCCTCCTCCATCGTCGTTGTCGTCGTTGTCGCCGTCGTCGTTTTTTCTCCTCCCTCGTCGTCGTCTCCGTTGGCGACGTCGTCGTCGTCTTCGTCGTCGTCGTCGGCGTCGTTGTCGTCGTCGTCGGTGTCGTCGTCGTCGTTGTCGCCGTCGAAAACATTGGAGACGTCGTCGGTGTCGTCGCAGTCGCTGTCGGCGGCGCCGTCGTCGTCAATGTCGCTGTCGTCGTCGGCATCGGTGTCGTGGCCAAGTGCCATGTGGTACCTACCGTCACGGTCTTGTGTGAAGAGGTCTTGCGACCAAGTTGCGGGTGGGAGGGTGGGATGTTTGCACGAGCAGTGGAGAGGACAGCTTCAAGACGGTCAAGATTAATTGCACCGCGTAGATGATTGCGCGACGTAGGTTGCACCCCACAGCCTGCGTGCACCACATAGACTGCGCCACGCAGATTGCGCCAAGGCTCTACCCCACCCAACACTGACCGAGCCCCCTTCGAGCACTGCCATGGACATACAATGTTGCCCCATCGCCTATCTTGAGCATGTAGGACCAAAGCACCCCTCATCCTCTACATCGCCGCGCGCGCATGCCGGAACTGTTTCTACCTAACAGCGAAGACTGATAGGTTTCTAACGAAATCAAAAAACAACATTTGATGACTCCCCAAGGGGGTCTGGGCGGAGGCCGGACAGGCGAGGGCCGGACTCGTTTTAAGCAAACAGTCGCACACTTCGTGCTCTTCGACCTCCCAGAACTCCATTCCCGGGCCACATTTTGAATGCCCGGAGCCAACTGTAGGCCACTTCGTGCTCTTCGACTTCCCAGAACTCCATTCCCGGGCCACATTTTGGATGCCCGGAGCCAACTGTAGGCCACTTCGTGCTCTTCCACTTCCCAGAACTCCCTTCCCAGGCCACATTTTGGATGCCCGGAGCCAACTGTAGGCCACTTCGTGCTCTTGACTTCCCAGAACTCCACTCCCGGGCCACGTTTTGAATGCCCGGAGCCAACTGTAGGCCACTTCGTGCTCTTCCACTTCCCAGAACTCCACTCCCGGGCCACATTTTGAACGCCCGGAGCCAACTGCACGCCACTTCGTGCCCTTCCACTTCCCAGACTTCCAAGACTCCGCATCTTCATCATCATCATCGTCCCCATAGCCTTCTTGCCTACAGCCCTGCTTTCGAAGATTTCCTTTCAAAGGAACTGCGCAGCACCTACTGCACACCTTAATGCCAGGACATGCTGATACTTCTCGGTCTGGCGGCGGTGCTCCTGACCCTGCTGCATTGAACAGCGGTGCTCCTCAGCCTGCGGCAGGGAACAGCGCTGCTCCTCAGCGTGCTGCATTGAGCGGTCCTCTGCAAACGCTCGTCGAGCACGGAAGCAGTTCGGCCGGATACCGAAGCGAAATAAAGGAACGCCCGAACAAGAACGGGCCGAAAACAAGTTGGCCAAACGTTTCTCGGACCATCGCGACCGCATCCCCAAAGACATGTTGCATGAACTGCGGGCCCTGGGCTGTGCTGATCAGCAGACGGAGACCGAAGAGCTCAAGCGGAAACAGAAGACCGAGGAGCTCATGCAGCAAAAGCGAGACAAGACCGAGGAGCTCATGCAGCAAGTGCTTCTCGGCGCGCGTACTTGTAATCCTAGTTCCAGCAGTAGTGGGACTGCGCGGCCGCGGTGCTTCTCAGCCTCCGAGTTTCTGCGGTGCTTCTCAGCCTGCAAATTTTGCCGACTGTCCGCTTCACACGCCGCTCCTCAGTGCGCTCCTCTTCCGTTTGCGAGATGTCTTCCAAGATTTGGTTGGAGGCCGAGAAAGACGGACAGAACAAATCCAAGTAGCGCGGTCATCATCCCATCATCCTCCTCAATCATCACATCATCATCATCAATGGCTTCGCCGAGCACCCCGGTGGAGACTCAGGTCTTACGGGTCCGTGCCCATACTACTACTACTACTACTACTACTACTACTACTACTACTACTACTACTACTACTACTACTACTACTACTACTACTACTACTACTACTACTACTACTACTACTACTACTACTACTACTACTACTACTACTACTACTAACTACTACTCCTACTACTGCTACTACGACTACGACTACGACTACTACGACTAAAATACTACTACCTACTACTACTACTACTACTACTACTACTACTACTACTACTACTACTACTACTACTACTACTACTAACTACTACTACTACTACTACTACTACTACTACTACTACTACTACTACTACTACTACTACTACTACTACTACTACTACTACTACTACTACTACTACTACTACTACTACTACTACTACTACTACTACTACTACTACTACTACTACTACTACTACGACTACTACTACGACATCACACTAAATCCATTCATGGGAGTGCCTGTTTTGGAGCTACAGTCATTGATGCAAGTGTGTCGTTCGAGGCTCACGCCGTTGAAAGCAGTGTCTCGTTTGGAATCACAGCCGTTGATAGCAGTGTCTTGTTTAGACCTCAATGCATGTATACAAAGATCTCAGTTGGAGATACCGTTATCGAAAGCAGTGTTCCTACTGTTACTACCACTGCTCCCATCACTCCTACTCGTTCACTCCACACACTACAACTACTACTTCACTGTTACCACGACTACCATCACTACTACTTCTACTGCTACTACTACTACTGTTACGATTGCGGCTGCTGCTGCTGCTGTTGCTGCTGCTAGTGTAACTATTGCTACTGCAACTACTGGCAGTGCCACTGCGACTGCCGCTGATGTTGCCACTGCGACTGCCACTGCGAATCCGAATGCGACTGCGAGAACACCCGAATTCTACAACAGCACTCTTACATGAGTACCACAGGCAATGTTTCCAGTTATGCTTCTACACATCGCTGTTAGGTTGCTTTGCCGGGATAATGTTGTTTTGTTGTTGTTGTTCTCGCGCGCAGGGCGGGCGCGGTCGCGCGTCCCTCGCCGCGCGGGCCCCCCGCTCGCCTCCTCCGGCGGGCTGCGCCCCCCTTCTGTTCAGCCCCCTCGGCGCCTCGTCTCTCTCCTGTCGAGGCTGCGCTGCGGGGCCCCCCGGCCGCACCGACCCTCACTCGGGGCCCGCTCTGGCGTGCCTCCCCGAGCCCCCCCTAGCCGAAGGGCGGCGGGGTCCCCGTGATGCCGCACTCAGCCTCCTGGCGCCGGCTGCCCCGCCCTCCTGGCGCGCGCTGCCTCCCCCTCTGCCTTTGCCCGCGCCGCCCCCCTCTCCGCCTCGGCGCTGCTGCGGCGGGGGCCCGGGCGCGGGGCCCGCAGGCGGGCGCGCGGCAGCCCCGCACCACGCCCGGGAGGTGGGGCCCGCAGGCGGGTGCGCGGGGGCCCCGCCCCACCTCCCACCCCCGTTCCGCTTCTGAAGCCAACTCCTCGCCAGGCCCTTGCTCCTCCGTGTCTTTGAAGCAGGGGCCCCGGCGTGGGGCCCGCAGGCGGGCGCGCGGCAGCCCCGCCCCACGCCTAGGAGGTGGGGCCCGCTGGCGGGTGCGCGGTAGCCCCGCCCCACCTCCGGCCCCTGCTCCAAGCTGGGCCTCTTGCCCGGTCGGCTGCGGCCGGCGGCCGCGCCTCCCCCCTCCCCCTCGGCGCTGCCGCGGCGGGGGCTCGGGCGCGAAGCCCGCAGGCGGGCGCGCGGCAGCCCTGCCCCACGCCGGGAGGTGGGGCCCGCAGGCGGGTGCGCGGTAGCCCCGCCCCACCTCCCACCCCCGTTCCGCTTCTGAGGCCAGCTCCTCGCCAGGCCCTTGTTCCTCCGTGTCTTTGGAGCAGGGGCCCATGCGCGGGGCCCGCAGGCGGGCGCGCGCGTAGGCGGGTGCGCGGCAGCCCCGTCCCACCTCTGGCCCCTGCTCCACTCTGGGCCTCTTGCCCGGTCGGCTGCGGCTGGTGCTGGCCGTCTTCGTCGTGCTGCTGCTCGTTGCGGCGGTGGTGGTCGTGGTGGTGGTGGTGGTGGTGGCGGTGCAGGTGCTGGTGCTGGTGGCGGTGCTGCTGCTGGTCGTTGTCGTGGCAGTCGCCGCAGTTGTGCTGGTGGTTGTGGTCGCGATGGCGGTGCTGGCGTTTGCGTTGCTGGTTGCTGTGGTCTTGGTGGTGCTGCTGGTCGTCGTGGCGTCGGCTGCGCAGTCTGTAATGTTGCTGGTCGCTGTCGTGGTGCTGGTGCTCTTGGTAGTTGCTGCGTCGCTGCTCAGCGTTGACTGCGACCCCCACCGACGGCAACGCAGCGACGACCAGCAGCAGCAGCAGTACCACCACGACAGCGACCAGCAACTACGCCACCAGCACAACCACAACGACGGCGAAAAGCAACGCGAAGACAGTGGCCATCAGCAGCACCACCACAGCCAGCGCGACGACGACTGCCCGCAGCACCGACGCCCAAGCCCGCACCAGCACTACCACGGTGCTGGTTGTCGCCCTCGTAGTCGTTGTGGTAGTGGTGGTGCTGGTCGCCGTCGTGGTGGTTCTGCTGCTGCTGGTCGTCGTTGCGTCGCCGTTGGCAGGGGTCGCTGTCGTCGCCGCGCTGCTGGTGGCACTCGTGCTGGTAGCCGTCGTAGTGGTGGTGGCGCTGGCGCTGCTGGTAGTCGGCCCCCGCTGCCGCTCTCGCGGGGGCCCGCGTCCTCAGGGGAGCGCCGACAAGAGGCCCCCCCGCCAGGGTGCTTCTCCGTCCGTGGCCAGCGTCTCGCTGGGCACGTCCTCCTAGTAGACTAGCCGCATGGGCGTCGCGGATGGCAAAGGACAGCATGCCAGTCCACCTGTGCAGAAGCGCCGTTGTCAGCGACCCTCGGAGCGCAGCTGGCGCGCCCCTGGCCCGGGCCCGCGCCAAGACCACGAGAAACTTATACGCTTCCTCGCCCCAGCGTCCGCCCGTTTCTGCTCCGGCCACCAAGAGGTAGCTGCGCCTGGAGCCCACGAGTCCGGGGTAGGTGGTCTGCTTGCGGCGGCGGGCTCGCTGAAGCACAAGCTCCGGGCGGCGTCTCCGCGCGGCAGGCCTGCCAGCGGCCGTCAGCGGCGACGCGGCGCAGGCGTCAATGGCGACCTGGCGGCCGCGGTAGGCCGGGAGGCCATTTGCGACAACCTCGATTCGGCGCCCGTCGCCGGCCCCGATGCCTGGCAGGTGCATGTCGCGCAAGAACACGTTGGCGCGGGAGCGGCCCCCCGCCTCGCGGCACACCCTGGCCCACATCCGTTCGATGGGGGCACCGCGTTTGAGCGGCCGTCCGCTGCGAGGGCAAGCTGCTCTGTGGTCGCCGCGCAAATCAAGGTGGGCTTGGCAGGAGCGCCCACTGCACCTGCTGGCTGCGGTGTCCAGAGGCAGGCGGAGCCGTCGGAGGGGCAGCGTGCGGAAACGCTCTGGTGTGAAGGTAGCTTCGGGCGTCGTCGGGATCAGGGAAAGGTGCCGCCCGCTGCAGCCACCTCCTTAGGAGTCAAGCATCCACTGCTGGTCGTCTGCGAGGCTGGGTAGCACAACATCCCCCCTGAACCGTTGCTCTCGCGCTGCTGACGCGTGGTGCTGCCATCCGCGCTTCCGCTCGCCAGGCTCTGGATCCGTCTGCTGCGGGCGCGCGCCGTCCCAGACCTCTAGCCAGGTTGGGCAAGCAAAGCCGTCGCGAGTGGCTGCGACCCTAGCGCGCTCGGCCTCCTGGAGACACTCGGCCGCGGCGCCTGCCCCAGTGCGGAGGGCGGCGGTGAGCTCTGCTGCTGCTAGAAGGATTCTTTGTCGCAGCATGGGGAACGCGCCTGCCCACGACGCCCAGTAGGCACACTCAGCCGCGCGCGCTGCTGACCTCCGCCCGAGACCGCCGAGGCCGAGCGGCAGCGAACTCACGCGGAAGAGTCTTTCTGCGTCGGCCGGCGCGGGGGCAAGGTCGAGGAGGCCGCGCAGCGCTTCCTGAAGCGAGCGGTCGTGCCACTCCGCGTAAGGCCGCGACAAGGATGGCGGCAGCGCGCGCAGCACGTGGTTGCACCGCGGCACAGCGCAGTGCAGCCGGAGGGCCCGGGCACACTGAAGGTCGGGCAAGTGTGGGAGCTCTTGAAGGAATATGCGCTCCTCGTCTGCCCGCTCTCGCGTCTGCCTGGCTGCGAACGCTAGCGTGCCCGGGGGCGCGCCGAGAACCACGAGGCCGCGGTGCCCCCCTGGCGTCCGGGCGCCGCCGACTCGCGCGTCAGTGCCCAGCGACTGGTGCCCTTCTGGTTCGAAGCCGCCTCGGTTCCATATGCGGCACTTGCCGAGGTTCGCCTCCGAAAGCTATAGTGGCACACTCTGGTCTGCGTATGATGTAGACGTCGTCGAGGTAAACAAGCAACTCCTCTCCAGGTTGCAGCCGCGCGCGCGCCATCTCCGGGGCGTCGTGTCGGGCCAAGGAGCACAGCGCCGGCATAAGCGGGTCGCCCTGCTCTAGGCCCCCCCCCGCGTCACCACGCGCGACGGCTGGCCGTGCGAGAGCAACGCAAAGGAAACCAAGGCAGAGGCCCCAGGCAAGGACAAGAGCTTCTCGATCACACGGTCGCGGCGCACGTGGTCGAAGGCACCGACGCCGTCGATGCTCACGATCGTTGCGGCGGCGTCAGCGTCAGCGGCGGCGCGGAGAAAGTGGGTCGCGCTATCTGCACCAGCTCGCGTCGACAGCGCGCACTGGGCGTCGCCCACCCCGGCCCCGAACTGCCGAGAGAGCGCCTTCGCGACGAGCCTGCGGAAGGCATCTCCTGCCACTATCCCTCACGCGCGGCCGTTGTCCTTCAGCAACGCGGCCACGCGGCCTGCGCCGAGGGCGCGGGCGACGCTCACTGGGATCTCTGCCCGGGCGCACACCTCCGCCACGGCAACCTGAAGCTCGAGCGCGTCGCCCTCGTCCAAGGCCAACTTGAGGAGTTCAAAGCTCGCACCGCTCAGCGAGCTAGAAGACCCCTTCGGCGCAGAGCGGACGCACTCAGTCCAGATGCGGCGGTCTAGCTCGACCGGGCGGGCTGGGCGGAAAGCGCGCGCAGCTGGCGGCAGCGCGGCTGCTGGCAGCAGCGGGCGCCGAGCGGGGCCCCGCAGCTCAGCCAGCGTCTCGGCCGCACCTGGCGCTAGCCCGCGAGGCGCCAGCAACTGTCGTGCTTTGCTGAGGCCGCCTGCCCTGACCAGCGCCACCGCCTTCTCTAGGGTGCGCTGGCGGCTCGCCTCGGCGTCGCCCGCGTGGCGCGCGGCTGGGGCGCCCTGTGCCTGAGCGCTCGGCGCGAGCAGCGCTTCCCACGAGCCCTCCTCGAATTGCCCCAGTCGCCATTCGAGCTCTCGCCGCCCTGGGGCCCCGGCGCTGGCGGGCCTCTGCAGCAGCATGCGCCGCACAAGGATCAGCAGCGCCCACGCCCTCAACCTCTGCAGTTTGCCGTCCTCGCTGGAGAGAGCGCCTGCGCGCAAGACCTCCTGGAGCACAATGTGGTTCGCTTGCCGGAGGCGGCCTCGAAGGAACGCTTGCGGCGCCCGGATGCACGCCTCCCGGCGGCGGAGTTCGGCATCTAGGTCGACGCCGGCAAGAAGCGCCCAGGCGGCGTCAGTGAAGGCGGAGCGGGCTGGGCGTTGTCGACGCGCCGCGCCGCCGCCTCCACAGGGCTGGGCCTGCGCTGGCGGCGCGGCGCCGGCTGTCGGAGGCGCCCTGGCTGTCGCCGCTTTGCTCGTCGTCGCTGTCGCTGCTGCTGCTGCTGCTGCTGCTGCTGCTGCTGCTGCTGCTGCTGCTGGGCGGGCCCCCGCCTCCACCACCGCCTCTTCCTCCTCTGGCGACTCGGCCTCTGCCTCCTGTCTCTCCTCTGCCGCCTCTTCCTGTTCTGCTGCCGCTGGCGTCGCCCAGCCTTCGGCCTTCTCCTGCGATCCCTCTGCTGGCGTCGTCGCTTGGTCGAGGTCTCGGTGGCGCAACTGGCGGCGGCATCTGTGGGGCGGCTGCGGCCCACCTGGCCGGGTCGCGATGCTCGTCTGCGCGCTGGTCGACTCCCCGCGCCAGCACGACCCCTCCGAAAAGCTCACGCAAGAGGTCCTGGACGAGGTCGTCGCTGTGGCCGGCGCTGTCCGCAAGCACTCTTACTACAGGCTGTAAGTTGACATGTCCAGGGCGCGCCCCGCTTCCAGCGGCGACCGCGGCACACGCCGTCCCTGGGCTGGCCCCTGCACCCTCCAGCCCTTGGGCGAAAGTCTCGGCTGGCACGGGGTCCGCTCGCTCAAGGCGTCGACTGTCGGCTGCCACCAATCGCGCGTGAGCGGGTGCGTGCTCCATCGCGCCACTTCCTGCTGGTCAAGAAGCCCCGCCGCCGCCGCCAACAACACAGGAACGTAAACGTCTGAGTTGGTTCGTGCTCGCAGCGGGCTCGCTGGGGGGTGCCATCCGGCGCAGCGGCCGGGCTGCTGTTGCTGTGCGCAGGTGGGCGCTTGTTCGGGGCACGCTCCTGCGTCTGCTCCTGGCGCGGGCGGCGGCTGAGGGCCAGCGGCGGCTGACTCAGGAAGCGGCGTGAGGGCGCAACCCTGGCAGAGCCAACACCCTTGCCATAACCGTGGCTCTCCTGCGGCCCAGGTAGCCCGCGCGACCCACTCGATTGACCATGGCTGTCCGCAGGGGCACTGCGGCGGCCTCGCGCCCTGTGGCGGCGGGGCGGCGGCCCCCAAGGGCGCGACGTCGCAAGCGAAGCACTCCCAGGCGCCGAAAAGCCCGCGGGGTCCACGATAGTGCCGCCACCGCATGGCTTGCAGGTGTCGCGGGCAAATTGCGATGGCATGCGGCGCAGGCCCTCCTGGTTGCAGCAAGGGCTCTCCTGCGTAAGGGTCCGCCTCCTCCTCCTCCTCCTCCTCCTCACTTGGCGGGCTGGCCGCGACTCGGCAGCGAGAGCACCTGCACCCTCGGGTTGGGTAGTCGCCAGATGCATTGGGTGACGCCACGAGGCCCGCAAGCGCCGCCACGCCACCTGGCGAGTCACCCCACGGGCTGTTGCAAAGGGGGCACGGCGACCTTTCGGCTCGGGACGCGCCCCCTGTGTGGAGCAAGTGGACCAGGCCCGCCCGTGTCGGCTTATGTCTGGCCGCACATGCCGCGTGGAAGCGGCGGGGGACACGGCCGCAGGCTGGCCACGCCACGGTGTCCCCTCCGAGCGGCGTCTGGCAGATGGCGCAGTGGTCCTCCTCGTTGTCCTCATCCTGCTGCTCACGCTGCCGCTCTGCCTCTCTCGGGCGCCACGGCGTTGGCGGCGGGAACAACCCCGAGAAGTTCCACTGCGCAGCGGCGAATTGCCACGCTGGCGCCCGGCCGAACACGTCGGCGTCTTCATCCTCTGGCGCAGCTGCTCGCCCAGAGCCGAAGACTGCGTCGAAGTGGTTCGCTGGCGGCGGCGGTGGCTGCAGTGGTGATGGGGGCCGCTCGTCTGTTCTCGAGTCTGGTGTTGCGAACCGTTCGGGCGCCGAGAGCATGTGCGGAGGCGTTTCTGCCAACGGAGGCCTTGGGGCGGACTCGCCCGATAGACGTTCGGGCGGGCGCGGCGAGTCGTCGGCTGGGCGTGGCGGCCCTGGGTGGCTTGCCTCGCCGACCCGCTGACCGCGGTATCCGTAGAGCGCGTCTTGTGGATCTGTAGATGGGTCGTGGTGCTGTTGTGGCGGCGCTGGTGGTGGCGGTGCGTGCGCTGGCGCTGATGCTGGTGGCGGCGCTGCCGGTCGCTTTCGCGGTGCTGCTGCTGGTCGCTGTCGTGGCGGTGGCGTTGGTGTTTCTGCTGGTCGCTGTCGCAGGGTGTCGTCGTGGTGGTTGCACTGCTGCTGTTGCTGCTGCTGCTGCTGCTGCTGCTGCTGCTGCTGCTTGCGCTGCTTGTGCTGCTGCTGCTGCTGCTGCTGCTACTGCTGCTGCTGCTGCTGGTCGTCGTGGTGGTGGTGCTGGTGCTGCTGGTCGTCGTGGTGGTGCCGCTGCAGTTGGTCGCAGTGGCGATGCTGCCGCTGGTGATGGTTGTCGTGGTGGTGGTGTTGCTGTTGATGTTGCTTCTTGTCGTCGTCGTGGTGGTGCTGCTGGTCGTAGTCGTTGTGCTGCTGCTCGCGGCGCCGCTGTTGGGAGTCGTCTCGCCTCCTGTGGTCGAAATTGTTACTGCGTTGCTCTTGTGGGCTTCCTGCACAAGCCGGAGCGCCACCAGGGACCGCAGCGGAGCCGCGCGAACCCCGATGGGGCTCGAGGCCGCGTGCGCCGAGTACGGCGCGCTCGTGGAGCGGGCGGCGGCGCGCGTGCCTGGCCGCGAGGTTCGACGCGAGGCAGGTGCAAAACGCGCTCCAGAAAACACTCGCCGCAGCCAGGGGCGCGGCGACACGCGACGAGGAGCGGCAGCCGCAGCAGCGACAGCACCAGAGCCCGCCTACACAGCAGCAGCCGCGTGAGGAGGCAGAGGAGGGCGGCAAGAGAAGGCATGGCGAGGGCCGCCGCGACCAGGCCAAGCCAGGACAGCCAGCGCCCCCTGAGGGGGGTGGGTGCTCCCAGCTCCGGCGCCCGCACCGGCGACAGGACGCTGACCGAGAGATGGCGCGGGCGGGTGTCAGCGAAGTCGCGCCGCTCATAACCAGAGCGCACTTCCGCCACGGGCGCCCCGAGTGCAGGCAGCACCGCAGTGACCAGAGCGACGGCAGCCAGCACCACGAGCAGCAGCACAACGACCACGACCAGCAGCACCACCACGACGACAAGCATCGACAGCAGCAGCACCACCACCACGATAACCAGCACCAGCGGCAGCAACGCCACCGCGACCAGCTGTTGCAGCACCGCGACGACCAGCAACAGTAGCAGCAGCAGCAGCAGCAGCAGCAGCAGCAGCAGCAGCAGCAGCAGCAGCAGCAGCAGCGGCACCAGCACCAGCACCAGCACCAGCACCAGCAGCACCAGCACCAGCACCAGCACCAGCAGCACAAGCAGCACCAGCACAAGCAGCACCAGCACAAGCAGCACCAGCACCAGCACCAGCACCAGCACCAGCACCAGCACCAGCACCAGCAGCACCAGCACCAGCACCAGCACCAGCACCAGCACGATAACCAGCACCAGCACCAGCACCAGCACCAGCACCAGCACCAGCACCAGCACCAGCACCAGCACCAGCACCAGCCCCAGCACCCGCACCTGCACCCGCACCCGCACCCGCACCCGCACCCGCACCCGCACCCGCACCCGCACCCGCACCAGCACCAGCACCAGCACCAGCACCAGCACCAGCACCAGCACCAGCACCAGCACCAGCACCAGCACCAGCACCAGCACCAGCACCAGCACCAGCACCAGCACCAGCACAAGCACCAGCACCAGCACCAGCACCAGCACCAGCACCAGCACCAGCACCAGCACCAGCACCAGACCAGCACCAGCACCAGCACCAGCACCAGCACCAGCACCAGCACCAGCACCAGCACCAGCACCAGCACCAGCACCA
>CAUYUJ010012818.1:0-13303 GCA_963575745.1 Prorocentrum cordatum
ACTACTACTACTACTACGACTACTACTACTACTACTACTACTACGACTACTACTACTACTACTACTACTACTACTACTACTACTACTACTACTACTACTACTACCACTACCACTACCACTACCACTACCACTACCACTACTACCACTACCACTACCACTACCACTACCACTACCACTACCACTACCACTACCACTACGACGACGACGACGACGACGACGACGACGACGACGACGACGACGACGACGACGACGACGACTACTACTACTACTACTACTACTACTAGGACTACTACGATTACTACGACGACGACTACGACTATGATTACGACTGCTATCACTACTACGACTACTACGACTACTACGATTACTACGACTACGACTACGACTACGACTACGACCCGGGCGGGAGGAGGGGGAGGAGGGGAGGGGAGGAGGGAGGGAGGCGGGGGGTGGGAAAACAAAAAAAGAACTCTTGGATGGTTCGTTTGTTCTGTATTTTTGTTCGCCCCAACCACCCAAGTTGCAAACCCTTCCCCCTGGTAACGAATACGATTGTGCGAGGGGTCGCACAATCGAAAGCGTGACCAAACGGCGCCCCCCTTCTCAAGGCCCCCCCCTCCCACAAAGCGCCAGGCGCATTCCTGGCCATACCCCACCGACGCACGAGAAACCAGGAAACGAAAACGGAAACGATTCAGACAGAGTCCCCTCCAAAAAAACAATCAAACGACCCACACACACACACAAAAAAAACACGAAAAAGAACAGCAAACCGAAAACTCTCAAAAACGCAGGGGGCGATGCAGCCCCGTAACCGCTTTGCAAACCAGACCACGACCAGGACCCTCGCTCATCCCCCAGGGCTTCTTCGGCATAGTACAGTCGGACCTTGGCCAGAAGAACATCACTCAAGAACATGAGACCCTCCGTCGGCCAAAACAGACCGAACAGCCAAGGGCACCCTCCCCAGGGTGCACAAGAACTTCCAGCAATCGATCTCAAACCTCGGCCCGACTGTACCCATGTGTTCCGTACCCACACGCGGGCGTGCCAATGGGCGACCTTGCGCGGTGGCTCACGCGGGCCGCCAGCGCGGCACTCTGCGTGGAGACGAGGGCGCTCGCGCGCAACCTGGCGACGGGGAGCTCGCGCGCCACTGTCCGCGCAGTCGACCCCGTTTCTAGAGGCCTCCCAGATGGGGTCCGAGTAGATAGGGGTCGGAGGATCGCGCCGCATCGCCGATGCCATCGGCGATGTGGCTCGATGTGGAGCCCTGCTTGCCTCACGCCGGCCGGCGCCGACGCATCGCCGACGTGGCCGATGCATCGCCGACGCATCGACGATGGATGGGCGAGGCGGCGCGATGGGCGAGGCAAGCAGGGCTCCACATCGAGCCACATCGCCGATGGCATCGGCGATGCGGCGCGATCCTTCCACCCCATCTGCTCGGACCCCGTCCGCGAGGCCTGGGAGCTTCCTTTCCGTCGCTCGCCCGCGGCCAGCAGCCGTACGTCCCAGAAGCCGAGGCCCCAGGCGGAGTGCTCGGGCAGCGCCCAGACGTTGGCCCAGAGGTTCAGCGCCAGGCCCAGCACGTCCGCGGCCCACTGCGGCGGGGCCCCGCTGCCGCAGGCCGCGGCGGCGGCGACGCACGCGGCGAGGCCCACGAGGTGGTCGAAGCGCGCCGTCCACCGCCGGTGGTCTTCCTCCCGCCCGCGGGGGGCATCGTGCTGCACCAGCGTGAAGAAGAGGACCTGGCAGAGCTGGGCCATCATCGGAATCATCATCATCAGCAGCAGCAGCAGCAGCATCAGAATTAGCAGCAGCAGCAGCAGTAGCTCAGGCAGCATGATGATGATGATGATGATGATCATCATCATCATCATCATCAGCATCATCATCATCATCATCATCATCATCATCATCATCAGCATCATCATCATCATCATCATCATCATCAGCATCAGCATCAGCATCATCATCATCATCATCATCATCATCCTCATCCTCATCTTGATCCACCTCATCCTCATCGTCATCATCCTCATCATCAGCAGCATCATCATCACCATCGTAGTCATCATCACCATCATCATCATCACCATCATCGTCATAGTCATCGTCATCATCATCATCAGCACCATCGTAATGATCATCATCATCATCATCATCAACCTCATCATCATCATCATCATCATCATCAGCATCATCATCCTCATCCTCATCTTGATCCTCCTCCTCATCCTCCTCATCCTCCTCATCATCACCGTCATCGTAGCCATCATCATCAGCATCACCATGAGCAGCATCAGCATCGCCACCATCACCACCACCATCATCATCATCATCACCGTCGTCATCACCACCACCACCATTATCATAATCATCATCATTATCATCAGCAGCATCATCACAATCATGATCATGATCGTTATCATCGTAAGCAGCATCGTCGTAATCATCACCATCATCATCATCGTCGTCAGTACCAGCATCACCATCATCATCATAATCAGCACCATCATCAGCAGCTGCATCACGATCCTAAGCATCAACATCATCATCGTCACCATCATCACCATCATCATCATCATCATCATCATCATCATCATCAGCATCACCAACATCATCATCGTCATCATAATTATCTGCATCATCCGCCTCGTCATCATCAGCATAATCATCAGCATCGTCATCGTCATCAGCATCATCGTCATCGCCATGATAATGAGCATCGGCATCATCACCATCACCACCACCACCACCACAACCATCATGATCATCATAATCACCAGCATCATCATCATCATCATCATCAGCATCATGATCATCCCCGTCGTCATCATCATCGTCATCAGCAGCATCAGCAGCAGCAGCTTCGTCGTGGTCGTCACCACCACCACCATCACAGCCACCATCGTCATCATCATCATCATCATCATCATCATCAGCATCATCATCATCATCATCATCATCATCATCATCATCATCATCATCATCATCATCATCATCATCATCATCGGCACTCATCGTCGCCATCGTCGTCGCCGTCATCACCATCATCATCATCATCATCATCATCATCATCACCATCATCGTCGTCGTTATCATCGTCAGCATCAGTATCAGCATCAGCATCAGCATCATCATCGTCACTATCAGCAGCATCATCAGCAGCATCATCGTCATCATCGTCATCAGCATCATCATCAGCACCAGCAGCATCATTATCATCATCAGCAGCATCATCATCAGCGTCAGCATCATCATCATCATCATCAGCGCAATCATCATCATCCTCATCATCACCAGAATCGCCTCATCATCATCAAAATCACCATCATCATCATCATCATCATCACCATCACCATCGTCATCATCATCATCATCATCATCATCCTCATCATCCTCAGCATCATCATCATCATCATCATCATCATCATCATCATCATCATCATCATCATCATCATCATCATCATCATCATCGTCACCATCATCATCGTCACCTGGCAGCTTTGGACCATGAGCGCCGCCATCGCGCCCTCGACCCTGGGAAGACCACAAGATACCGCTACCGCGACTCCCTGAACCTCTACCAGGGAGCGTTCTGGCCAGGATCAAGAGGCGAGTCCAGCCGTGGCGACGAGCGCATCCCAGGACCCCAGGGTTCCCTTCGGAGACCGCTCGGTGGCTGAGCGCGTTCGGCCGCCGCACGGACTCAAGATCGAGGCCATTCGGCGGCCGCACGGGCTCGCTCCCCCCGAGACCGGCAGCAACGGAACCCGTCCGGCGGCCCTTTCGGTGGCCGAACAGGCTCAGGCGCCACGCGGGCTCAGAAGGGCACTCTGGGAGAGGCTGAAAACAGCGAAAACGAGGAAGGGTCGCGGTTCCGGCATCGGTGTATTTTTTTCTCCCCGGAGATCCCCGCCAGGAGCTCGGACGCGCGCGCGGCGCGCTGCGCAACCGAGGGGTGCACGAGGGACCCCCGCAGGTGCACCGCGCGCCGCAGCTGCTCGAACTCGGCGTCAACCCCATCGGCCAGCGCCTCGTCCAGTGACGCCACGCTGCGCTCGGTCAGGTTTGCCCACAGGACCCTGACGGCATGCACTCGGGTGGACTCCCACTTGGT
This sequence comes from Prorocentrum cordatum, assembly GCA_963575745.1. Classification (NCBI taxonomy): domain Eukaryota; class Dinophyceae; order Prorocentrales; family Prorocentraceae; genus Prorocentrum; species Prorocentrum cordatum. Next base: position 4,127 of record CAUYUJ010012818.1, read on the forward strand.
GTACTCCTGCCCGCCCCGAAGCAGGCTCTCATCCTCCAGGTCCATGCCAGAAAAGCGCACTACGCGGCGCCCGCCGGCCGCCCTCGAGAAGGGCACCCTGCACGAGTCGTCGGCGTCGCTGGTGGGGGCGAATCCGAACCCGATGCACTCGCGCGCCTCGAAGCTCCAGGGGATGGCGTCATCTCTGAACCAGCCCCAGGCCTCCGGGGCGACCCCAGTGGACCTTGGCACGCCCGAAATGAGGACAGAAGACCTGGAGACGATGGAGCATATTTGTGCATCATTCGCTCAAATTACCCCCGTCACCAGCCCCGCCGCCGCCCGCCCCCCCCAGGATACGTCACGATCCGCGTCGGCGCCCATCTGAAGATCAGTCATGCCTGAGCGTTCCCAGACGGCGCCCGCGCGAATCGTGACGATACCCGCCCGGTCCACCACCAACCCCCCCTCTACCCATCTGGGTCACGCCCGTTCTTGTCAGGGGAATGAGGAATTCTCCCATGCCCACCACTGAGCACTGCCCAAAGCCAACAGCGGCCGCTGTTGGGCACGCGACGCTTGCATCAAGCGGACGACGCCCGCGGCGGCACCGACAGCGAATCTGGCCCCGATTGGGCCAGAACTGCTGCTGGATTCAGCTCCCCATTCTTCCTGTCCCCATTTCGACCGTCCGGAGGACCCAGACATGCGATGCCCTAATGGACTACCTACCAAACCACGCCGACCCAACCCGAAGGCCCGAATTTCGGCTTGGGGGGGGTACGGGCCCCACGTGCTTTTTCAGTGTTCCCCGACGCCCCCCCACACGGAATGGAGGGCAATTTGGGGCCTTAGGGTTGGATTGGTGTGGTTTGGTGGGTGGTGACAGACCCTGAGATCCGACGTTGCAAACAAAAATTGCAACATCGTAAAGAACACGCCCAAATCCCTAGACCCTACTGCCTACATCACCTTCGAGCCGGAGCGAGCTGTGAGGGTCCCGGGGCCCGCGATGGAGCGCAAACGCAGGTTGTGGGAAAACTGCAGCGGCAAAATCTCACGGGACATGCGATGCCCAAAGTGCTCTCTAGCACGGAGCTCCCCGAAAAAAAGTCCCGGTCCTCCTCTCTCGGGCAAGCGCAAGACTCCGGCACGGGGGACTCTGGGTGGCCTGACGGGGCCGTCAGGAAAATGACGAGCCCCAATCTGACATTTGACGCGAACTCCGGCTGCAAACATCCCTCGAAGACTGGACCGTCAAAATCCAGGACGTGCTCGTCAAAAAGCGCTCTCTGACGGCCCTGGGGCACGGCGAGAGGGCGCCCCCTGAGGCCGCAGGAGCGGCCCCCAAAACCTCCCGTCGCGGCCTCGCTCACGACGCGGGCGTCTTGGGACGCACGGAGACACACTAGCACTAGATGTCCTCCTTGGAGGCGCGCGTCCGACCCGAACATATATCATATAGTAGAGTGGAGGCCCGACCACAAGAAACCTTCCACAAGAAACACCACCCTGAGACACCAGGACGCCCATGGACTTTTGATGTGGGAACGTCGCGCTTTCCACAGCAAAATCATCGAAACCCAAGAAACTCAGGGCCCCCACTGTACTAGTACTAGATGTCCTCCTTGGAGGCGCACGTCCGACCCGACCAGATAGTATACCCATCTTAGAGCATATTGTTCCCCGAGCGGTGTGGCCAGAGAGCGCCCGCCACGACGCGTGTATACCATGAGATTACTCGGTGCGCGCGTCGCCTCCGGGGGGGGGGGGGGGGGGCGACGCACACATAGTGTTGGGACAGTGGACGCCAGTCCACAAGAAACCTTCCACAAGAAACCCCACTCATTGATGTTTGCTGTGGGAAAGTCACGCTGTCCATAGCAAAACCATCGAGACCCAAGAAACCCAGAAACCCAGGGCACCCTGGCGGCGAGCAGGCTGTTTCTTGCCACGGGCCCCCACTGTACTAGTACTCACTGTACTAGTACTAGATGTCATCCTTGGAGGCGCGCGTCCGACCCGAACAGATATATACCCATCTTGTAGCATATCGTTCCCCGAGCGGTGTGGCCAGAGAGCGCCCGCCACGACGACTATATACACCATTCTGGTATCAGCAATCATGCTAGGGTGACGCCGACGTCTAGGAGGACCTGATCCATGCGGGTTCCTTCGCGTTCAGCCCGGCAGCGCTGGCGCTCACGTCGTCCACGAACCGCACCGCCTCCCCCACGGCGAACAGGCGGAAGCAGCGCCCCGGGCCGCTGGCCACGAACTCCACGCGCAGGATCTGCCCGGCCCCCAGGCACAGCGAGGGGTCCACGAGGGCTGGGGGCTGCCCAGGGTGCCCCTGGCCCAGGGTGCCCCCGGGCTCTTCGCGCCATTCCGGGGACCCTGGGACCATCCCCTGATCATTGGACGCCAATCTTTTCCAGTCGCGATCGGTAGCGACCGGTCGGCACTCCGAATCGGTCGCGACCGGTCGCCACCGACCGCGACCGATCGGTCGCGACCGATTCTGAAGCAAATCCATCGCGACCGATACCGAAACTCGAAGCAAAATCGGCAGCGCGATCTCGTCGGTCGCGACTGGAAGCTCCAGCATCCAATGATCAGGATCTGGGCCTCGTGATGGGTGCTCTGGAGGCCGCGGGGGCCTCCTCGGAAAGCCCGGGGGGCACCTCGGGCCAGGGGCACCCCTGGCAGCACCCGAGGAAGAGGCCGCTGGACCGCTCGGCGAGCTGGGCCGCCCGCGGGCCGTACCTCCGGCAGGGCGCCGGCCACGCGCCGCGCGCCGGCCGGCCCTGGCCAGGCACGCCCGGGGCCCAGGCTCGGCGGGCACTCCCTGCTGGACCAGGTCAGGAGGCAACTGCCAGGAGGTCTTCGTCGGGATGCTTGTGGAAGATGAAGCCCCATTAGGGGGCTCTTACGCTGACTTGGGCCGCGGAAGAAGCGGGATTCAACCGGATGGAGCGGGATTAAGCTGGATTCAGCCGGAGTGAGCCGGATTTCGGACCAGGGCACAATCAGAATTTGACCTCCCAGGAGTTGCATCCGAATCGGTCTGCTTCCTGCTCCTGCCTTTGGGCTCAAACCCCTCGCTATGCACCATCGATTCTTAGAAGCCCCCGCTGCTCCTAAGAAACCCTCTTAGAAGCCTCTGTGCCCTCTTAGAATTAGGTCGGGCATGTCCCCCTACAGGCTGATTTTGGAGGAAAAATAACAAGTAGTCAAAAATATTCAACAAATTAGCAAAAATAGTCAACAAAACATCGTGCCCAGACCATTGTTTGACTAGTTTTGAATCCAAGCCCGACTTGAGCCCGACCCCCTGGGCCCAGAGCAGGCTTATGGCCAGGACCCGCGCGAGGCCACGGCTGGCGCCCGCCGAGGCGCACCCCTCGAGGGCGCTCCCGTGCCAGCGCACCCACCTGGGGAAGCCAGAAGGTACCAGTACCGCTGCTCCTCCTCCGCCTCCCTCCTCCTCCTCCTCCTCCTCCTCCTCCTCCTCCTCCTCCTCCTCCTCCCTCCTCCTCCCCTCCCCTCCTCCTCCTCCTCCTCCTCCTCCTCCTCCTCCTTCCTCCTCCTCGTCTCCTCCTCCTCATCCTCCTCCTCCTCCTCCTCCTCCTCCTCCTCCTCCTCCTCGTCCTCCTCCTCCTCCTCGAGGGCGCTCCCGTGCCAGCGCACCCACCTGGGGGACCCAGAAGGTACCAGTGCCGCTGCGGCAAGTTCGTGCCGTGTCGACCCAGGAGTTGGCTACTTTCACGGGCGAAGAACGGTAGAAAATAAACCGCTTCGCTGTCGGGGGCGCCTGTCCCAGGGCGGCTGGAAACTTTCTACCCTTACGGTAGCACGTCAAGGTATCAACTTTCCTGCCACCCTGGGACAGGCGCCCCCGGTGATGGAAAAGATTATGTTATACCGTTCTTCGCCCTCCAAATACTGACACCGCGGGGAACGTTCAACCTCGAACGATCGGCCGCTTCCGAAACGTCAGACCGTTCAACATCGACCGATTCTGGGTCGCCAACGGCGTTCAAACGTTGAACTCCAGCGGCGGGGTCGCCGCCGGTCGACACGACGCGAACCTGCCGTTCTCCTCGGACCTCCTGGCCGCGCTCCGACCAGGCTGTCGAGGCGAAATCCACCCGTGGCGACGAATCCCTCCCAGACCCCCTCGCGTCGTGCAAAAGACGACGGGAGGCTCTTGCTATGTTCGGCCCCTGGGGGCCCTGGCCAGGAAAGGGAGGAGGAGGAGGGGCATGGATGGAGGAGGGAGGGAGGGAGGGGAAGGGGAGGAGGAGGAGGAGGAGGACAGGACCAGGGGCAAGGGCGCACCGCTACCCTCAGTCTGCTTACGCTCAAGATGACAAGCTGGTCCCGGGGAGTGGGTCGAGACCTCCGGGGCCCACGCTGTCGACAAGCACGGTCTCGGGGCCCAGGCTCCGGCGAAGACGAGGGAAGCGGTAGGGAAGGTCTCCTGGCGAGGGGGGTGTCTACATATATATATATATATATATATATATATATATATATATATATGGATTGAGGACTGCATGACCTCGCAAGGTGTTTCGAGGGCCATCGACCCAGGAACCCCCAGCCTTCCAACACCGAGGGCGACAAAGGCAACGCACAGTCGAGTCGCTGGGGTCACGGGGCACCTCAAATGACATAATTCGCCGGCCCAACGGGCCAGGGCGTGCTAAGATCTCCGGTACCTGGTTAAAAGTATTTCTAGTTCGCGCGCGCGGGGCGGCCCCTGGGGGTCCCCGGACGAAAAGTACCCCGGCAAGGCCCCGGCAAGTCCCCGGCAAGGTCGGGCCAGAGATGCCGGAGTTCTGTTACAGGGCCCCAGGACGGGCCAAGAGGTCCCCAAGAAGCCTCCAAGACGGTCCAAGAGGGCCCCGAGACGGCCAAAGATCGCCCGAAGACGGCCAACAGGGCCCCAAGACAGCCCAAGAGGCCTCCAAGACGCCCCAAGGGCCTTCCAAGAGGCCTCCGACGAGGGCCCCAAGAGGCCAAAATCGTTGATTTTCATTGTTTTTGTTCGATGTTTTTTTGCGTTCTGGTTTTTTCTGCTTCCGGACGCTCCAAGACGACCCAAGAGGCCCCCAAGACCGCTCCAAGACGGCCCACGAGGCTCCCAAGACGGCCCCGGAACGGCCCAGGAGGGCCCCCAAGACGGCCCAAGCGCCGCCCAAGACGGACCAAGAGGCCCCAAGACGGGCCCAAGAGGGGCTGAAGAGGGGAACCGAGAACTGAAAAATCGAGCCCTCCGCCCCAGAAGGCACCCAGGAAGCCCCAAAAAGGCCCCAAGAGGCCCCCAAGAGGCCCCCAAGACGCCCCAAGAGGCGCCCAAGAGGCCCAAAAGAAGCCCCAAAACGGCCCCCAAGAGGCCCCAAAACTCGGCTAGCCCACAACGGCGCGACAATACGGGCTGGCGGAATGAGCGAAGCGATTAATAATATTCATGGGGGGGAGTTGCAGGACGGCGACGGGCGGGGTGGATGAAGACGAGGAGGAGGAGGAGGAGGAGGAGGACGAGGACGAGGACGAGGACGAGGAAAAGGGAGAGCATGAGGAGGAGGATGGGGATAGGCCCCGATGGGAGGAGGAGGAGGATAAGGAGGAGGAGTAGGAGGATGAGGAGGAGGATCGGGATCAATAGGCCCAGACATAACCAAATACAACGATTTCGGATCCTCACGGAACTCCTCGCACATCGCATTGGAGAAGTACTCCTGTAGCTCCACGTGGCTCACGTCCTCGTCGGAATATGTGTCGTCGTCGGTAAGGTCCTGACCACCCCCCAGTATTGCGCTGCCGCTGGCGATGCTCGTGGCGCTACTCATCCCAGCATCCTGGATATCCTCATCCTGCTATCATTATCTTTACCTAGATCCTTGTCTCGGGGGGGGCCCCACCCACCCCCTCCCTCTCCTCATTCCTCCTCCCCCTCCCTCCCCGGTCCCCCCTTTCCGTTCCCCCCCCCTCTCCCCCCTCCTCTCTCGCCTGCCTGCCCCCCCCCCCCCCTCCCTCCCCCTCTCGCTCTCCCTCGTTCGTAGGGAACACCCCTCTATCCTTTTTTTGTTTTTTTTTTTCCCCCCCCCTCTGTCCTCCCCCCCCCCATCTCCTCCCTCCCGCGGGCCCACCCCCCTCCCCCCCTAATATCAACGTCAAGCAATCTGAAACTGGACAGTGCTCCCCGCACCCTCCCCCCGCCCCTCCCTCAATCCTGGGTCCGCTTGAAGTGGGAAAACATGATCCTCGGCGCGCGCGCTTGTAGGAACCTGAGGCGCGCGTGGGGACGCCGTCATCAGCTAGCTCGTCTAACCCTCTGCTTCCTCCTCACCATCCTCCTCCTCATCATCATCCTCAGCCTCATCCTCATCATTTGAATCCTCGTCCTCACCCTGACTCATCCTCGTCGTCGCCCCCATCCTCGCCATCATCCTGGTCTTCATCGCCATCGTCGTAGTCACCCTTATGCTCATCATATTCGCCCCCATCCTCACCCTCGTCAGCATTATCATCATTATCATCATCCCCCGAATCGTTCGTCCTCACTCTGACTCATCCTCGTCCTAGTCATCAATTTCGTCATCATCATCCTCCTCGTCATCAAAACTCATCCTCGTTCTCGCCCTCGTCCTCGCCCTCATCCTCGCCATCCTCCTCCTCGTCCTCATCCTCGCCCTCATCCTGCTCCGCCCTCATCGCGCCCCCCCCCCCCCCCCCCCCCCCCCCTTCTCTCCCTTCGCTTCCACGCCTTAACCCTCACCATAACATGCATAGGAACGGCGCGGGAGCGAGAACTTCACGCCATGGACTCGCTTCTTCTGGGGCATGCGGCCGTGGTTTTGCTTGCATCCCTGCTGGTACTTGTGCTGGTACGCCTTGGCTCACGCTTCCTGCCCATGATCCCTCTCTCTCTCTCTCTCTCTCTCTCTCTCTCTCTCTCTCTCTCTCTCTCTCCTCTCATCCCTTTCTCTTTCTCTCTTTCTTTCTCTCTCTTCTACTCTCCTCAATCTCTCCTCCTCTCTCTTCTCTTCTCCTCTCTCTCTCTCGTCTCTCTCTCTCTCTCTCTCGTCTCTCCTCTCTCTTCTCCTCGTCATCTCTCTCATCTCTATCTCTCGTCTCTCTCTCTCGCTCTCTCTCTCCATCTCTCCTCGTCTCTCTCTCTCTCTCTCTCTCTCTCTCTCTCTCTCTCTCTCTCTCTCTCTCTCTCTCTCTCTCTCTCTCTCTTTCTCAGCGTCCCCCGAGCAGGTGGGCTGGGCGCCGTCGCTATCGAGAGCGAGGGCAGACGTGAATGTGACATTTAAAATGCACGGACATATATACAGATACACAAATATGTACATAATACACACAGATCTGCATAAATACGTACGTACACACATACAAACATACATGCACGCATGCATGCATGCATGCATACATGCATACATACATACACACACATACACACACATACATACATACATACATACATACGTGCACGCATAAAACACATACATGCATACATGCACCCACGCACACATGCTTACATGACTGCATACATACATGCATACTTACATTCGTGCATGCATGCATGCATGCATGCATGCAGACGTATATACATACATACATGCATACATACATACATACATGTATACATATACATGCAAACGTACATATCTACATGCACGCATACTTGCATACTTGCATACATGCATACACATACATATATACATATATATACATACATACAAACAAACAAACATACATACATACATGCATGCAGTCATGCACGAATACATGCATGCACACATACATATATACATACATACATACAGACACACGTATCTGCGTGCTCATACACATACAAGGCTAGCAAACATTATCCCCTCATCCTACCCCTGCGGCCCCCCATCAGCTCCTGACTAAATCGAAGTCCGCAGCCGACGACGCCCAGCGCTGCCAAGGTATTCTTCTGAGCCTCCAGCCGCGGGGGGCGTTGCATCCTCACCCTCATCTTCGCCCTCATATACCCTCCTCGGCATCCTGATCTTCATCCTCCTGGGCATCCTCTTCCCCACCCTCATCCCCCCCAGCATCCTCATCCTCATCCTCATCCTCCTCGGCGTCCCCCCTCCTACTCCTGATCCTTATGCTCATCCCCCCCGGCATCTTCAGCATCACCTTCCTCGGCGTCCTCATCCTCACCCCTCCTCGGCACCGCTTCATCCTCATCCTCAGAATCCTCGGCATCATCGCCCTCCTCATTCTCATCCTGGATATCCTCATCCACCCTGGTGCCCTCATCCTTATCGGTATCATCATCCCCCTCGGCATCCTCATCCTCATCGGTGTTCTCACCCTGCTCCGTGTGAAAGTAATGCCTGGCCTGCGCCCCCCCCACCACGCCACACACACACACACACACACACACACACACACACACACACACACACACACACACACACACACACACACACACACACACACACACCCACACCCCCCTGGAACCAGTCGTTCTTCTGAAATTGGCCTCGAGTCGAACTTGTCGCACGAATAGTCGCACTGCGGCACGTGCTCCTCCTCGAAGCCTGAAGCAGCCGACGGGGGGCGTGGATTTCACCGTCGTCGTCGTCTGAGTCTCTGCTCGTCGTCGTTCGGCATCCCAATCATCACCTTCGATCGTCATCGTGGATCGTCAGTGTCATCGTCGTCGCATCCGTCCTTGTGCTTCTCATACGATTGCCGTCACCTTCGCTGCCCTCATCGTCGCCCCTCGTCGCTGTCATCGTCGTCATCCCCACCGTCGTCATCATCGTCGCCATCATCTTACTAATCAGCATCACCATCATCATCATCATCATCACCAGCACCAGCATCATCATCACCATCATCACCACCATCTTTACCATTATCGTCATCATCGCACTCATCATCGACAGCATGACCGCAACAGTCATCATCATCATCACCACCACCATCATCATCATCACCATCACCATCGCCATCATCATCACCACCACCATCATCATCATCATCATCACTATTTCCATGGATCGCCATCGCCATCATAATCGTATTCGTTGTCGTCGTCGTCGTCGCCCCCACCATCCTTCCCCTCATCGCTCCCTCCAGCCCTCCATCCATCCCTCTCCCTCCGTCATCGTCGCCAGCACTCACTTTTCACTCCCCCCC
>CAUYUJ010012819.1:2500-13298 GCA_963575745.1 Prorocentrum cordatum
GAACACGATCTTCGATGACCCTGGACAGGCTGGATCTCCACCCATCGCTTTGAGTACTGCCACAAATACGTGCAAAAAAGGCGGTCCGAGGCCGCTTGAGTCTTCCTTGGCCTCCTTCCTCCTCTGGACCTCCGCGTGGTAAGCCGCGCCCGCGGCCTTTCCCTCCTTCACGGCGATCTGGTCCGCTGCCACTAGGTAAGTGATGAAGACCGCTCCGAACAAATCTCTGATGTCGCTTGAATTTGCGAGCGCCAGCTTTGTCAGTACTTTGACCAGCGCCACGAGTACACTTCCACTTCCTGCAATCGACTTGGCCTCTGCCACCACCTTTTTTTTGTCGGGCGCCTGAGAACTTTCGCCCTCGGCGCCCCGCTTGAGCATCCAACTCGGTGCGACATCCATGTCGGCGAACTCTCCTCACTGGTGGCACAGCTGATGGCACGGTATCAAGATGGCTCACGAGATGCACGTGGAGCCCCAAAAACTCCGCACAGACAAAGTCACACATAGGGCACGACAAATCAGCTGGGATCACCACTGACGCAATGTTTCGAGACAGTCCTGGCCGACAGTATCCACGTGCAATAGATTGTACAAGGTGTCTCTGACATGATACTCTCTCACCACATACTGCATCACAAACCGGGCATATGTTACTGACCGCCAGGACGTGTCCTAACTCACGATATCCATGATGTGCAATAATGTGTGTGTATCCCAGATCTCGTAGATAGAAACGACCCACATGGCTTCCCCTCCTCATTGGGTAGCATACACGCGTAGGCCCCATCTTTATCAATAATAGGACAACTCATAACACTTTCAGACATATTCGCCCCATCAACGCCCATCGGAGGAATACTTGCTGTTAGGGCCGCCCCACGGAGTTCACGTATATCCATAGCTAGAAACATTTCCCTGCAATACTCATCCGTAAAGAGATGCTTAAAACGCCCATCCAACTCATTCCATAAGATCGCCCCATTTTCAACCTTGGTTAGAGCCTCCAGATCTTACCAAAACATCCAGGCCCACGGGTTCGCACCCTTCAGCAGAGCTCCCCGAGAATCAAACTGCGGTTGGCTACATACAGCCCCGAAGATTGCAGCAAGACATTGACGATGTGTGTACTGATATCGCACAAATTCCTGCAGCCATCTCAGCCGTCGAACTCTCGCTTCCGTCTCAATCGGTGCCAAGCGCCACCAAGAGAACACCTGCGCGTGAGACAGACTGCGTGGATGTCCAGCAGCGACAAGGTCGCATGCCTGTCCACGCATAGCCCGGCGTGCGTGCGACGCCACGGCCGAGGACAGTCGAGTGATTTCTCGTTTCGTAGGAACCCAAGCCTCAATTCCAGATAACGCGGTGTTATATATTTTGTTGATGAACGTGGCCCGAAGGAGCCTGCGCGGCACCCCTGAGAAAGACCAGAAGGCCCCCATACTATACCAGCCTGCCCGAAGTGCATCCAGTCGAGATACAAGCTCAGGCCCGTATCGGGCCGTGGCATTCATCATGGCCCCCAGACTTTTTACCACTGGCATAAAGGTTCCAGGGAACTTAAAAATACCTTCGCGTAGAAGACGATATACATTCCCAATTCCCCTCCCATGCAATGAAACCAGTGTATACTGCTTACTGATGTTATGTTTGCATGCCCTGCAAGCGTCAACGACGCCCACCTGATGCGCTGCGCGCCGAAGCCTTCAAGCTCCGGGGCAAACATGCAAGACAAGGCCGAGCTCATAGCCGGCCACGCGCTCGAAGAAAATGAATTTGCTAGGTCATGTGCATTCGTAATGTGCGACCACCCCATGTTGTTTAATGCATGTGATGTGATATTTTGTATGGTGGTAGCCTCTTCACGCCTATGTCGAGGAACGAACCCATGATCTTGATACGAGTAGATACCCCGCCCACGGATTCCCATAAGATGCGAGAACCAAATGTTACCAATAGGATCGAAAAGATGAATCCACCGTGTTCGATCATCTTTACGAGGAAGAGGGGCCCCACGACTTCGATGCCATCTAATAGGAGCCTGCCCACGCGCTCGTATTCTCGCAAACCCTCGATGAACGACCTCCCAAAATAGAGGTGCACGAATCTGCCTCTGTTCAACTCCGAGTCCCTAGCCCCGATAAGATACCCCACGGTTTGGCTGCAGCATCATCAACCACATTTCTAACGGAGAGGCCCATTCTGGAATAGCCCGCCGTTTTCCCGCGCGTCGAAGCCCACGACGTACCCCTGACAGGTCTTGACCTGCGCGCTTAAAACGAACTGGGAGAAGCTCTACAAATTCTACATCGTCAGTTAGATTGTCTCGATAAAGTTCCCAATTCTCAATCCTTCGAGCTGCCATCCCTCCCGCAGGTCCTGGCCTAGAAAACTGGGTAAACAGCTCCTCACTGGACTCGGCAACTCCGCGCACTGCTGCATAGTCCTTTTTTTTTTCTGCCAAATCAGGACCCCATTGCACGCCGTAGTATGCGATTCGCCTCCGCCATGCGTCGATATCTCCACATTTCCCCAGCCTCCTCAAGCAATTCTGCCTGCATCCTACGTCGTTCTCGCACTCGCTGTTTGTGGCGCGCGCGGTTTGCCTCGCGAAGTTCTTCGCGCAGCGCCTCCTCCTGGTCGCGCGTGTCTGCCTGAGATAACATAACTCGCAGCAGCCTCCGTCGTTCAAGAAGCCGCTCACGTTCATCCGCCTGAGGGCTCCGCTGCAACCGTTGGACAGCAGGTTTTGCAAAAAACTTGGCCCCCTCCTCGCGCATCACCTGATTAAGATAATCAAAGATCTGATCGGCAGTACTCATACTCTCCATTCGTGCAATTAGCTCCGCATCATTTGTCAACCGTTCCTCAACAGCATGAACTAGCTCACGTCGACGTCCCCCCCCCCCCCCCCCCCCCCCCCCCCCCCCCCCCCTGACTCCTCTCATCAGCGCGCCCGTGCCCCGCGGCACACGATCAGGCGCGACACGACTGACTCCGCCAGGGGAGAGCACATACGGAAAACCAGCATGCACCAACTTGTGATCAGCAGCTCGCTTGGTTCGAATCAATTGCAATTCACGGCTCAGCTTCGTCAAGGGTCCAGCACTCGTGAGCACGGAGACCAACTCCTTCGGGATCGCGATCATGTCGATGAAGGTCTCCGCCCCGTTCGGACCAAAAAAAGTGGGTGAGTGACCACGATATGCATTAGCCCACTTGAAGTCCATGTAAAGATAACAACTGCGCGAATTCAGTGCCAGCAATATGTCCTTTCGTAGCAGCTTCAGGGGACACGACATCCAGATCATTAAATATCCAGACCCCCCTCTACTTGTTGAAGTCCGATCCCGTCATTTAAATCTACCACTACGATGGGTGTGGTTCGAGCAGGCACTCTAGCCAGCTTCTCTCCCAGCCATGCCAACATTTGATTCACCGTCGTCTCATATCTTGCCACAAACGCAATCTCCGTCGGCCTGGGAGGAAAGTACATGCATATAGCCGTTACATCAACAAAAACCAGACTTCGCACGAGACAGGAGCCCCCGTCCTTGCAGAGGCGCTGGCATGGACTCACATTGAATTATATGAGATGTTTTGACACGTGTTCCCCATACAATCGAACAACCAGCTGCTGATGTAACGAGCGGTGATGTGGCCCATCCTGCGTCCACCACACATCGTCCACAGAGCACACGTCGTCGAAGTCGAGTACCTATAGCCGCCTTTTGTTTTGTGCCAGACAGACATAGGACATCGAAGTTCCGCGTTCGAGATAAGATATCTTCCATCCTGTCCGCGGAACTCGCCTGCAGTGGATTGTACTGTCCCACTGTCCACGGCAGGTGCATTGCGCTCACCTGAGTCACGAACGGCCAGCAGCCAGTCACCCACGCACATGCGCACGTGTTTCTTATAGAAAAGAGAGCTTCAGTAAGCGGATGTGGGGCCATGTGCCTGCTCCTGCGAGCATCATGGCTAGAGGAGGAGGAGGAGGAGGAGGAGGAAGAGGAGGAGGAGGAGGAGGAGGAGGAGGAGGAGGAGGAGGAGGAGAGGGAGGAGGAGGAGGAGGAGGAGGAGGAGGAGGAGGAGGAGGAGGAGGATGGAAGAGGCCTGACCGACCCCTTCCGTGACGAGCACACTCCACGCCTCGCTCCGGCCGCATGCCAGTGGAGGCCAGCCCACGGGAAGCACTCCACAAGAAGCCCATTCCTGAGATCCCAGGGCGTCCATTGATTTCTGGTGTGGGAACCCAGACCTCCTCGCGCCGTGACAAAATCACGACGGGAGGTTTTTAGCTATTTTCGGCCTCTGGGAGCCCTTCCCGGGCCTCGGGACCGTCGAAAAACGACTCGGGATGAAAAACCAGTCCTGGGGAAAGGGTCCAGACCGCTGGGGGTCGACGTTGTGAAAAGGTCACGACTTCGGGGTCTGGGAACGTCACGCTTTCAGACCGTTTTTTCGAATCGGCGATAACCCGGGTTATCCGGGGGGGAGGGGGCCGGCCGATAACCTAACCCTCGCGCTGCGTATGCCCGCGCCCACTGCTCAACTGGCAAGGTTAGGTTATCCTGGGGGCGGAAGGGGCAAGCCCGATAACTCGGGTTATCGCCGGCCTCTAAAAAACAATGTCTTTCCATCGCAGAACCGTCGAAACCCAAGAAGCCCAGGGCACCCGGAAGGCACGCAGGGCGTTGATCGGCCCGGGTCTCCACTGTGCGCACGTCCTGGGGCGAGGCCCAGGGGGAACGTGATGGAAGGGGGGATGGCCTGCGAGGGGTCGATCGGTTCCCAGATATCCGGCTGCTCCAATTTTTTGGGTGCGCGGACCCAGGAGGTCCGGACCACTTCCCCGGCGGGACCGGCTTCTCGTCCTGAGTAGCTTTTTGACGCTCCCGAGGACCGGCGAGGGCCCCCGGAGGCCGAACACGGTCCAAATCCCGCCGCTCCCATTTTTGGGGGGAGTGTCGGCTCTCAGGGTCGGCTACAGCCAGAGAGCGCCCAGACCCAGACACCCTGACGACGGTCGGGCCCTGAGGAAGAGGAGCAGGAGGAGGAGGAGGAGGAGGAGGAGGAGGAGGAGGAGGAAGGGAGGAGGGAGGAGGGAGGAGGGAGAAGGGAGGAGGGAGGAGTTCGGCGATGCCGAGGGCCAGAAGGAGGAGCGGCAGCAGCGGCGCGAGCGCACAGGCGCGGGGTCCGCGCGCCCGCCGCGGCCGCGGCGCCAGGCCGCGCACGGCGGCGGGCGCGGCGGCCGCCATCGGCGCGCGGCAGGCTGGAAGGGCTCCCCCGGGGCCAAGAGGGCTTGAGCCAGAGGCTACGGGCGGGGTGGTCGCGTGCGCTGGGCGGCGGCGGCGGCGACGACGACGACGACGACGACGACGACGACGACGACGACGACGACGACGGCGGCGGCGGCGTGACTCCTCCGCCGGCGAAGGGGCGTCGCCGTCGCGAGGGCAAACGGCGCTGGCAGTACGCGTGCGCCCGCACGCACAGTTCTGGGCGTCGCGGCCTCGCGCGCGGCGACGAGGCGTAGAAGGGTGAAACCGGCAAACAAGCCAGCGATCTTCTGACCGCCCAAGCCCTCGGTGAACACACGCGCACGCAGGCACACACGCACACACGCACACACACACACACACACACACGCACACACACACACACACACGCACGCACGCACGCACGCACGCACGCACGCACGCACGCACACACGCACACGCATACCTGTACACGCAGACACACACACACACACACGCACACACACACACATACGCACACGTACACACCACACGTACACACGCACACACACACACACGCACACACACACACACACACACACACACACACACACACACACACACACACGCACGCACGCACGCACGCACGCACGCACGCACGCACGCACGCACGCACACACGCACACGCATACATGTACACGCAGACACACACACACACATATACATACGCACACGTACACACCACACGTACACACGCACACACACACACTTTTAAATCGGCGGCGCTGAGGGTCCCCAAGCGCGGGCAGCACATGGCAGTCCGCCTTGAACGATCGTCGGCTTTTCGATCGCCCGATCGTTCCGGGTAGCCGTTTCTGGGCCTCTGGCGGCGTTCAACCTTGAACACCCGCGGCGGAATTACCGCAGGTCGACACGACGCGAACCTACCGTAGGCACCCAGTGGAGTGTTCCGAGGTTCTCTTCGGTGCCTCTTGGGCCGCCTTGCACGCCTCTGGGGCTCGCCCGAAAAGGCACAGGCCGCCCACTACCCATGTTGTGTTTGCGGACTTTAGCAACATCGCCGCTTCATCCAAGACGGACCAAGAGGCCCCCAAGATCACCCTGAAGACGGCCTCCAAGCCCTAAGAGGAGGGGCCCAAGAGGCCCCCAACACGGCGCCAAGAAGGACTCAACACGGGGGAAGCGAACTGAATTTGGAGCCGCCAATACCCAGGACCTCATAAACCGCCAGGGGCCCCCCAGGAGGCCCCCTAGAGGCACCCAGGAGACCCAACGCGGCCCCGAAGCGATCTCCAAGAGGCCTCCCAAGCGACCCTAAACAGGCATCTGCACTGCGAGGCCAGTGGTCCACAACCCAGGCACGATGGCGGGCTGCGCCGCGTGCCAAACAGATCCGACGCCCCCTGTGCCTGCCCCCTCCACAGACATCTGGCAGCTTCCATTTTTTCGCTGCGTGCGCCCCGGAACTATGGACCACTTCCCCGGAACCAGTTTTTCGTCCTGAGTCGTTTTTTGACGCTCGAGGCCCGGCGAGGGCCCCCGAAGGCCGAAAACTGTCAAACACCGCCTGCTCCAATTTTTTTGGAGCGTCGGACCTCAGGGTCTCTGCCCCCTCCCCACGCCCCGACGGCGCAACCTGGGCAACCGGGCAGCCGTGCATGCCCGAGAACGCCAGGCAACCGGGCAACGGAGCAGCCTGGGGAGCGCCAAAGGCCGCCTCCCGCGGACGCCCACCGGCGCCCTTCGGCTCGTTTTGAAGTCAGGGCCCCAACGCCCTAGGACTTGTTACGAACCCGGGGGGTCTCGACCCAGCCCTCCTCCCTCCTCCTCCTCCTCCTCCTCCTCCTCCTCCTCCTCCTCCTTCTCCTCCTCCTCCCTCCCTCCCTCCCTCCCTCCCTCCCTCCCTCCCTCCCTCCCTCCCTCCCTCCCGGCGGAAAGACCCACGGGTGCCAGAGTTGGCCCCCCTCCCCCTCCGCCAAGGGGACCCGTGGGGACACAGTTGGGGGCTTTGAATTAACCAGCATGAATTACACCTAGGGCGGGGACTACAAAGCCGACACGACACTTGAGCAGGAGGAGGGGGAGGAGGAGGAAGGGGAACAGGCTGCAGCAGGGGCGGCCCGGCGGGGAAGGGGAGGCAGGAGAGGGCAGGGGAAGGGCGGGGGCGGGAGGGGGACGGGGGACGGGGGGCGGTGATGGTCGTGGGGGTCGTGCTGGGTGGTCGTAGTGGTGGCCGTGCTGGCGGTGGTCGTGCTGCCGGGCGGCCGTGCAAGTGATGGTCGTGCTGGGTGGTGGGTCTGCTGGTGGCCAGTCTGCTGGCGGGGCTGGAGGTGGTCTGCTGGCGGTGGTCGCTGGTGGCCGTGCCAGTGGCTGGTCTGCTGGTGGAGCCGGAGGGCCTGCTGGTCGGGCAGGTGGTGGACGTGCTGGTGGTCGTGGTCTTCGTGATGGTTAGCAGCTAGCCGTTCTCGCGTTGGTCGCGTTGGTCCCTCCCTCCCTCCCGCTCTCCCTCCCTCCCTCCTCCTCCTCCTCCTCCTCCTCCTCCTCCTCCTCCTCCTCTTCCTCCTCCTCCTCCAGCACTGGCTTCTCGTCCTCTGCCGTCTCTCGACGGCCCCCAGGAGCCGGCGAGGGGTCCCCAGGAGCCAGGCGCGGCGGAGACCTCCCGTCGTGCTTGTGTCCACGACGCGAGGGGTTCTGGGGCCGACCTCGACGACGACGCCGCCGCCGCCGACGACGGCGGCGGCGGCGACGGCGACGACGCTGGCGACGACGACGATGCCGCAATGCCGACGCTGACGACGACGATGCCGACGCTGACGACGACGACGGCGGCGACGACGGAGGCGGCGGCGACGGCGACGGCGACGGCGACGGCGACGGCGACGGCGGCGGCTCCGACGGCGACGGCGACAGCGACGGCGACGGCGGCAGCGGTGGCGACGACGACGGCGACGGCGACGGCGGCCACGACCACGACCACGACCATCCTTGAGAAGGAAGGCGGGAGCGGAAGGGGCGGGAGGGGCCACCGCTACCCCCACCGCCGCCCGCCGTCGTCGTCGTCGTCGTCGGCGTCGTCGTCGAGGTCCTCGCCGACGTGGACGTCGTCGCCATCGTCGACGCCTCCGCTGTCGACGTCGCCGTCGCCGTCGCCGCCGTCATTGACGCCGCCGTCGCCGTCGGCACTGTCGTCGTCGGCGCGGGCTCTCCGAGGCCAACCGGCATGAGGTTCATGTTGGAGTTCTGACGGGCGCCAGCGCGGGCGGCGGCGCGGTGGTCAGGCCCCTATCGGCGATCAACGGGCGATCAGGCCCGAGCGATATCCTCGTCGTGATCTAGCTGCCCCATCTGCTCTGCTCGTTCTGCCTCCTCTCCCTTCTCCTCCCTTCTCCTCCCTCTTCCTCATCTTTCTCCTCCGCCTCCTCCTCCTCCTCCCGCTCCTCCTTCGTCCCTTGTCCTTAAAAATAACCTCCCTGTCGCATCCCGAGGCCGGTCGAGAGGGCGGGCCGGGCGTTTCGCCTGAGACTTCCTCACCATCTATGATCCTGAAGCTTCAGAATCTGCAAGACCTTCACGGATGGAGGGCGGCTCCTTTTCAAACTGTGACTCTCGCCTGAGCGCCGCGCACGTTCGTCTTGTAAAACGTTGCAAAGAGCTTCGCTGATGGAGGGCGGCCCGATTTCAAAAAGTGGCCCTCGCTGTAGCGCCGCGCACATGTGTTTCTGTTTGCAGTTTCAAGGACTCTCATGGTTAAACGTACCAGAAAAGGTGTTCCGGCACGATGTCGGAACGTCGCGGCGCAACAGTCACGTTGATTCATGGTGTTGGAATCCCAGGAAGGGCGCTCGGGCACGATTGAGGATCGTCAAAAGGCAGCAGTAAGCAACAATAACAATGACGAGCGGCGTCAGTGCCCCAGGGATGGCGTTCAGGCGAAATCCCACCAGCCCTCTCGTGAGCGTTTTTTTATATTCGGCGTTTCGACATTGGGTGGAAGGGGGGGGGGGGGGGATCCAGACCTCTGCTTACTGCGACTGCCTGCAAGAGTGCTGCCTCTGAGGAAGACTCCACCCGCTCGAAACAAACGCCAGAAAGCAACCAAGATCTGCTCCATGGGGGGGGGAGGGGGGGGAGGGGGGGGGCCCGCGCCGATCTGCAAAACAGTGGATAATTAGCCTGACGAAGGACCCAACCATACGCAGCAGTGAATGCCGCCATTGTGCATATAATCTTCGCCAGCGCTCCCTATGGGGCCACGAACCGTGTGAGGGGCGTGCCGAAATGCGTGGCGGGGTACACCACGCGAACACAAACGATCGGTCTGAGTGCGAGAGACTGAAAACGGGTGAGCCTGAGGCCAGGCTCCAGACCCGCGCAGGCCAGGAAGCAGCTCCGTTGAGAAAACATTAGAGCACGTGATATTGCGTGAATTACATTGCAGAAGGCCTCTGGCGGGTCTCTCGCACCCGCAGAACGTTCGCAGACTGTTTCAAGAGGCCCACGGGGGGCGAAAGTCTCCGCTGGGGCCTCGGTGGAGCTCGACGTGGGGCCAGGGGCCACGAAACGTGTGAGGAATGAGGGGTGCGCCGAAATGGATGGTGGGGAGGCATGCGGACGGAGCCTTAGGCGCCTTCGGTGGTGCTCCCTATGGGGCCACGAAGCGTGTGAGGGGTGTGCTGAAATGGGTGCGGGGGCGGCATGCGGACCCTGCCACTGGGGCCTTCGGTGGAGCTCCCTATGGGGCCGCGAACCGTGTGAGGGGTGTGCCGAAATGGGTGCAGGGGCAACATCCGGGCGCAGCCACTGGGGCCTTCGGTGGAGCTCCCTATGGGGCCACGAACCGTGTGAGGGGTGTGCCTAAATGGGCATGCGGTGGGCGGGGTGGACGCATGCGAACTGTGCCGCTGGGGCCTTCGGTGGCGCTCCCTATAGGGCCGCGAACCGTGTGAGGGGTGCGCCGGCATGGGCATGCGGTGGGCGGTGAAGACGCATGCGAACTGTGCCGCTGGGGCCTTCGGTGGAGCTTCTTATGGGGCCACGAACCGTGTGAGGGGTGTGCCGACATGGGCATGCGGTGGGCGGGAGGCACGCACTGCGAACTGTGCCGCTGGGGCTTCGTGGAGCTCCCTATAGGGCCGCGAACCGTGTGAGGGGTGCGCCGGCATGGTCCTGCGGTGGCGGTGAGGAAACGCAATGCAACTGTGCCAACCTGGGGCCCTCGGTTTGAAGCTTCTTATTGGGCCACGAACCGGTGAGGGGTGCGCCGACATGGGCATGCGGTGGGCGGGGAGGAACGCATTCGGACTGTGCCACTGGGCCCTCGGTGGAGCTTCTTATGGGGCCCACGAAACCGTGTGAGTGGTGCGGACCGACATGGGCATGCGGTGGGCGGGGAGGTCGCATGCGAACTGTGCCGCTGGGGCCTTCGGTGGAGCTCCCTATAGGGCCGCGAACCGTATGGGGGGTGCGCCGGCATGGGCATGCGGTGGGCGGTGAGGACGCATGCGAACTGTGCCACTGGGGCCCTCGGTGGAGCT
>CAUYUJ010012820.1:2500-13291 GCA_963575745.1 Prorocentrum cordatum
GTGCTCTGCTCTCCCTCCTCATCGCGAGCCCCCGCCCCCCAATCACGAGAACGTTCCTCCTGCTGCATACACGGGAGCAGTGGGCCGCGCAGGATCAGCATTGCATCACGCGTTGTCCCGCGTGGCCGTCGAAGCAGGGAGACGACAGAGAAACAGCGGTAGCGAGCCAGACAGGCCATCGCATCACGACCAGTCTGATGGCGATAAGCGCTTGAGAAAGGCAAACGAAAGGAAGAGAGGAGGAGGGGGAGGAGGAGGAGCAGGAGGAGGAGGAGGAGGAGGAGGAGGAGGAGGAAAGGTTGCTGGGCAGTACTAAGGACGAGAAGGAGGGGTAGGAGGAGGAGGAGGAGTACGATGAGCATGGAGAAAGTAAGAAAGACGCGCATGAGAGCTTGTAATAGCAAACGAAGGAGGGGCACAGATGACAGGCAGAGCGAAAAGCGCGACAGAGTCAAGCACCTCCACTCCACGTCAACCTCACGCTGGGGTGCCGATCGCCGCAGGCGAAGTTTCGAGAGGGAATATGTGGCATTGTTCGGCCCCGACGGATGCGTCCAACTGACCAGCATATGCGCGCACGCTCGCTTGGTCCAGACCCCCGACATCGTGCTTGCTCCTGACGCGGACCCTCGGAAGCCGCGGCCCGTTGGCCAAGCGAAGGCCCCGAGGTGCGCAGATCGGCCAAAAAAATCTTCCGCCCCGACGGAGCAGCGACGCGAACACTGCTGGGGGTCGGTTGACGCCACGCGACGCGACGCGCGGAACGCCGGCGGCCTTCGACGTCGAGGCCTCCACGGCGGCGCCCGCGGCAGCGGCCGCCACGCCGGGCGCCGCGCCCACGGGGGCCTCCGCTGGAGTCACGGCGGCGCCGGCGGCGGCCGAGCCGCCAGCGGCGGCCGAGGCGCCGGCGGCGGCCGAGCCCCGCGCCCTCCTGCGGCGGCGGGGCAGCTCTCGGGGGCTGCCCCCTGGGGCGCGGGGCCCCAAACACATCCCCACCTCCTCCTCCTCCTCCTCCTCCTCCTCCTCCTCCTCCTCCTCCTCCTCCTCCTCATCATCATCATCATCATCATCATCATCATCATCATCATCATCATCATCAGCAGCAGCAGCAGCAGCAGCAGCATCAGCATCTCTGGCACTGGGTCCCGAAGACGGCCCCCGAAAACCGAAATCGAGGAACAATTTGTTTGGCTCAAACAGAAGATAACCGGTACTGCCCCCCCCTGGACCTCGACTTGGGTGCGTTCCGACCAGACCTGCGCGGCGAATCCGCCCGTGGCGACGCGTGAGTTCCAGCGGGCACCGACGAGGGCGAAAGCGAAGCAGAAGCAGCGAAGCGTCGGAGAGCGAAGATGAGGAGGAGGAGGAGGAGGAGGATGAGGAAGAGGAGGAAGACGAGGAGGAGGAGATGGAGGAGGAGGCAAGCCACCCACGGGAAACGGGTCGGGATACCTGGGGCCGCGGATACACATGAAGGAATCATGTTCGTGCAGACGCGTTCATCATCTCGCGAATGCCATGTCCAGCTGAACCTCTGAAAGCTTCTCCAGAAACCCCACTAGTAAGATCAGGTACATCAGGGTTGGGCATGTGCGGGTCACATGAGACGGGCGGGCTAAGTTTGAGCATAAATGGTCAGCGGTCGACTCCCGTTCGCCTTCCACGATACCGCATTGCATGCAGAGACCAAGCCATGAGCGCTTCGTGTTCATGCAGACGCTTCTATTATATCATGCGGTGCGATACCAGAACGAGAAATCCTCACCTGACGAGCGCTACTTTCGGCGGAGCCTCTATACGCTTCTGCAGAAAAAACAATTCTACTCCGTGTTCCCGGGACCATTTAAGCACTGAGAGAAAACTCGAACTTCAAAAACAAGACACGACCTCCTTCCCTTCAGAGGCCTCCGCAGGCTGAAAAACCTTGGCTGGCCTCTGACAGAGCCGCGGGGGGTAGGGCTGCGCGACCAGCGTCCGAAACGTGCCGCGGGGAGCCTTTACCGACAGCTCATGGTGAGGCACGCCCGACCTGGAGCAGACCCCCTGGCCAGAGCATATGAAGGGCTCGACGACTTCGCGTACTTCCTATGGTACGTTACAAAGCATGAGCATGATACCTTTTTCTCCAGCGAGTACCGAACTGGCAAAAAAAAAAACTGAAGGGGCCCTGGGACACACAAATAAATACACACAAATAACAGGATTCCATAGATTTTCACATATTTTCTTGGTTTTCGTCTTCCCCCCCACTTCCCATATTTTCCCATATTTTCTGGGGGATCGACGATGAATTGTGTCTGTGTGCTTTTTCCCTCTTGAACAACTCTCTCGAATCTGACGTGCAGGTCGGCGGAAAGCCCAACGACTTCTGGGACGATACGAAGCGACGAAGTCACTGGATTCGCCACAGCGCACGGTATCCCCATGCGCGGGCACGGGGCCCTGGACACCCACGCCGGGGCGGACTCGGAGTTTTGCAGGGAGTAGCTACCATCACGCACTGGGCTCTGTCATTGCGAATTCGGTTCAATACCCACTCCTGGTTCTGAACGACACCAGATCATGCGAGGGCCCATGAGAGACGTCGACCCCGGAGGCTTGCCCGCCTAGTCTCTTCGCTTCGGCGGACAGGCCCCCGAAGCCTGAAAAAGACGTTCCATCATCGTCATCATCATCATCATCATCATCATCATCATCATCATCATCATCATCATCATCATCATCATCATCATCATCATCATCATCATCATCATCAACATCATCAGCATCATCATCATCATCATCATCATCATCATCATCATCATCAGCAGCAAAAGCAGCAGCATCATCATGGTCATCGTCGTCATCATCATCAAACAACATCACCACATCATCATCATCATCATCATCATCATCATCATCATCATCATCATCATCTCATCAGCATCATCATCATCATCATCATCATCATCATCATCATCATCATCATCATCATCATCATCAGCATCATCATCATCATCGTCATCATCATCATCATCATCATCATCAGCAGCAAAAGCAGCAACATCATCATGATCATCGTCGTCATCATCATCAAACAACATCACCAACATCATCATCATCATCATCATCATCATCAGCATCATCATCATCATCATCATCATCATCATCATCATCATCATCATCAGCATCATCATCATCATCATCATCATCATCCTCAGCAGCAGCAGCATCAGCATCAGCATCATCATCAGCAGAAGCATCAGCATCAGCATCATCGTCATCAGCGTCATCATCATCAGCATCATCAGCCTCATCAGCATCATCATCATCAGCAGCATCATCATCAGCATCATCATCACCATCATCACCACCACCACCATCATCATCACCATCATCACCACCACCACCATCATCATCAGCATCAGCATCATCATCACCACCACCACCACCATCACCATCACCATCATCAGCATCAGCATCAGCATCAGCATCAGCATCAGCATCAGCATCATCATCATCATCATCACCATCATCATCATCATCAGCAGCATCATCATCATCATCCCGCTTCTCCTTCTCCTCCTTCGCCCCTCCTCCTCATAGTATTCCTCCTTATCCTCCTCCTCCTCCTCCTCCTCCTCCTTCTCCTCCTCCTCCTCGTCCTCCTCCTCCTCCTCCTCATCCTCCTCCTCCGCCTCCTCCTCCTCCTCGTCCTCCTCCTCCTCCTCCTCCTCGTCCTCCTCCTCCTCCTCCTCCTCCTCGTGCTCCTCCTCCTCCTCCTCCTCCTCCTTCCTCCTCCTCGTCTCCCTCCTCCTCCTCCTCCTCCTCCTCCTCCTCCTCCTCCTCCTCCTCCTCCTCCTCCTCCTCCTCCTCCTCCTCCTCCTCCTCCTCCTCCTCCTCCTCCTCCCTCCTCCTCCTCCTCCTCCGCCTCCTCCTGCCCTCCTCCTCCTCCTCCTCCTCCTCCTCCTCCTCCTCCTCCTCCTCCTCCTCCTCCTCCTCCTCCTCATCCTCGGCCTCCAACGTGTCAGAAGACGAGGCGGAGGTCTGTCGTCGTTTTCGGCTTCTGGCGCACCTCGCCTGGCCCTGGGGCCGTGAAACAGCGACTCGGGACGAAGAGGCGGCCCTGGGCAAGGGGTCCGTACTTCTGGAGGCCCCGTACTGAAAAAATGGCACCTCACCCCTGGGAAATTGATCGGAGGTTGCCAGAGACACTAGGAAACTAAAGAACGCTCACGCTGTGATCTCGCAGTTGCCTGCTCCGCCTGGCCCAAGGGCATGTCCAGAGAGATTTCTAGGTTTGAGTCTTGGCGGCGATGGGATGCGCAACAAATGAGTGCTCGCATGCACAGCTGTCTGCAGAGAATCCTGCGACGAGATACTCGCCATCATTCGGTCTCAGGTCCTGCTTGAGGGTGTCCACCCAGTTTCTCGCACCCCTATGGGGCCCTCTGGAGGCTGTGGGAGCCTCCTCAGAACTCCTGGGGACACCTCGGGCCAGGGACACCTCTCGCACCACCCGAGGGGGAAGCCGACCGCCCCGTGCGCTCGTCGGCTCCGCATCCCCGGCCAGCACACACGTCGAGGCGACCATCGTGATGCCGACCAGCGGCACAGGGCCGCTGTGAACAGCACGACGATAGAGCAGCTCCTGGGCTCCAGTTTGCGGAGTCGAGGGGCACGTTCCTGTCAGCAGCCTTCCCATCCCCTCCCCCTCGAGTCTCCACCGGCGTCCCCCTTCCGACACGAGTTCGGCGGCGAGCGAAGTGGGGGAAATGCGAAGGAGAAGGCCTTCTCAGAAGGCGGCGGGACTTCTCAGAAGCCCTCTGGCCTTCTGAGAGGTTTCCTCGATCTTCGGGGGAAACCTAGAAACCCTCGCAGGAGGCTACGGGGACTTCCGAGCCCTCTGGAGAAGGCTCGCCCCTTCTCACTTCCCCCCCTGGGGCTCGCCGCCGAAAGAAACGCTCCCCGACCAGCACAAGGTCGGCCTTTCGAGAAAAACTCCCCGACCATTCAAGTAGGAGATCGTCTACAGAATTGATGTACCCCAAGTTTGTTTTCCCGTCGAATACGCGATAGAACCGTAGAACGATCGTAGATATACGACGAAACCGACGTCTTGCTCGCAGGTCCGACGAGAAACACACAAGCTCGGGGTGAATCAACTCTGTCGTCGATCTCCTACTCGAACCCTCAAGACCCAGCGGCATGTCTCCTGCCAGCGCGCCACGGGGCAGCGCCGCCGCCGTCGCCGGCGGCGCCACCCGCTGGCCGTGGCAGCGGCGGCTTCTCGGCACCAGGCGCAGTGGGCCACATAGGCCTTCCGAGGCGCGCACGCGGGCGCGCGTGCTGCGGCGAAGCTGCCGCTGTTGGGCGGCGAGCGAATGGGGAAAGTGGAAAGGATACCCTGGGTTTCTGAATAAGCGTGGGGGGGTACCCCCCGACGGGGGTGAACCTCGCCTCGTCGACGCGCCGCGGCGGCGGTCGGAGCGCCTGCGGCGCGCGGTGGCTGCCCGCGACGGAGGTCGATGTGGGGCTGTCGGCGGGGGTGACGCCCCCCCGACGCGTATTAAGAAACTCGGAGTAAGGAGAAGTCCCTCTGAAAAGGCGGCGGGACTTCTCAGAAGCCCTCGCGCCTTCTGAGACTTCTGCTGCGTTTTCGGGGGAAGGCTCAGAGAACTCATCAGAGAAGGTTGGAGGACGGCCGAGCCCTCTGGAGAAGGCCCGCTCCTCCTCAATTTCCCCCCACGCTCGCCGCCGATCCGCGCTGTGGCGTTTGCACTGTTTGCACGACGCGGGCCCGCGGTGCCACGCGAATCTGTGTGGGGCCAACTGCGCAGACAGGTCTGCCAAGATGGCCTCGTCCGTGCACGTAACGAGCGCCAGCAGCATGCGTCCAGCGAGCATGGCAGTGGGCTGGTTCCTTCCTGTGCGCATGGTCGAACAATTTGTTTTGTTTCCAAGCTCGCTGGGTACTGTTTCACACCCCACCTTCTGATGCGTTGCATGAACCGCACCTCATCTAGCCTGCACCGTCTGCCTCGTGTGTACACACACACCACCTGCTCCCGAGCCGCGCGAACTCGAAGCAATGTCGGTCTACCAGTCCTCCATACAGGCATCGCGCTACCACAGAAAACGCTGAACAAGGAACGAGGGCGCTCTTGTAGCCACGGTGAACCTCGGCTACGAAGAAGTGTTTCCCGGCCTGACGATACAAAACGGCACGAAAACCAGAGAGAGCCCCTTCTGAACCAGGGTGGTCCTTACTTCGGCGCGCTGACTGCACCGCACGTGGAGGGGACGGGCATCCCAGAGCTGGAGCATCCCTCCTCGCCTGCCTGCGCAGGTGCGGAGCATCGCCCAGCCGGTGCAGATGAGAAAGCAACAAAACATCTCCGCGCGATCGAGCGGCGAGCGCGAGCGCGAGCGCGGCTGTGACCGGGCTCCTACTGAGGCAGCGACTCGCGCAGCTGCGCCTCGCACGCACGACACAAACGAGACGAAAGAATGTCCCAGTTGATGTGTATACAGGGAGACGGCCGAGGGGCCGTTCCTGTATGGGGTCCGTTGGTAGAGGTCTGCTTTCCTGGGCATTGCGAAGCGGGCAGTGCGCAAGGGTCCGTTCACCAATACCTGAGCCAATACAGTTGCGGAAGGGATGTCATAGGGAAGTGGGCGGACTTCACACACAGTTGGGGCACCTCACGTTTCGCTTCCGTGCCACGCACCGCCACCACCCAACCTTCGATGATATCAGCACACATGGCTTTCACACCTGCTCGTGCCGCCGCGCGCCCATGCCCAAATCGGTCAAACACCACTCGTCTCACTACCAACTCGAGACACAGCTATTCGAAAGCCATCCCAAACAATAGTTTCTCACCTAGTTGCCCGAATTCTGCGCCCGCGCTCCCTGAGATCATAAGAGAAACCATAACGGATCCACCAGTCTGTCAAAGGAGACCATGCCGGCCATGCGCGCGCGCAGGTCGAAGACGCTCAACAATCGCGCGCCCGCCGAAGCCGCCGACCCTGTCGGCGTGTGTGAGGGGCTTTTCCGTTCGAGCCGTCATCTCCGTCATTCTTTGTACTCGTCGTCTCTGTCCTTCCCTTTCCCTGGGAGACCTCTTCCCCTGGGCTCCAGCCAAGCCGACCTTGAGCAACCTCGTAATTGAGTCGAAGGGAAGCCCCTTCCCTTTGATCCCTCCCCCGCCGGGAGGGGGGGGGGGGTAGCGACCCCCCCCGGGTCAGATACGACGCCCCCCCCTGGGACTCTTCCCCTGGGCTCCAGCCAAGCCGACCTTGAGCAACCTCGTAATTGAGTCGAAGGGAAGCCCCTTCCCTTTGATCCCTCCCCCGCCGGGAGGGGGGGGGTAGCGACCCCCCCCCCCGGGTCAGATACGACGCCCCCCCCTGGGACTCCTCTTCCCCTGGGCTCCAGCCAAGCCGACCTTGAGCAACCTCGTAATTGAGTCGAAGGGAAGCCCCTTCCCTTTGATCCCTCCCCCGCCGGGAGGGGGGGGGGGTAGCGACCCCCCCCCCGGGTCAGATACGACGCCCCCCCCTGGGACTCCTCTTCCCCTGGGCTCCAGCCAAGCCGACCTTGAGCAACCTCGTAATTGAGTCGAAGGGAAGTTCCTTCCCTTTGATCCCTCCCCCGCCGGGAGGGGGGGGGGGGTAGCGACCCCCCCCGGGTCAGATACGACGCCCCCCCCTGGGACTCTTCCCCTGGGCTCCAGCCAAGCCGACCTTGAGCAACGCTCGTATTTGAGTCGAAGGGAAGCGCCCCTTCCCTTTGTCCCTCCCCCGCCGGAGGGGGGGGGGGTAGCGACCCCCCCCCCCGGGTCAGATACGACGCCCCCCCTGGGACTCCTCTTCCCCTGGGCTCCAGCCAAGCCGACCTTGAGTAACCTCG
The DNA here is from genome assembly GCA_963575745.1 of Prorocentrum cordatum. Classification (NCBI taxonomy): domain Eukaryota; class Dinophyceae; order Prorocentrales; family Prorocentraceae; genus Prorocentrum; species Prorocentrum cordatum. The sequence continues at coordinate 10,398 of CAUYUJ010012820.1, forward strand.
TAATTGAGTCGAAGGGAAGCCCCTTCCCTTTCATTCCTCCCCCGCCGGGAGGGGAGGGGGGGGTAGCGAGCCCCCCCCCCGGGTCAGATACGACGCCCCCCCCTGGGACTCCTCTTCCCCTGGGCTCCAGCCCAGCCGACCTTGAGCAACCTCGTAATTGAGTCGAAGGGAAGCCCCTTCCCTTTGATCCCTCCCCCGCCGGGAGGGGGGGGGGGGTAGCGACCCCCCCCCCGGGTCAGATACGACGCCCCCCCCTGGGAGACCTCTTCCCCTGGGCTCCAGCCAAGCCGACCTTGAGCAACCTCGTAATTGAGTCGAAGGGAAGCCCCTTCCCTTTGATCCCTCCCCCGCCGGGAGGGGGGGGGGGGTAGCGGGGTGGGGTAGCGACCCCCCCCGAGTCAGATACGACGCCCCCCCCCCGTACCGACCTTGAGCAACGTCGTCATTGAGTCGAAGGGAAGCCCCTTCCCTTTCCGTTCCCCGACGGGGGGGGGAGAGGAGGTCCCGGGGGGGGTCCTGGGGGAGTCCCAGGGAAGTCCCGGGTCAGATACGACACCTCCCTCCCCCACCTTCTCGTCCTTCTCCCCGTTCCCCCAAACTATCCCACAGCCCGTGCCTCTTGCTGCGCATTGCGAACAGGGTCGGCGGCACCGGCCGTCAGGCCTTCGCAATCCGTCAAAGCATACCATTCCGCAGCACGCGCGCGTCTCGCCGCGCACGCGCACGTCGAAATCTTGTCCAAACCACTGGACGTCTAACCATGCCATCACAGAGGTCGTCGAACACATGCGAAAACCAAATGGCTTCTCGAACGGAAGATGCCAGGGAGTCTGAGTCTCCACGGGCGCGCACTTCCTTCTCACCATCATCAGCACAATATGTGCCATAGTCGTCCGCGTCACCATTGTCATCGTCATTCTAATCGTCATCATCAGCATCATCATCAGCAGCATCATCAGCAGCATCAGCAGCAGCAACAGCAGCATCACGAGCATCATCATCATCATCATCATCATCATCAGCATCATCATCATCATCATCATCATCATCATCAACATTAATTATCATCATCATCATCATCATCATCATCATCATCATCATCATCATCATCATCATCATCATCATCATCATCATCATCATCATAAACAGCATCATCAGCATAATCATTAAGAGCAACATCATCAACATCATCAGCAGCAGCATCAGCATCAGCATCAGCATCATCACCATCACCATCACCATCACCATCATCATCATCATCATCATCATCATCATCATCATCATCATCATCATCATCATCATCATCATCATACTCATCATCATCATCATCGTCATCCTTCCCTCCCACGCTCCCTCCCTCTCTCCCTCTCTCCCTCATCATCGCCATCATCCTCATCATCAGCAGCATCATCACAATTACCATCATCACCACCGTCGGCATCATCACAGCCGCCGTCATCATCGTCATCGTCGATACCTGTTCCTTCGTCAAATTTGCGGGCGCGTACACTTCCTGGTAACCTTCACCAATGATAGGGTCATCCTTGCCACCTTGATCAGTAATTATCCTCACCACCACTCCATCACGATCAGCATCGTCGTCGTCGACATCGCCCCCCCCGTCGTCATGAACATCATCCTCGTCATCGTCATCGTCGCTGTCGCCGCCCAGTCGAGTTTAATCAACAAGTGGAGGATGGGCGGATGTGATGTTTACACGAGCATTGGATTTGACTACTTCAATTTGATAAGTGCATTATTTCTCCAAAAACATGTCCCCTGCCGAGGCCGACCTTATCCGAACCTCTCCGCGTATTTCTAAATCCTATTAATGTGTCATGCACGATCGTTCATCTCAAGCACATCACCGTGCCCTGAGGCACGAGTTCTAGTGTCCTCAGGTCCTTTTCCGCCTTCCTCTAGCGTTCTCGCCTTTCCGGGTTCTCGACGCTCCAACACTCGTGGGCCCCAGAGATCGTTCCAAGATGGCCTGCGGAGCCTGGACGGCCCAAAAACGGCCCGAAGAGGGCCCAAAGACAGTCGACTCTGGCCGAAGGGAAGCCCCAGGGGAGAAAAAAACGCGAACCCACACTTCGAGCCCTCGAACCCGGCAGGCCCCAAGAGAACCCAAGAAAGCCCCAGAAGCTCCAGGGGGCCCAAGGGGCCCAAATCTTAGGTCGGGCGTGTCCTCCCACATCCGCAAAAATCCCCAGAAAAAAAAAAAAATCCAAACATAGTCAATCATGGAAGCAAAAATCGCCACCAGACGATTATTATTCCTCTAGTTTTGAAGTTTCCTCCTGTAGTGGGACACGCCCGACTTGCCCAAACCAGGCCGGGAGATGCCCCCAAGCGAGCTCCTCCTCGCGCCAGCGCGGGACCCCCCGAGGGGCCCTGTGGACCTCGGTGGCGCTCGCTTGCATGAGAGCTTATCTGAGTCCTCCTCCTCCTCCTCCTCCTCCTCCTCCTCCTCCTTCTCTTTCCTCCTCCTCCTCCTCCTCCTCCTCCTCCTCTTCCTCCTCCTCTCCTCTCCTCTCCTCCTCCTCTCCTCCTCCTCCTCCCTCCTCTCGTTCCTCTCCTCCTCCTCCTCCTCCTCCTCCTCCTCCTCCTCCTCCTCCTCCTCCTCCTCCTCCTCCTCCTCCTCCTAGGCATTGGCGGATTAGCAGCCAATATAGCGGCAGATAGCGGCAATCGACTAGCGGCAAACAGCGACACACGCCCCGCGCCGACCGTCCACCCCCTATTCGCCGCCAATGGCCGCTGAACGCCCACCCCCACCCCACCCCCACCCCAACCCCCGAAAAGAAGGGTGGAACTCAAGCCTTCCATAAGAACACGCCTAACCTCGGGACGGGTACTCCGGGTCAGAAAACGGCTGGCAGCTGTGGACGCCC
>CAUYUJ010012821.1:0-13276 GCA_963575745.1 Prorocentrum cordatum
GAGGAGGAGGAGGAGGAAAACCACGACGTCATGCCACAGGGTGACGATGACGGTCGGCTTGCTGATGTCGATGGGCTCTAAGTTGTCACCGCAGCCGCCGACGCCAGGGGCATCCGGCATCAGCAAAACCACCTGCTTGATCGGCGACCTGGTGGTGTTCTGCTTGTCCTTCCGAGAGGTCTCCGAGCTCCGGAACAGGAAGCTGAAGATGGAGGAGGCCTGCATCCCTGGCATCGCGCCTGGTAGAGTAATCGGTGGAATTACCTGCGCTCGCGAGTGAACCTGTAAAGGGAGCGGCTTGAGCCAAAATGGCGATGGAGGCCTACCACGACATGTTCTTAGAACCCAAACATGTTCGAATAACAACAACAATGTTCTTATAACATAAGCCCGACGTGTCAAAACAAGACAATCCCAACCAGAACTGTTCTGATAACATGTCGTGCAGACCACGAACAATTATTATAACATTGCTTGGTAGGCCTATGAGCACGCCGGGACGCTTCGCAACTGCTTGACTCTTCCACAGCGACACTTGATTCTAACGCCTTTCCACTTCAAGGATCGGCATGCCTCTGCTGCGCCTCGTTGTTCTCTAATAAGAAGGCCTGAACCCAATCTGCTTCGTCCGCGAGCGACTTTCCAGCGTTACCCTTGCATCCTTCCCCTCCGGCCCTCCCTGGCCGCTCTCGCTGGCCGCGTCCCGCTCGCAGAGTGTCGACGTGGCCTTCGGAGGGCCCCTGCGTGCTCCAGGAGCCCCTGGAGGTCCCTGCAGGGCTCCACGCCTCCGGCCCGCGCCCCGCCCCCCCCGGCCCCAGAACCGCAGCGAGAGCGCAGGCAGCTCCACCCCGCACGGCGCCGCGTCCGAAGCCAGCACTAGGTCGGGCCTGTCCCTCTACAGGAGGAATGTTCAAGAATAGTAAACAAATGATCCTGGCGAAGGGCCCATCCATATGCAGTCGTGGGTGCCGCAATTGTGAAAATCTTCTTCGGTGAAACTCCCTGTGGGGCCACGAAGCGCTGCACTGGGTGGGGGGGAACGCTGTTCTGGGTGAGTGGTGTGTCAAGTAAGGTTTCCGGGGCGCATGCGGACGGTCCCGAAGGGGGCTTCGGTTGAGCTTCCTATGGGGCCACGAAACGCTGTACTGGGTAAGTGAAGATGCCAAATTGGGCTTCCGGGACGCACGCGGACGGTCCCACTGGAGGCTTCGGTGGAACTCCCTATGGGGCCACGAAACGCTGTACTGGGTGGGTGAAAATGCCAAATGGGGCTTCCGGGACGCATGCGGACGGTCCCACTGGGGGCTCCGGTGGAGCTCACGAAGGGGCCACGAAACATTGTATTGGGTGGGTAAAAATGCCACGTTGGGTTTTCGGGACGCATGTGGACGGTGGCGCTGGGGCCTTCGGTGGAGTTCCCTACGGGGCCACGAAATTCTGGACTGGGTGGGTGAAAATGCCACATTGGGTGTTTCGGGACGCTTGCGGACGGTCCCACTGGGGCCTTGGGGCCACGAAACGCTGCACTGGGTGGGTGAAAATGCCACATTGGGTGTGCGGGACGCATGCGGACGGTGACACTGGGGCCTTCGGTGGACCTCCCTGTTGGGCCGCGAAACGCTGTACTGGGTGGGTGAAAATGCCACTTTGGGTGTTTCAGGACGCACTCGGACGGTCCTACTGGGGGCTTCGGTGGAGCTCCCTATGTGGCCACGAAACGCTGTACTGAATGGTGGGACGCATGTGGACGGTGGCACTGGGGCCTTCGGTGGAGCTCCCCATGGGGTCACGAACCGTGTGCTGAGTGGGGGGGACGCATGTGGACGGTGGCACTGGGGCCTTCGCTGGAGCTCCCTATGGGGCCACGAAGCGCTGTACTGGGTGGGTGGAGGGGGGACGCATTGTACGGTGGCACTGGGGCCTTTCGTGGGTATGGGGTCACGAACGCTGTACTGCTTTGACTGGGGGGGACGCATGTGGACGGTCCCACTGGGGCCTTCGGTGGAGCTCCCTATGGGGCCACGAAACGCTGTACTGAGTGGGGGGGACGCATGTGGACGGTGGCACTGGGGCCTTCGGTGGAGCTCCCTATGGGGCCACGAAGCGCTGTACTGAGTGGGGGGGGACGCATGTGGACGGTGGCACTGGGGCCTTCGGTGGAGCTCCCTATGGGGCCACGAAGCGCTGTACTGAGTGGGGGGGAACGCATGTGCGGTGGGCCCTGGGGCCTTCGGTGGTGGGCTGGGGGGTGCTCCCTATGGGGCCACGAGCGCTTTACTGAGTGGGGGGGGACGCAATGTGGGACGGGCGGGCACTGGAACCTTCGGTGGAGCTCCCTATGGGACCACGAAGCGCTGTACTGAGTGGGGGGGACGCATGTGGACGGTGGCACTGGGGCCTTCGCTGGAGCTCCCTATGGGACCACGAAGCGCTGTACTGAATGGGGGGGACGCACGTGGACGGTGGCACTGGGGCCTTCGGTGGAGCTCCCTATGGGGGCCACGAAGCGCTGTACTGAGTGGGGGGGACGCATGTGCACTGTGGCACTGGGGCCTTCGGTGGAGCTCCCTATGGGGCCACGAAGCGCTGTACTGAGTGGGTGAAACGCAGGGAAGAGGGAGAGGAGGGAGGAGTGGGGGGAGGAGGGGGAGGAGGAGAGGAGAGGAGAGGAGGAGAACGCGGGGACCGTGTCTTCAAAACGAGGACCCAACACCACAGGATGGTTGGCAATAATATGGGGACGATTTTGATGATGTTTGTCAAATTTTTGATATTTTTGGACTCTTTCTTATTTTTCGTGCAGAATTCCCGTGGGGGGGGACATGCCCGACCTAAAGCCTGCTGGCCCGGGTCATTGAAGGGGTCCCAGGACACACGAGTAAATACACACAAATAAAGAAATTCCGAATATTTTCCAATATTTTCTGGGTTTCTGTCTTCCCCCCCACTTCCAATATTTTCCCATATTTTCTGAGGAATCGAGGATTAATTGTGTCTGTGTGTTTTTTCCTCTCCTGAATCATATCCAACCCGGGCCAGTCAGGCCTTGCAGGATCCTACAGGGTCCCCCACGATCCTGCGCCCTAGCCCGGGTCAATGCGGCCCTGGCCCTGCAAGGTCCTGCAGGATCCTGCACCCGAGTCCGGGCCATTGCGACCCTGGCCCTGCAGGATCCTGCAAGATCTGGCGCTCCAGCGGACCCCCGTTGGCACGGACCCCCCCGCCTCTTGCACCCCGACGAGGCCGCCGCCGCTCCCCGCTGGCGCCCCGACGCACGTCCACGTCGGCGGCTATAGGCAGGGGGACTGCGCGGGCGAGCACAGCGCAGCGGGGCAACGTCCGGCGAACTCGGCCGCCCTGCGGGAGGGGAGGAGGGAAGGGCGACGGGGCGACGGCCGAGAGGGGGGGGGAGGCAGGAGCCGGCGCCCCGAGACACGGGACGGGGGGGGCGCGTGCAGACCGGCTGGCCCACGGGCTCACATGTCGCCCAGGCACGGCTGGAAGAAGGGCCGACGGTGCAGGCCCACAGACGTGTGGAGGCCCGCGCGCGAAACGTTCGTGGACCTGCACCGAACGCCTCCTCGCTGGCGCAGGGAGAGCGCGCCAGGGGCAGTGCCAGAGGCGCCGCCAGGGGGGCCAGCGTCGATCGAGAAGGGGAACCCGCGCGGAGCTCCGCAGACTTGTGCTCATGCAGGGGGTGGGGGACGGCTTCTTGGAAGGAGCCTGCTCCTTAGAGGGCGCAAGCCCCCATGCATGACTGTATGTCTGTCTGTCTGTCTGTCTGCATGCCTGCCTGCCTGCCTGCCTGCTTGTCTGAATGTATATATATATGTATGTACATACGTACGTATGCATGCATGCATGCATGCATGTATGCATGCATGCATGCATGCATGCATGCATGCATGCATGCATGCATGTATGTATGTATGTATGTATTTATGCATGCATGCATGTATGTATGCATGTATGCATATATATGATATAATAAGGCCCGCGCCTTCTTAGAGGCAGCCTCCCTCTGAGGAGCCTCCCCCACCCCCCGACCCCCCCTCCGCGCGTGGCCGACTGCCCGCCTCCCGCACGCCCCTCCGCGGGCGGACACCAACCGCCGCCGCCTGCCTTTTGCGGGCTGCTCTCTCCGCCGCCGGCGAGGCCGCGGCCGGCGGCGAGGGCCCTCTCTCCTGGCCATCGCTTGGACGTCCACTTCCTGTTTTTTTTTTGTTCCGTGCGTGGTTTTTTCGCCAAATGACCAAGGATGCTCCTCGATCGCCGAAGGAAAAACGCACACGTCCGAGCGATGCCAAGTCTCCCGGAGGGCGCCCGCGGGACGCGTCTCCCGCGCCAGCGGCCCGCGGCGCAGCACGACTGTGGAGGGCCACAGTGCGAAGGGGCGCTGAGGCGCAGGGGCTGTGGCGTGAGGTCGGGCCTGTCCCCCTACATACACACACATATATATATATATATATATATATGTATATATATATGTATGTATATACATAACACTAAAAATACCCCTAAACATGCGCCAACAATGCCCAAAATCGTCGAAACATCGTCCAAAGACTATGTTGTGACTACCTTTGGATATTCTCCCTGTAGAGGGGCAGGCCCGACTTAACTGTGGCAGCGGGGTGCGCGGGAGGGCGCCTGCCTTTGTCCAAACACGTGGCGCCCCACCGGGCTCCTGGGCAGCCGAGGCGGAACGATCGGGGGGAGGGTGGCCCAGCGTGGTGGTGGGAAGCACCTATCATCATCATCGTCATCATCATCATCATCATCATCACCACCACCACCATCGTCATCATCATAATCATCATCATCATCATAATCATCATCATCATGTCATCATCATCATCATCATCATCATCATCACCATCACCATCATCATCACCATCATCGTCACCATCATCATCACCATCATCATGGTCATCGTCATCGTCATCGTCATCGGCATCATCATCATCATCGTCATCATCATCATCACCATCATAATCATCATCATCACCATCATCTTCATCATCATCATCATCATCAGCAATATCATCATCACCAACACCATCCCCACTACCATCATCATCATCACCACCACCATCATCTTCATCAGCATCATCATCACCATCACCGTCACCGTCATCATCAGCGATGCATCGCCTGTAGAGATCAGCAACAGGGCCCCGACAGCAGAGCCACGCGTTCCTGGGCGATTGGAGGTTGATGCGCCCCCCCCAATGATCCGATCCCCCCCACGAACGTAGCCCCCGAAGCACTTATCCGACCGGCTGGCATCCCGCGGGTGATATCCTGGGACAATAGGGGGCAAACAAACCTACCTCGCTTTTGACCACCCTCGCTTCCAAGAGATACCAATCGATGCCAAACTACGGCCTGTACTGGTCAGGCCGCTTGACGAAGAGGCGCGTGGTATGACTTGGTTTTGCCTGGAAGCGAAAGCGGGGTAGGTAATTCACGCTCTGAGACAAGGGACAAGCGACGGCCCCCGTCTCGGCGGCAAGCGAGGGAGGGACATTGAGAGGGAGAAGGCCTTCGCAGAAGGTTTGGAAGTCCCCCGGCCGTCTGAGAAGCTCTCTGAGCCTTCCCCGAAGACAAGACTTCTCAGAAGGCGCGAGGGCTTCTGAGAAGTCCCGCCGTCTTCTCAGAAGGCCTCCTCCTTCTCGCTTCCCCCCCGTCTCGCTCGCCGCCGACCGCCACTCCCGGGCACACTCCTGCACTCAGTGCAACATATCCTCTCCCCAACACAGCGCCAACACACGGGGCCCGGCCGGGCAGGTCTGGCAGGGCTCGAGCTCCACGGTGTTTTTCGACTCCGTTTTGTGTTCGTTTGCCTTCGCTACGCCTTCGTTCTGCCTCTGCTGCGAAACGAAATCAAAACGAAAACGTTCCACGAAAGCGCCCAAACACCGTTTGATTACAGTCGGGGCGTTGACCCAAGGAACCCTAAATAAGGAACGAGGCCTCTTTCTTCCATAAGTCAAACTTCGATTTCCTATCGAGAACATAAGGAACACCTGAGGCAAGCTGTGAAACACTTAAGGAACGCGGAGCCCCTCCCCAACCAAACGGGTTCCTTCCTCAGGCCCCCGACTGTAGCTCGAGCCCGGGTGTCCGGGGCCCGGGCACGGACCCAGCCAGCCCGGGCGCCGCGCGTGCACCTGGCGTGCCCCCCCCCCGAGCTGCCTCGGCGCGAGCGCGAGCAGCTACCCGGCCCGCGCGCGCCGCACACGGGGGGCGGGAGGGTGTCCGAGAGGCGTGTGCGCATGACGGGGGGCGTGATGCGGGATGGCGATTAATAAAACAAATGGGGGAGAACGATTAAACAACTAGTTTTCTGCGATTTCTGCACATTTTTCTGACTGGAGGAGAGCGATACAAAAATAGTTTTCCAGCCCGCGGCCGTTTTTTCCCAACCATCCTGTGGTGTTGGGTCCTCGTTTTGAAGAGACGGTGCCCCGCGTTCCTCCTCCTTCCTCCCGCTGCCCCCTCCCTCCTCCCTCCCCCTTGCCTCTGCCCTCCGCATGTCTCTGTTTCTGCACATCCCTCACGCGTTCCGTGGCCCCATAGGGAGCTCCAGCGAAGGCCCCAGTGGCAGGGTCCGCATGGCGGCCCCGCATTTTGGCGCACCCCTCACACGGTTCGTGGCCCCATAGGGAGCTCCACCGAAGGCCCCAGTAGCAGGGTCCGCATGGCGGCCCCGCATTTTGGCGCACCCCTCACACGGTTCGTGGCCCCATAGGGAGCTCCACCGAAGGCCCCAGTAGCAGGGTCCGCATGGCGGCCCCGCATTTTGGCGCACCCCTCACACGGTGCGTGGCCCCATAGGGAGCTCCACCGAAGGCCCCAGTGGCAGGGTCCGCATGGCGGCCCCGCCCCATTTTGGCGCACCCCTCACACGGTTCGTGGCCCCATAGGGAGCTCCACCGAAGATGATGCCCACAATTGCGGTACTAGCAGGCCGCTCTGCGGTTGATCGGGAGTTTCTGTAAATAGAAGAAGGTGCGTGCGCCTGTTGGTGAGGGTGAGGATGAGGTTCCTCCTCCTCCTCCTCCTCCTCCTCCTCCTCCTTCTCTTGCCTCCGTCTGTCCTCCTCCACCCCACAGCTCCATCATCTTCTCCTCCTCCTCCTCCTCCTCCTCCTCCTCCTCCTCCTCCTCCTCCTCCTCCCCCTCCTCCTCCTCCTCATTCCTCCTCTGGGCACCTCCCCCGGGGCGCGGATCCACCGGATCTGTCCGGATCTGTCCGGAAACGGTGCCGGATGCCGCTTTGGGCTCCTCTGGGCACCTCCCCCGGGGCCGGTTTTGTGAGGATGTCTCAAGCGAGGGCGCCGGTTTGGGATTCGTCACCGGATCCACCGGATCTGTCCCGAAACGGTGCCGGAGGCCGCTCTGGGCTCCTCTGGGCACCTCCCCCGGGGCCGGTTTGTGAGGATGTCTCAAGCGAGGGCGCCGGTTTGGGATTCGTCGGCGGATCCACCGGATCCACCGGATCCACCGGATCCACCGGATCCACCGGATCTGTCCGGAAACGGTGCCGGAGGCCGCTCTGGGCTCCTCTGGGCACCTCCCCCGGGGCCGGTTTTGTGAGGATGTCTCAAGCGAGGGCGCCGGTTTGGGATTCGTCACCGGATCCACCGGATCTGTCTGGAAACGGTGCCGGAGGCCGCTCTGGGCTCCTCTGGGCACCTCCCCCGGGGACGGTTTTGTGAGGATGTCTCAAGCGAGGGCGCCAGTTTGGGATTCGTCACCGGATCCAGCGGATCCAGCGGATCCACCGGATCTGTCCGGAAACGGTGCCGGAGGCCGCTCTGGGCTCCTCTGGGCACCTCCCCCGGGGCCGGTTTTGTGAGGATGTCTCAAGCGTGGGCGCCGGTTTGGGATTCGTCACCGGATCCAGCGGATCCAGCGGATCCAGCGGATCTGTCCGGAAACGGTGCCGGAGGCCGCTCTGGGCTCCTCTGGGCACCTCCCCCGGGGCCGGTTTTGTGCGGATGTCTCAGGCGAGGGCGCCGGTTTGGGATTCGTCCCCGGATCCAGCGGATCCGTCCGGATCCGTCCGGAAACGGTGCCGGAGGCCGCTCTGGGCTCCTCTGGGCATCCCCCCCGGGGCCCGTTTTGTGAGGATGTCTCAGGCGAGGGCGCCGGTTTGGGATTCGTCACCGGATCCAGCGGATCCAGCGGATCCAGCGGATCCGTCGGGAAACGGTGCCGGAGGCCGCTATGGGCTCCTCTGGGCATCCCCCCCGGGGCCCGTTTTGTGAGGATGTCTCAGGCGAGGGCGCCGGTTTGGGATTCGTCACGGGATCCAGCGGATCGTCCGGATCTGTCAGGAAACGGTAGGCCGCTCTGGGTCCTCTGGGCACCTCCACGGGGACAGGTTGGAGGATGTCTCAAGCGAGGGCGCCGGTTTGGATTTAGTCACCGATCCCATCCGGATCCCAGCGGAATTCCGTCGGAAACGGTGCCGGAGGCCGCTCTGGGCTCCTCTGGGCACCTCCCCCGGGGCCGGTTTTGTGAGGATGTCTCAAGCGAGGGCGCCGGTTTGGGATTCGTCACCGGATCCAGCGGATCCAGCGGATCCGTCCGGAAACGGTGCCGGAGGCCGCTCTGGGCTCCTCTGCTTCGCGAGGTTTGGTCTTGAGTGAGTTGCAATTTGGTTTGTAGAACTGGCAAGCAAATCTATAAACCTGCCGAGTCATACAATAAGTCAGGTAATCACACCCTAAATGTTTAGTAATAGCGTGGGAAGTACCATCTAGATATAACAACTCGCTTGCTTTATTGAATCATATATAACTCAGTTGCCTCACTTACGCCAGAGTTACTAGATTGATTTATGAGTCGTCTAAAATAGTTATAACTTGTTATAATATACTTATCAAAAGTTCGCGACTATTGCGAAAAAGTTAGGAAAAGTTAGGAAAAGTTACCCCGCAGAATACATTCCCCACCACACACACACACGCACGCACACGCGCGCCCTCGGGCCTCGTTTGACAGCCGTTTTGGTTCAGGATGGACCCCCCCAAGAAAAAACCGAAAGTCATCCAGGCGCTGCAGGCTGCAGGGCTGAAAGCATCAGGCGCCCAATTGACTCGCATCCTAAAGAACTTGTGCGATGAGGAGACTGTGGACACTCCCCTCGCAGATGTGAATGCGTGTGTGCGGAAGTACGTGTCTGAGTTGTCCACGCCTTATGGGCCAGTGATTCAAACTTTGGATTTACCTCTGAGCGACGGTACCTCATATTCTTGGCCCGCGGCAAACCCATTGTCATTGACGTATTATCTGTGCAGACAATCTCCATCATACGCGAGGTTTATTAGAGAACATATTGGTGGAAAAATATCAAAATGTGCTTTCTGGGGAGACGAATCGACGGCGGGCAACCAACTCAGGCCCGATTTTGCAACAAAACACGTTGCAGTCTATTTTACACGTGCCTGCGGCGCGGCCCGCCACCCCACCAGTCCAGACGACGGTGACTGCGACTGCGACGACGGCGACGACGACGACGACGACACGTTGACGACGACGGCGACGACGACGATGACGGCGAGGACGACGACCCCGACCACGACCATGACCACGAGTTCTCTGGCTTTGCAGCTCTGGGGTTCTGGGGTGTCGGAGTTTTGTTTTGTTCGGGTTTGGGAGTTTGGGGTCTCTGAGGCATGGGCTTGTCATGTCTAAGTGTTCCCGTAAATGGGGGCCTCCCGCCTTAGCGCGCCAGGTGGCGCGGCGGCGGATGTATGGACCGATTTACCCGAATGGTGGCGTTGCACGGATCAGGGGTGGACTCCGATAGGGTTCATTCGGTATTCCCAAATGCGAAAGGTTCGCGGCGGGTATTCAGGATTGCTCAAACATATATTTCATATGATGTTCCTCGGCAGGGAAAATCTGGACATCGGCATCGCTGTTCCCGATGGCGATGGCCGTCTGACTGCAATCAAATCAACGATATCAGCGATGATTCAAGACGAGAAGGCACACAAGGAGTGCTACGGGGTAAAAGGGGCAGGAGGAAATTCATGTTGCGCTGCGTGTAAGAATGTCTATTCCGGGTTGAACCTAGACTTTTCTCGAGACGAGTACATAGGACACGCCGCTGTGATGATGCCGCACAGATTTGACAAGCACACCGACGGTTCGATGTTTGAGATGGCAGACAAGATAAAGGCAACGTACGATTTGTGGCAGGCGGGAGGTTGCACAAAGGGCGCATTTGAGCTGGAGGAGAAATCATGTGGTTTAACATTTGACCCAGATGGTGTGATGTGGTGCCAGGTGCTTCGCCCCATTTGGAAACCTGCGAGTGCATTATATTACGATTGGATGCATACGCTGGCAGCCAGCGGAGGAGTCGCACAATATATGGTCAATGGTTTCTGCCTCGAGCTTGTGCGAGGGGACCACGTTAGCATGGAGCAGCTCGACGAGTACGCGCGGGGGTTCGCGGAGCCGAACAGACACCTGATGAGGCCACTGCCAGCGAAGTTTTTTAGCAAGCGCATTGTTCACAAGGTCGGTGCGCATTGCAAGGCATTTGCGGGGGAGTGCATCACGGCAGTGGCAATACTCAGCTACGCAGATGCCTTCGGCCGCTCGCCCGCCCGACCCCCCTGGAACAACCAGCAATGCGCATGCGCGAACAAGCAAACATGCATCAAACAAACGCGCAAACGATCGCACGAACATCAAGCATCAACCGACAAACGAACAAGCATACACACACACATCAAACAAACATCCACCCTGCATGCCGCGACTGGCGGCTGCGGATTTCAGCAAGGCCGTGCTTGACAGCGACCCCCCCGTGCTCCAGGAACACAGCCAGTGCATGCAATTGATGGGGGTGATTTTCAACATCTTGTGTTCGGGGGACGCTGCCGTGCCGCTGGCGCCGAGGCTCAGAACCCTGTTCCAGCTGCATCACCAAGCAATGCTGAAAATTTACGGGCGCCGAGTTTGCAAAGTGAAGAGCCACCTCCAGCACCACATCCCCGACAATCTAGAATCATTTCAGCTGAACCTATCATGTTTCACAAACGAAAGGAGGAACAAACTCCTCAATGCAGTGGCCGAGCACACGGCCTCCCTGGGTGACCCAGCGCGCGCCATCATATCTAGGATAGTTCTTGACATGGAGCATAAAATCAGTAGGGCTGCATTTGTTCCCAACTTTTTGATCGAGCCAGTGACGGAATCCCAATGCCTTTTGCATCATTTCCCTCGCGACCGTCGGCCAGCGAAAGTTTACGTCTCTCGGCGATTGCACTGGGGGCGCGGGATATTGCGCGGCGGCAGCGTCGTCTCGTACATGGCTCCCTCACGCAGCTTGGGATTCGCTGTGGTCGTAGGGTGTTTGGATGCGAGGTACAGTTGCCATCCCAGCGTGCCCGAGTGCTGGATTATCGCGACTGCGTGCGTGCAGTCGCCAACCGATGTTTCGTTGTGGGCGCCTGGGGAGGACCGCGTCGCGCTTGCCGTTGGGCAGGTTCACGACGTTCACTTGGTCGTGCGTGTAGGCAGTTTTATGCGCCCTCTGGAGAAGTCATTGTGACTGCGATTCGGGCGGCGGTTGATTGGGAGAGGGGCGGCGGAGGAGGGATCGACGAGGGGCGGCTCATCTGTTGGGAACGCGTACCCACGTTTTCTTTTGGAGTTGCGTTGGCGCGCTTGCATTCGGCGGAGTCGCCGTGCGCGGCCGCCCGACCATCGCCAGCAGGGGCTCGCCATGCGCGTGCGCGTGTGTGCCGACTGGCCGCGCCGATCATCGCCAGCAGAGGCTCGCCCTGCAAGCGGCAGTGACTGTTATATCAAGTGCTGAAAACATGCACGGCAGCGGTGGGCTGGGGAGGGCGGCGGTTAGATTTGGGGCCGCATTGGGGTGATGGTTAGGTCGGGAATGAGATGGTTGAGAGCGGGGCCATGGTAGGCATGGGCGGGGGGTGAGGACGAGGAAGGGGTGCGGGAGGAGAGGAGCTGTGTTCGTTGTGGGTCCAGTGGAGGGGTGGAGAGGGGGAGGATGGCGAGCCAGCGCAGTGGGTCATGGAGTTTGGAGGCGGTAGCGGCATTGCTTGTGCCCCGCAGCCGAATGGCCAGCAGCCGTTGGCCATCGGAGCCTCCTGCCCGACGACTGGTTCGGGCCAGAGGCGGACGGGCCGATCGCGCAACTCCGACAGTCGGTCCAGACGGGCGCGTTGACGGCCGCCCAATCCAATGCCTTGTTCGAGGAGACTTTGGTCAAGTGTACCATACGTGGCCGCGGCCGTGGGAGAGGGCGAGAGCTGTTCCTCGTCGGCAGGACTGCCCGCCTGGACTGGGGGAGGTTTCGCGCGATGCAGTGCATCGCAGAGAACGGCACGACGGGTGGCCGAACACCCAGAGAGGAGCAGGGCCCGCAGAAGAAGTCGCGCGCGTTGCACGCGCCGTCGCAGGTCGCGGCCCCTGCAGGTGAGCCAGCGTTCGTCATCAAGTCGCCCCCGCCGCCGTCGCCCGCCGCTCCCGTGGCGGCCGAGCCGACGGCGGTCGCATCCAGTTGTTCATCGCAGCATTGGCCAGTCCCCAGCTCACCAGTATGGGGAATGTTCGTCCCCATTCCCATGCACGACTCGTGGGCTCACGAATGCGGCTACATGTGCGACCCTACCTTTCCGTTCTACATCCCGATCGCCCAGGGCGTCGGAGCGCCCGCCAGCATGGCGAATGAGACCTCGTCGCCTGGAGGTTCGAAGAGTAATCGTCGTCGTCGTCGTCGTCGTCGTCGTCGTCGTCGGATTTCGTTCGGCGCGCCTCTCTCCACGCCAGGGTGCGGCGACAAGACGTTGCGCGATGAGCCTGCGGAGCAACATGTGGAACCATCTGTCGAGCCTGTTCCTTCGGCAGAGGCCCGCCCCCGCATTGCTTTGTTGGAGGGGGCGATGCGGGCTGTCGAGAGGAGTAGGTGTGATTATGATGTGCGCCTTCCGCAACAGTAGAGTAGTAAGCATATTGAGATATGGCAACACTGAGTACTACTGATACGTGTGAAATTATATATATATATATATATATATATATATATATACATGTATACGTACAGGTAGATACACACTACATCACACAATAAGGTAGTTAGTGCATATGTGACGTGGGACTCGGGCGTTGCCCATGAGGAACGTGATTGCAACGCCGATGGGGCAGTGGTGTGCGTGTGTGCGTGTGTGCGTGTGTGCGTGTGTGCGTGTGCGCGTGCGCGTGCGCGTGCGCGTGTGTGC
>CAUYUJ010012822.1:0-13269 GCA_963575745.1 Prorocentrum cordatum
TCCTCCTCCTCCTCCTCCTCCTCCTCTCCCTCGGGCCACGGATGGCAGATGTGGGCTGCGATCGGGATTTTTTGGTTAGCGCGTCGCGCCGCCGGTTCTGGTCCTCCAAGCCTTGGCGCGGACTGCTAGCCAGCGCCTCACTCGCAGACGTCAGTGCCCCGAGCCTTTCCCTGCCTCCCGCCCCGCAGTGCGGAGCGGCACGCTATCTGCTCGCAGAGCATGGCGTGTCGCCAGGGCCGCCGCAGCGACACGCTAAGCAACAGGTCCTCACCGTAAGGGGGATGGGGGAGGCAACCCTGAGGGTGAACGGGGCAAGGGGGGGCAGAAGAGGGCAGTAGGTTTCGGATTGGGTCGATTGAAGACCTCTTCGACTCGGATGCGCTCCAAGTGCGCTCAGCCGTTTTACGCGAGGAGCAGCAACTCTGCAGACGGGCATCATGACGGGTGTGTGCTTATTTGGATCGATTGCCAGGCAGGTGGGTGAGTTGTCCGAGCTCGATTCTGTCATTCTGGCGAAAGCAGCAGCTTTACAAGTCGAGTCCTTCCGCCCGCGAAGAATCATTATCAGCGACGTGTTCCTTCGTTGTGTCTGCCCCTCCATCCCCGTCTGTGTGTTACGTTGCCCCTGCGTGTTGTCTAGTCATTGCATGGCCCACGGCCGTCCCGCAGGACAAGACCTGGCAGCTCGTGCTCTTTGGATGGTGCGGGCCCCGCTAAACCAGAGAGGCTGATTGAAGGATTGCCTCGGGGGGAATTGGGCTAGCATGGACGTGATAACATGAAGGGAAGGTGGCGATGAACAAATGGCAAAGCAGATTTCGGGCATCCTTTGGGTGAGCCGTAATACTTTATGCTGTGTGTAGTTCCTTATGGCGCCTTCTTCCTGTCGGGTTACACGCGTAATGTGCAGCTCATTCTGGCATTTGGAGCAAGATGCCTCAGTACATGTCTTGGAATGAAGGTGGGACGAATGGAGTTGGTTCCCATATCATGCTACCTCTTATAGCACGTCTCTCTGCACTCTTTCCTTCCTGGGGGGGAGGTTGTCTGAAATTGATGCCGACGCGCAGCTGCTTCCTCGCCCTCCCCCTCCTCCTCCAGTTCCTCCCCCTCCTCCTCCTCCTCCTCCTCCTCCTCCTCCTCCTCCTCCTCCTCCTCTTCATCCTTCTCCTCCTGATCCTGATCCTCATCCTCCTCTTCATCCTCCTCCTCCTCCTCCTCCTCCTCCTCCTCCTCCTCCTTGTCCTCATCCTGCTCCTCCTCGGGGAGAGGAGCTGGAAGGACGTGGCATATCGTCACCGGGGGCTGCTCTGTGGCGGAGCTCACCACCCCCCTTCCCGATCCGTCGTGCCCATCCCCCGTCCTTGCAGGTCCCCTCATCCTCTCCCTCCCCTCCTCCTTCCTGCGACGGTCGATCCCCGTCACCATGTTGGTGGGTGCTCGGGCATGTCCAGGAAACCGCTCCAGAATTGACAGCGGATCGCCAGGGGGCATTTTTCCCGGTCGCAGAGCGGTGCCCACTGTTTGGGAGGCCGCCAGCAGCACCAGTCGCCGCGAGCATGCTCGTCGCGCCGTGGTGCCGGGGGCGCGCTAACTCTCCCAGGCATTGGACTGCGCCTTGGCAAAAGGCGCCCAAAACGCGCGCCGCAAGCCTGCGATGCACGTGGACAGTGGCGTAGCGGCGGACCTTGGCCACTGCACTACCGAGGGTAACGCACGGGTGTGGGCTGTTGGTGGGATCTTTGGGTTGGAAAATGGAGAGGGCACTTCGGCACTTCGGATGCGGGAGGAAGGAGGAGGAGGAGGAGGAGGAGCTCCAAGACTCCCTTCCAAGTGCGAAGGGTGTCTCGGAGGTCTCATCAACAAGAGACGGCGATGACCAGCGACGTCGATTTTGCCACAGAACTGGGACCCAGCTCTTGCGGTGACGATGTGTGGAGGAGGAGTGGGCCGTTCTTTTCGAGGGACTTCGGCGACTTCGGCCGTGACGGCTCCTCGGCCTGAGGGGGACGGTGCGGGTCTCTCGTCGCTCTCTTTTGGGGGGGCCTCGTCCGCCGTTTGCTGCCCGAGGTGCTGCCTGGCCTACCTCGGGTTCCACTTCTGGCTGCTGTACGGCGCGTGGACCAAGCCTTACCTCGGCTACAACATCTTCTGCGACGCCCAGGAGACTTCGCCCCGTGGGCGCCCTCCCTTCCTTTTCCCTCCTCCTCGTCCTCCTCCTCTCCTCCTCTCCTCCTCCTATCCTCCTCCTCCTCCTCCTCCTCCCCTCCTCCTCCGTCCTCCTCTCCTCCTCCTCCTCCTCCTCCTCCCTCCTCCATCCCTCCTCCCCCCCCTCCTCCTCCTCCCTCCTCCCCCCCCCTCCTCCCCTCCTCCTCCTCCTCCTCCTCCTCCCTCCTCCTCTCCTCCTCCCTCCTCCTCCTCCTCCTCCCCCTCCTCCCCCTCCGCCTCCTCCTCCTCCTCCTCCTCTCCTCCCCCTCCTCTCCTCCTCCTCCTCCCCCTCCTCCTCCTCCTCCCTCCTCCTCCCTCCTCCTCCTCCTCCTCCTCCTCCTTCTCCATCCTCCTCCTCCTCCTACTCCTGTCCTCTCCTCCCCTCCTTCCTCCTCCTCCTCACTCCTCCTCCTCCTCCTCCTTCTCCTCCTCCTCCTCCTCCTCCTCCTCTCCTCCTCCCCTCCTCTCCTCCTCCTCCTCCTCTTCCTCCCCCTCTTCCGCGGCCGCTGTCACCTTTCTCACCCCCCCTCTAGCCGCCGGACAATTAGTGTCTGCCGTTTCGCAGCCCGCTTCAGCGCCGTCTGGAAAGTAGGACACGCTGCTGCAGTTGGGCATCGGCATCGACGCCCTCGCAATGCTCGTCATGTGCAGTACTGCCGGCGTCGGTACTAGCCGGGCTGGGTGGGATTGCCGCAACAAGGTGTCCGCCGCTACCTACGCGCTGCATCTGCCGCGCTGCGACGTAAAGATTGTGCGACGCCCAGGAGACGGCCGCCCGCTTGGTTGATACCTGCAGCAGTCTCGCACCGCGCTGTGCCGCCGGCGGCGACCCCAGCCTGGCGCGGGCGTTCTGGGTGGAGCGCCGCCGGCAGCTCGGATCGGCCGTTGCCGAGCGATCTGCGCTGTGGAAGGGCCGAGGTCGTTCGAGGTCAAGCAAGCCACGCAGTGTCTTAGATGCTCGTTTTGGGGGACCTTCCTGGGGCCCACCTCACGGATATGTTCGACTCTACTACGACCCCAGTTCGACCCCAAGTTCGACTCGAGTTCGACTTAAGTTTGACGCAGGTTCGACTCAGGTTCGACTCAAGGTCGGCTTCAATCGACGCCGTTTCGACGCATGAGAGGAGCGAGTGTCTCCAGGAAGGTCCCCAGAATGAACATCCAAGGTGTCAGAAACCACCGCCGACGCCACCGCGGCTTGAATCCCCCGCAGCGGGGCCACGAGGCAGTCGAAGCATGGGCGTGGTGGATGGGACGTCTTGATTGGTGCGACCAGCCTCCTGCTGATATCAATGTGAGGCCAGCCACCTCCAGAAAATAAGTGTGCTCGTGTCTTCTGCGGCATGCGCGCGAAGCTGTGGGCGCTGCAGACTTCTGCGGGGCGCCGAGCGATCAGACGCACTGCTGCCCACTTTGCTCCGCCTGGCGGTGTGCCCACCAGGGTTTCCTTGTGCCCGATTGCGGTGCCCCGTGATGTCCCGTCGTGGAGCCCGCCAGGGTGCGGTTGGCGTTAGCCCTTACCACTGTCCCTCCAGCTCCGCGAGCCTTGACTGCCACCAACCCTGGTCCTCATCACCACCACCCACTCAGCCCCCGCGCTGGCCCCGACTGCGGCCAGCACTGATGGCACCAGCTCCCGATGTGCTGACCTTGACTGCGGCCGGCGCTGAGTTCCGACATTGGCACCCAGTGCGCCCAAACAGCCCATGCTGCAGCCAGCGCTGGTCCCCGACACCAGCCCCCATTGAGCCCCAACGTCAGCCCTAACGACCAGAGCTGAATTCCGACCGACGTTGACACCCAAGGGGCCCATACCAGTCCCGACATTGGCCCCATGTGGCCGCTCGACCCAGCGCCCAAGCCAATCCATTCCCGCTCGCCCTGCTGGCTCTGGGTGCCGCGGTAGATGCCTCCTCCGCGGGCCCAACCTCAGGAAGCATCGATTCGCGGTCCACTTGCTGGTTCTACTTGCAGCTTCGTCCAGAGCTCAAAGCCTGAATTCCACTGCAGCTTGAGCGACGAAAGGAAACGGGATCGACGACGCCGACATTCGGTCGTAAGCTTCCCGCGTGAGGCCGCGCGTAAGCGCCCTCGCTTCCAGTGTGGAAGAACGCTTTCTGCCGCTGCTGGCAGGGGGCGGGGTTCGACCCCCCAACAAAAACCAGGGGGTGGAGGGCGTTCTGGACCCGCTCCCGGGAAAGCTATTGGGGGGTTCAGGGCCCCCCAACCCGCCACCCCCGGGGAAATCAGTGGGGGGTCCAGGCACCGCCCCCCCGAGAAAATTAGGGGGAGGGTCCAGACCCCCCTCCCCCGCCAGGCAACGACGACGACGACGACGACGGCGACGGCGACGGCGACGGCGACGAGGACACCGACGACGACGACGACGACGACGACGACGACGACGACGACGACGCACACGACGCACGACTCACGACGCATGACGCACGACGACTGCGACGACCACGACGCCTGCGACGACCACGACGACCACGACCGACGATCACGACGACCACGACGACGACGACGACCACGACGACGAGGACGCAGCGGCCGACGACCACGACGCCGACGCCGACGACGACGACGACGACGACGACGACGACCACGACGAAGACGACGACGACGACGACCACGACGACCACGACGACGCCGACGAGGACACCGACGACGCCTACGACGCCTACGACGCCTACGACGACGACGACGACGACGACGACGACGACGACGACGACGACGACGACGACGACGACGACGACGACGACGACGGCGACGGCGACGGCGACGGCGACGGCGACGGCGACGGCGACGGCGACGAGGACACCGACGACGACGACGACGACGACGACGACGACGACGACGACGCACACGACGTACGACTCACGACGCATGACGCACGACGCCTGCGACGACCACGACGACCACGACGACCACGACGACCACGACCGACGATCACGACGACCACGACGACGACGACGACCACGACGACGAGGACGCAGCGGCCGACGACGACGACGCCGACGCCGACGACGACGACGACGACGACCACGACGAAGAAGACGACGACGACCACGACGACGCCGACGAGGACACCGACGACGACGACGCCTACGACGCCTACGACGACGACGACGACGACGGCGACGACGACGACGACGACGACGACGACGACGTCAGCGGCGGCGGCGGCGCACCTGTCGCCGGCGCCCACGTCAGGCATAGGCTCTGATAGAATGCTACAGTTTGATCTAGCTCTCTGAGTGTCCTACTAGGGCCCTACCGTATAGTACTTTACCCTACACTACTCTACCTTACTCTACTCTACTCTGTTCTCCATTCCTCTACTCCACTCCACTCTGCCTACTCTACCCTACCGTACCCTTACATACTCTACTCTACTCCACTTTGCTCTTACTCTATTCTACTGTACTCTACTCTACTCTACTCCACTTTGCTCGTCGTCGTCGTTGTCGTCGTCGTCGTCGTTGTCGTTGCTCTGGAGGGGAGGGGGGTCTGGCGTCTGGACCCCCCAAGAAATTTTCCCAGGCGGGGAGGGGGGCTTCTGGCCCCCCCCCATTGATTTTTCCTGGGAGGTGGGGGGGTCTGGACCCTCAAGGTTCCTCCTGGGGAGGGGATGGGGGCCCTCTGGTTTGTGACCCCCCTCTTAGAGGAATGTCTCAGGCCAGCGACGGTGGAGATCGCGCTCCCTCCAAGGTGGCGTGCCGCGGGGGGCGGCTCGCGTACGCCACCGCGCAAGGTCCTTCTGTCGTGGCGCGTCAGACCTCCACTCTTGTCGTCCAGGGGTGGACAGAAACCCCCACCCTGACACGTCGATTGGTGAATTGTCCGTTTTCGGTCCTCGAGAGGGCGCCGCGGCCGTCATTTTCCAGGCTTGCGCCCGCCATGCTTGAGCCCGAGGGCGTTTTCACTGAGCCACGCTTTACTAAAGGGGGTTCTGTCCATATCCGAGTCGTGGCCCACGTGACACTGAGGCGACGTGGCACACCACGGCGGACCGTCGGAACGCCACGGGGCAGCCAGAGCGGAGCGCCCGCCAGAGGCGGGAGTCGGGCCCCCCTCAACGCGCACGCAGGCTCGCATGGACACTACGCAGGACAACGAGCACGAACTCCCGATGGAGTTGGCACGCGCACCACGCACGACACTGAGCATGATCTCCCGATGGGGTAGGCCTCGCACACCACGCACGACACGAAGCACGATCTGCCGATGGGGGCGGCCTCGCAGGTGGCCGTCGCACCCCCTACCCGCAACCAGCTGAATTCCATCTGAGAGTTTGACCGAGTTTTCATATCTCCCTCGTCGTCGTCATCCTCCTACTCCCCCTCCCCTCCTCCCTCCTCCCCCCTTTGCCTCCTCAACCACTCCATCGTCCACCAATCCTCTCCTCGGCGATCGCCAGGATCTTCGGCGAACAGTCGACAGTTAAGACGCTGAAATCACGAACAGTTCGGGTTCGGAAGTGGCTCGCTGTTCCTTGGGACCTTCCATGGTCGTCCTAGCGGCCCTCGTGCACCCTGGCGCTTCCTGGGGGGCCCGTTTCATATCTTTGATTCCTCATCGTAGCACCTTGGCTGCACTGCTTGCGCCCCCTGACGCGGGGCATCCCTTTGCCCTCGTGGTTTCTGGGTTCACTTGAATTTGTTTGTTGTATCAAGGCTGCCGCCTACACGCGTCCCGCCCGGCTGGGCTCTCGGCGGTCCTGGTGTCTAAAATTTGCGGGTGTGTTTTTGAGGTTTCTGCTGCCCGTCGTTCTTCCCTCCTTCGCTCCTCGTCGCCATGGGCGGATTCCCTTCAAAATTGTAGTCAAAGCGCACCCCTGGAAATGTCTAGGGGCCGATTTGGGAAGGGAGAGGGGAGGGGGAACGATGGAGGAGGGAGGGAGGAGGAGGAGGAGGAGGAGGAGGAGGAGGAGGAGGAGGAGCTGTGGGGCTTCCTGCGCGGCCGCTGCTCGTAGCCGCTGGCCCAGGCACAGAGATGGGTGACGAGGTGAAGGCAGCGAGGGGGAGAGGGCGGAAGGTGGGCGAGAGTGCGGAGGGAGCAAGGTGGAGGGAAAGAGGCATGCGGCAGCGGCTGAAAAGGGCTACGAACACAACGGAGGAGGAGGGCGGAGGCCGATGGCGGAGGCACCGCAGAGGAGCCCCCTTTCCCTCGACGCGCAGGCCTGCTGGCGGCCGCAGCCCGACGCGCTCTCGCACCCCCCCCAGCGGACCGGTTTGAAGCGGGCAGGCCGTGCGCAGAATTGCGACGCTTTGATGGCTTCAAAACTGGGTCCAAAGAAGTCCCCATCCTTTCCCCCGGGGGCCAGCGTTTCGTCTCGGCTCGTTTGCTACGGTCCCGGGGCTGTGCGAGCGACCTCGGAGAGGCCGAGAATTGCCAGTGTGAGCGACCGCGGGCCCAGAGCAGCGTGTTTCTAGCAATCGATGCAGTGCAACACATGTCGAGGAGTCTATGTGGTGCAATCTATGTTGTGCAACCTATGTGGCGCAGTCTACGTGGTGCAATTAATTTCTGTTCGCAGTGAGTTGTCAACTCCACTGCTCGCGCAAGCATCCCACCCACCCACTCGCAATTTGGTTTGCAAAACACATGCGGCGGCGATTGCGATGAGTGGTTGGTGTTGGCTGATGCATCTCTGCGGCCGCGCTACCCCGCGCATGCTCGCGCGCGCAGCGGCCAGCTAGTTTGGCACGACCGACGCGGCCGCGGTGGCGCTGACCTCTGGGTACTTCCCAGCGGGCACTTCAGCGCGAGTCGGCCACTTGAGCGGGCGCGGTATCATGGCAAAGCCGAGAACGGTAGACACGATGATGATAGTAGCAACGCTGGTGACGATGATGACAACAGAGACGGTACGGCCAGTGACGGCGCCGATGCTGACGGCGTCCTCGCGTCGGTGATGAAGGTTTTAGAATGACTTCGACATGCGCGCGCGGCCGACGCGCTAGAGTGACCTGCATGGTGTTATTTGACACGGATCGTGCCCCCAGCACGCGCGCAAGGGCGTTCGAATGATGTCGATATGTGGCGCGAGAGGTCCGTTTGGCAGAATTGAATGAACATAGCGAAAACCGAGGGGGTGTTCGAGAATTCGCAAGAGCGCGAGCGCAGCTTTTGGGAAAACGGATGTTGCCAAACCATGCATGGTTGAATGTTTCGGGGCACTCGATTTCGAAATCCTTACGAAGCCAAGGGTTGTTGAAGGATTTCGGCATGCTCGCGCAAGGATGCGCCTGTGACGCGCAGGTGTCGACTGTGCCCCTTTTTTGTCGGGCAAAAGACAAACGAGTGTGCGCGCATAGTACAATTTGACACGGATGTGGGGGCGACATCGGTTCGGCTGGGGACGGCGACGGCGGCAACGTAGCCGCCTGAAGGGCACCCAGGCCCAGTTCTTCGGAATCAATCAAGAGCCCCTGAGTGCAAGCATTGTTTGGGGAAATATGTCCCGCCGTGATTTTGTCGCGACCAAGTCTTGTCTAGCAACCTCCGAGTCAGGTGGAGCGGGAGCAGGGAAGCAGGGGCGGCAAAAAAATGGCTGACCTGGCAGGGCGAACCGACTATCATGCTCGGGCCAGACAGCGAGATCTGCCGGGCGATCTACCACGGCATCCTTGGGGAAATTGCAAGATTTGGGCCCCACCTTCTTCTTGCTATGTACGCACCTGCTCCTTTTCCCCATCCTCCTCGTCCTCCTCCTCGTCCTCCTCCGCCTCCTCATCCACCTTCTTCCGTATAAATAATTTTCCCCTGTCACACCCCCAGACGTGTCGGAGGGGCATGCCAGGCGTTTCACCTGACACTTCCTCCTCACTTGTGACCCTGAAGTTTGAAATTTGCGACAGCATCACGAACGGAGGGCGCGTGGTTTTCAAAGTGTGGCTCTCGATTTAGCGCCGCGCACATTCCTTCGAAAAGCTTGCGACAGCTTCAAAGATGGAGGATAAGTAGCTTTCAAGCGTGGCTCTCGCTTTAGCGCCGCGCACATTCGTTCTAAAGGCTTGCGACAGTTTCGAGGGTGGATGGCGGTTCCTTTTCAAAGTGTGGCTCTCGCGGTTGCGCCGCGCACATTCGTTTGAAAAGTGTGCAGCCGTTTCAAGGAGCCGCACGGCTGAGGCATGAAGGGCGTTCTGGCACGATTCCGGATCGCCAGCACACAAACAGTTACATGGAATCGCGACGTTGAAGTCCCGCGAGTCGTGTTCTGGCACGATTTGGGATTTGTCAGGACGCAACAATCAAGTTGATCCGCAGCGTTGAAGTTCCACGAATTGCGTTTTGGCACGATTGAGGGTTGTCAGGTGGATGTCTTCTAATAGGCTATATCCCGCAATGCAAATACAGTATTGCATGAAGGAAGAAGAGGGAACTTGCAGGGAGGGTTGATTGCAACATCGTTGATGCGCCTTGGGTTTACATTGTTTACATTGGTCCTCCTCATCAACATCATCCTCCTCCATGCTCGCTCTCTCCTCGTTCCTCGTCCTCCCTGCCAGCCTCCCTCCCTGTTATTCCTCCTCCCCGTTCCTTATCCTTCCTGCCTGCCTGCCTCCCTCCCTCCTACTCGAGGAGGAGGAGGAGGAGGAGGAGGAGGAGGAGGAGGAGGAAGAGAAGGAGGAGGAGGAGGAGGAGGAGGGTGAGGGAGGAGGAGACGGCGGAGGGCGAGGTTTGAGCATCGACGATTCTGTACATGTTTTTCAAAGTGTGGGCCTCCTGGAGGCTCCTCGTCGCCACGGCCAGATTCCCTTCAGAATTCCGGTCAAAGCGCACCCCTGGAAATGTCTAGGGGCCGATCGGGGAAGGGAGAGGGAAGGGGAAACGAAGGAGGAGGGAGAGACACATCGACACCTATACTTCCAGTCCTGAGTCCTCCTCCTCCTCTTCCTCCTCCTCCTCCTCCTACTCCTCCTCCTCCTCCTCCTCATATTCCTACCTCTTCACTCCTCCTGCCTCCTTCACCTGCTCCCTCCTCCTCATTCTCCTCCTCCTCCTCCTCATCCTCATGCCTCCCTTCTGTTCCCTCCCCTCCCCCACCTCCCTCGTCCTGATGCCTCCCGCCCACGGGTGGCCAGGGGAGCGCCAGAAAGGGCCCTCTGGAAGGGGAGGGGTGCAGAAGTGTTTCCCGCCTCTCTCCCTCCGCAGTGATCGCTGTGGCTTGCAACGCCTGCAGGATGGTTGCAACCCACTTGCAAGGCACTTGCAAGTGGGCCGCAGATCCGCCGAGCTGCTCCAAGTTGGGTCCACGACTTACTCAGACAAAAAAACAATTGGGCGGAATTGCAGCCCACTTGCAGGCCCCCATGCAAGTGGGTTGTAAACCACCTTGCAATTGCTGTAAGTCGAACCGACCAATTCCAGCTCTTCCTCCCCCTCGCCCTCTTCTCGCTGACAGGAAGGCAGTTTGGTGTGGTGGGGCGTGGGGAGCGCCTCCTGGGCCCCAGAGGTCTGGCCGAGCCAGAAGGCCGGCCGAGACCGGCGCGACCCCCCATCAGATCGCCAGCCGCAGCATCCCCACGGATGGCGGCTCGGCCAGGGCTCCTGCAGAGAGCGCGGCCACGGCGCAGCGGCGGCGGATGTGTCCGTGGGGCGCGTGCGGCCCCGAGCTCGGCCGCAGGGGTGGCCCCAGCGGGGCGGCCAGCGATTGCGGCCTTTCGGCTCACCAGGGATCACAGCCTGGTTCCCCAATCCCAGGCTTCTCGGTCTTCTTGGGGCACAACATCGACAGGGTGGTCTACAAGATGGCCGAACAGCAGTACATGCTGATGATCGACATCACTCTCACGCGCTTGCCTCGGCCCGCTGGGCGTTTGGGTGGGACCTTCTGCAGTGGGCGGACCCACCGTAGACTTCACAGCTGTGCCCCCCTGGCATGGTCAGGACTTGGGGCTAGGACCTAGGCGCGTGGACACTCGAAGCCTAGGACCACGGTTTCTGTCGTTCATGATCTGGCCAGGACGATCTGTTGTGTGTCGCCCAGTTTGCTCCTCTGGCTTACATCTCCAAGCTTCAGGCCGCGGTACACATCTATACGCACCGCTCAATGCGACAAGGCGATTAAGAAGTGTACGGGGGTTCGGGGCACACTACTTGGAAGTGGACGATTAGAAATGTATTCCCAGCTCGTCGTCGTCGTTGCCGCCGTTGAGGCCGCCAGGCCGTAGCCAGCGACACGAACGAGAAATAACAACTGTGTTGACCGTCCTTGCCCACTTTGTTGTTTCACCGGTCGGTCACACTGCGCGTTCCCAGCAGCCCATCCAGAAAAGTTTCCCAGGCCGGCTGCCATGAGAAGGGCAGTGGGGGAGCATTGTTGAGACGGAGAGGGCGGGAGCCCTCTTGGGGCCATCCTGGAGGCCATCGGCCCAGGACTGCGGCGGTGCCAATACGGGCATTCCAGAGACAGGGCCCCGCCTTCGAGGACCGAAGCGGATGGCATCTCCTCCTCGGCGGAAGGCCAGCGGAGGGCGGCCGGAGTAAAGGATGATTTCCCAAGAGGTGACAATGCGTGTTGGATTTGGTGTTTCCCGAACGCGCCAATTCGGCTCCCTCTCCTTGAAGGTCGGCGGGTCGCCCCGTTGGGGTCCTCTGGGGGGCCTCTGGTGCTCTCGTGGGCGCCCGGGTCTCCCTCGGGCCAGCTGGAGGCCTCGGGAGGCCCCCGGAAGCGAAAAAGAAGAAGGCATGAGTGCTCGAGAAGCACACAAGGGCGGCGGATGCATTTGGACCTCTCGCAGGCATTCTCGGGAGGCTCCGTCGCCACCTCGGGCCTTCTGGTGGCGGTCCTGCGGCATCTTGAGAGCATGAGGGAGGCCACTGTGGACCATCCTGGAGGTCGGATTGGACTATCTGGGACCCGCCATCTAAGGCAATCTTGGACGCCCCAACGCTTCGCAGAACCATGGTGCAGACCCCTGGGGAGGTGGGAGGTGGAGGGGTAAACCCGTAATTACCTAACAGCGAAGACTGATAGGTTTCTAGTAGGATCAAAAGAGGTCACAGATCACTCCACAGGGGGGTCCGGGCAGGTGTTGGGAGTTGCCGGGCGGGCCTGTGCCCACCTCGTTTTTCACCAACAGTCACACACCTCGTGCTCTTCGACTTCCCAGAACTCCATTCCCAGGCCACATTCTGGAGGGCCGAATGCAACAGTCACACACTTCGTGCTCTTCGAGTTCCCAGAACTCCATTCCCGGGCCACATTCTGGAGGGCCGGATGCAACCACACACTTCGTGCTCTTCGAGATCCCAGAACGCCATTCCCGGGCCACATTCTGGAGGGCCGGATGCAACAGTCACACACTTCGTGCTCTTCGAGTTCCCAGAACTCCATTCCCGGGCCACATTTGATGCCCGGAGCCAACTGTAGCCACTTCGTGCTCTTCGAGTTCCCAGAACTCCATTCCCGGGCCACATTTTGAATGCCCGGAGCCAACTGTAGGCCACTTCGTGCTCTTCGAGTTCCCAGAACTCCATTCCCGGGCCACATTTTGAATGCCCGTAGCCAACTGTAGGCAACTTCGTGCTCTTCGACTTCCCAGAACTCTCATTCCTGGGCCACATTTTCAGCAGGGGCAAGAGCACGACGAGGAGGAGGACGAGCAAGACCAGGAGGACGAGGACGAGCAGGAGCAGGACGAGGAGCAGGAGGAGCAGGAGAAGAAGGACGAGCAGGAGGAGGAGGAGGACGAGCAGGAGGAGGAGGACGACCAGGAGGAGGAGGACGACCAGGAAGAGGAGGAGGAGGAGGAGGGGAGGGGGAGGAGTACCAGGAGGAGGAGGAGGAGGAGGAGGAGGAGGAGGAAGAGGAGGAGGAGGAGGAGGAGGACGAGGACGAGGAGGAGGAGGAGGAGGGGGGGGGAGAGTACCAGGAGGAGGAGAACGAGGACCACCAGGAGGAGGAGGAGGAGGAGGAGGAGGAGGAGGAGGAGGAGGAGGAGGAGGAGAGAGCACCAGGAGGAGGAGGACGAGCAAAACGAGGAGGACGAGAACGAGGACGAGCAGGAGGAAGAGGAGGAGGAGGAGGAGGAGGAGGAGGAGCAGGAG
>CAUYUJ010012823.1:0-13267 GCA_963575745.1 Prorocentrum cordatum
TG
The DNA here is from genome assembly GCA_963575745.1 of Prorocentrum cordatum. Classification (NCBI taxonomy): domain Eukaryota; class Dinophyceae; order Prorocentrales; family Prorocentraceae; genus Prorocentrum; species Prorocentrum cordatum. The sequence continues at coordinate 3 of CAUYUJ010012823.1, forward strand.
ATGATGATGATGATGATGATGATGATGATGATGATGATGATGAAGATGAAGATGAAGATGAAGATGAAGATGATGATGAAGATGAAGATGATGATGATGATGATGATGATGATGATGATGATGATGATGATGATGATGATGAAGATGGTGATGGTGATGGTGATGGTGATGGTGATGGTGATGTTGATGATATCATTGATGAACATGATGATGATTCTGATGATGTTCACCGCCCGCCAGCGGCCGCTCTTTTGCCTATCTGCGCGCATCCGAAACGTTCGGGTTCTTCGTCGGCTCTCGGCGGTTCTCCAGCCTCGGGATGCCTGCCGGCAGCTCCCGGCCTCGCCGAGAGCGGGCTGGAGGCATCCAGGCCATTCCGACTGGCCGCCGGAGAGCCGAGCGGGGGCAACGTTAGGGGAGATGGACATCATCAACATTGTCCTCATCAGCATTATCATTATCATCATCATCATCATCGTCTTCATCATCAGCATCAGCGTCATCATCATTAGCATCATCATAATCAGCATCATCATCATCACCACGACCACCTTCTCTTTCATCATCATCATCATCGTCGTCGTCATCATTATCATCTTCATCATCATCAGCATCATCATCATAATCATCAGCATCATCATCATCACCACCTTCTTCTTCTTTTTCTTCTTACTCATCATCATCGTCGTCGTTACCATCAGCATCATCATCATCATCATCATCATCATCATCATCATCATATCATCACGATCATCATTATCATCATAATATGCATCATCATCACGTCATCATGGTCATCATCATCATCTGAATCATCATGATAACCATTACCACCATCACCACCACCTTCTTCTTCTTCTTCGTCATCATCATCTTCGTCGTCATCATCATCATCATCAAGACCCGAAGACCAGGGGCAACGTTAGGGGAGATGGTCTCAGTGCGGGTGCATCGGTCCCCGATCGCATGTTCATATCCGATATGGGGCCCGATAGTCCCACTCCGCCCAGGCACTTGCGCATTCGCCGTCGGTGGGCTGTTCGCCGATCTCTCGACGATGTATCGCTGGCTCTAGCTCGATGTCGCCCCCTCCCGCCTTTCCCTGGAGCCAGTCCCCTGGTGGTCTTCGCGTCATTGCTCGGCTCTCCAGCGGCTGTTGGGGGAGACCTGGGCAAACCCGCACCGCTCTCGGCGAAGCGCAGCCCAGGGCTCGACCTAAACGGTGTTTTGCCGATTTTGTGAACCGTTTTCGTTCTGATCCTGTTCGAAACGAGGGAAAACGAAATTTACACGAAAACGAAATTTTGCGAATCGAAGACAAGGGAAATGAGGGGAAATCTTGTTCGAAATGAGGGGAATCGAGGGAAAACGAAATTTTGCGAATCGAAGACAAAACGAGGGAACACGAAATTTACACGAAAACGAAACATACCGTTTGGGTCCATCCCGGGCGCAGCCGCTAGAAGGCATCTTGAAGGCCGGAAGGCCGCCGAGGACCGACGAGAACGCCCGCACACCTCGAGCTTCGAACTTCGAGCTCGCCTTCTCCTGTAGGGAGTCGTCGTCGTTGTCGTCGTCGTCGTCGTCGTCGTCGTCGTCGTCGTCCGTACCCGCGAGGGCCGTCCGAAAGTCTCGAGCCTCGAACCTCGATCCTCTCGAGTGGGGGATCGACTGCAGAGATGGTTTACCCCGAGCTGGATTTTCCCGCCGAGTCTGCGACGCGTGCGTGCAACGTCCGGTGGGTCTGCGGACATCCTGCGCGTCTCTGGCGTGTCCGCCGGGGGGGCCAAGTTTGGAACAAATCACTCTGTAGTCGATCCCCCATCCGAGCATTCGAGGCCTCGCGCCTCGACGCCGCCCGACGTTGCCCCTCGCCTTGGGGGGGGCGGGGCGCCCTGGACGGCAGCGCGCACCCAGCGACGAGCCCCAGCGGCTCGCACCAGAGGGGGGCTCGGCGCGGGCGGCCTTTCCTCCTCCCTTCTCCTCCTCCTCCTCCTCCTCCTCGTCCTCGTCCTCGTCCTCCTCCTCCTCCTCGTCCTCCTCCTCCTCCTCCTCCTCCTCCTCCTCCTCCTCCTCCTCCTCCTCCTCCTCCTCCTCCTCCTCCTCCTCCTCCTCCTCCTCCTCCTCCTCCTCCTCCCCCTCCTCCTCCTCCTCCAAGGCGCGGGGGTGCCTCCCGGGAGGGGCCGGGGCCTCTCCCTCGGTCTTCGGGTCGTCGCTTCTCCCCAGACCCCCTCGTGCTGTGGCAAGAGTCACGGCGGGAGGTTTTCCGCTATTCTCGGCCTCCCAGGGCCCTTACCAGGCCCCGGGGCCTTCAAAACACGACTCAGGATGAAAAGCCGATCCATGGGAAGGGGTCGAGAGCTCTGGGGGTTGACGTTGTGAAAAATCACGACGTCGGGGGTCTGGGTCTCGTGGAGGAGGGAGGGTGGGACAAGCTAGGTGCGCGCGCGTCATATCTGACGTTCTACCCCTCCCTCCCATCCCTGTCCATGGCGTAGATCTCTGCTGTATTCGCACAATCGGGTGTCGTAGCATGCCATAGCATTACATTGCATAGCATGGTGTTGAATATCAACGCGTAGCATGACATTGCATGGCGTGGCGACGCCCCAAAGCGGGGGGGCTTCGTCGGCCCGAAAAATCAACGAGTCGACACCGAATGTGTAATCGCTTCCGATGGTTTCCTCGGGAGGCCATTTTCTAGGTTTTGGGGCCCATTTTGAAGGACCGAAACCATGCCTTGGCATGGCACTGCAAATAATGACGCCAGCGCTGCAGCGGGAGCACGATTCGGAACGAGCGGAAGCGCGGAAATGAGGCCAGCGCTGCAGCGGGAGCACGTTTCGGAGGACGCGTAGAATGACATAGCGTGGCAACGAGCGGAAGCGCGGAAATGAGGTCAGCGCTGCAGCGGGAGCACGATTCGGAGGACGCGTAGAATGACATAGCGTGGCAACGAGCGGAAGCGCGGAAATGAGGCCAGCGCTGCAGCGGGAGCACGATTCGGAACGAGCGGTGGCCCGAAAATGAAGCCAGCGCCTCAGCGAGAGCAGCATTTTGAAACAAACGCATGCGAAAACCCGTTTCCCGGGAGTCCTCTGTGCAAGAGGGGGACCAGCCATTTCCCGGACGTCTCCAGAGGGGAGAGGAGCGCAGTATTCATATCTCGTAATTGCTGTTCAGGGGCAGCAATAGGAGGGAGGCAGGGGCTGAGGGAAGGGGGGGGGGCGGGGGCTGCCTCTCCCGGGAGGGCGGGGTACCTCCCACGAGGGGCATGGGGGAGTCTTCGGGTCGTCGCTGCCTTCGTGGAGGGGGGGCGGGATCGGGGGCAGCGATGGGTGGGGGGGATGGGCCCAGGGGTGCCCCCGATCGCCCATGCATCGCCGATGCGGGCCCGATCGTCCAGCCCGCCCAGGGAGATGGGGGTTGCGCAGTCGAAGGGCCTGTGGCCGACCTGTCGGCGATGTATCGCCGAGTCCAGGTTGATGTTCCCTCCGCTGAGCCAGTCCACGACGACGATGATGATGATGCTGATGATGATGATGATGATGATGATGATGATGCTGATGATGCTGATGATGATGATGATGATGATGATGATGATGATGATGAGGATGATGATGATGATGATGATTATTATGATTATGATGATGATGACGATGACGATGATGATGATGATGATGATGATGATGATCATGATGCTGATGATGATGATGATGATTATGATGATGATGATGCTGATGCTGCTGCTGCTGCTGATGATGATGATGTTGATGATGATGATGATGATGATGTTGATGATGATGATGCTGATGATGATGATGATGATGATGATGACGCTGATGATGATGATGATGATTTTGATGATGATGACGCTGATGCTGATGCTGATGCTGATGCTGATGGAACTGATGTTGCTGATGCTGATGATGCTGATTCTGCTGTTGATGACAATGTGTATACCGATGATGATGAAGATGCGGTTGCCGATGACGATGATGCGGATGCTGATGCTGCTGATGATGACGATTATGATGCTGCTGCTGCTGCTGCTGCTGATGATGATGATGATGATGATGATGATGATGATGATGATCACGATGATGGTTATGCTGATGATGATGACGATGATGATGATGATGATGATGCTGATGCTGATGATGATGGTGGTGGTGGTGGTGGTGGTGGTGGTTGCGGCGGTGATAATGATGATTACGATGATGTGGTTGTTGATTGTGATGATGATGCTGATGCCGCTGCTGCTGCTGCTGCTGATGCCGCTGCTGATGCTGCTGCTGCTGCTGATGATGATGATGATGATGATGATGATGATGATGATGATGATGATGTGGTATTGGTGGTGGTGGTGATGGTGATGATGATGGAGGAGGATGTGGAGGAGGAGGAGGCTGAGAACAGGAGAAACATGAGGGAGGTAGGGAGGAGAAGGGAGGAAAAGGACGAGGAAGTTATTATTGGGGTGGATTTTCTGCCCTCTAGATGATGACGATGATGATGATGCTGATGGTGATGATGATGATGATGATGATGATGATGACTATGATGATGACTATGATGAGGATGATGATGATGATGATGATGATGATGATGATGAAGGTGATGATGCTGATCATGATGATGATGCTGCTGATGATGACGATGATGAGTAGGACAATGCTGACGATGATGACGGTGATGCTGATGATGACGATGATGATCGTTGTGATGGTGGTGACTGTGACTAAGGTGACGATGCTGATAACGATGCTGCTGCTGATGACGTTGATGAGGAGGATGAGGATGCGACTGATGATGAGTATGATGAGGCTGATGATGATGGTGGTGCTGATGATGATGATGTTGCTGCTGCTGATGATGGTGGTGGTGACGATGACGATGACGATGGCGATGACGATCACGATAATAATGATGATGGTTATGCTGATGATGATGATGATGACGAGGATGATGATGATGCTGATGATGATGACGATGATGATGATGATGGTGATGATGCTGATGATGCTGATGACGGTGATGCTGATGATGCTGATGATGATGACGATGACGATGATGATGAGGATGAGGATGATGTTGATGATGCTGATGATGACGACTCTGATGATGATGATGATGGTGATCACGATGATGGGTATGCTGCTGATGCTGATGATGATGACGATGATGATGATGATGCTGATTCTGCTGCTGATGATGATGATGATGATGATGGTGGTGGTGGTGGTGGTGATAGTGGCGGTCATGATGTTGTTGTTGTTGTTGATTGTGATGATGATGATGATGATGATGATGCTGATGCTGCTGCTGATGATGATTGTTTTTGTTGTGGTGATGATGGTGATGATGGTGATGATGGTTATGCTGATGATCATGATGATGATGATGATGATGATGATGATGATGATGATGATGATGATGATGATGATTATGATGATTATGATGGTGATGATCATGATAATGCTGTTGATGATGATGATGATGATGATGATGATCATGATGATGATGATGCTGATACGGCTGCTGCTGGCGCTTCTGCTGACGCAGATGTTGATGCTGATGCTGATGCTGATGCTGATGCTGATGCTGATGCTGATGCCTCTGCTGCTGCTGCTGCTGGAGCTGGAGCTGTTCTGCTGCTGCTGCTGCTGCTGATGATGCTGATGCTGATGCTGATGCTGATGCTGCTGATGATGATGATGATGATGATGATGGTGATGATGATGATGATGATGATGATGATGATGATGATGATGATGATGATGATGATGCGACGGAGGATGAGGACGAAGGCCGATCCTCTTCCGCCTCCCCTTACCCTGTGTTAAAGGTTCTTTGTTCCTTCTCACTCTCCTGCTCCGTCTACTCCTTGTTTTCCTATCCTGGCCCCGCCTCTTTCTCCTCCTTCCCATCCTGCCTCCTCCTCGTTCCCCTCCCCCCCTCCCCTTACACTGGCTTCTGGCCGCTGCCCTACCTTATCCCCTTCCCTTGCAGCCTTACAGCTGTGTGCCAGTCCATCCACAGATCTGTGCCCACGCCTCCTTCCCTTCCCTGTCCCCCCACCCACTTCCGCCACCCATCCCTCCCTCCCTCCCTCCCTTCCCTTCGTCCTTCTCCTTCTCCTTCTTCTTTTTCTTCTTCTTCACCTTCTTCTCCTCCTCCTCCTGCTCTTCTTCTTCTTCCCTCCTCCTCCTCCTTTCTTTCCTTCTCCTCTCCTCCTCCTCCTCCTCCTCCTCTCCTCCTCCTCCTCCTCCTCCTCCTCCTCCTCCTCCCTCTTCCATCCTCCTTCCTTCGACATTCGGCGTCGTTTATCCCATATCCCCCATAGTTCCATCCTCTTTCCTCCGTTCTCCATCCTCATCCCTCTCCTTGCGCGCGCGGGGGGAAAGGAAAAGAAGAACCCAAGAGCACTCGAGTTCAACGGGACCCAGGCCAGGATAGTCCGCCGATGGCCAATGTGCCTTCTCCTCCTCCTCCTCCTCCTCTTCCTCCTCCGCCTCCTCCCCCTGTTCTTTCTCTTCCTCTCCTCCTTCCTCCTCATCCTCCTCCCTCCCCTCCTCCAGCATCCTCTTCCTTTTTCTACCCCCTCCATCCTCTTCCTCCACCCTTCATCCCCAATCTCCATCCTCCATCCTCCTCCATGCTCCTCCTTATCCCTCCTCCCTCCTCCTCATCCTCCAGCATCCTCCTCCTCCTCCTCCTCCTCCTCCTCCTCCTCCTCCTCCCTCCTCCTCCTCCTCCTGCATCCTCCTCCTCCTCCTCCTCCTCCTCCTCCTCCTCCTCCTCCTCCTCCCTCCTCCCCCTCCTCCTCCTCCTCCTCCTCCTCCTCCTCCTCCTCCCCTCCTCCTCCTCCTCCTCCTCCTCCTCCTCCTCCTCCTCCTCCTCCTCCTCCTCCTCCTCCTCCCCCCCGTGCCGCTCAGCATGCCGGGGCCTGGCAGACCCGCTGGCGAGAGCCTGCGTGTCCTCGCGCCGCGCGCGGCCGGCGGGCCCGGCGGCGGCCCCGCGGCTGCCGGCGGCCTGGGACCCGCCCCTGTCCGCGTGCCGCCGCTCCCGCTGTGCCTTGCGTGCCCTCCATCGGCGGCGAGGAGGTTGAGGAGGAGGGGGAGGAGGAGGAGGAGCAAGTCCTTGGTGTCCTCGTTCTCGTCCTCTTCCTCGTCCCCTGCATGCCGCCTCCCGCCTCCTCCCTCCTCGTCCTCATTCTCAGCCGCACCGCCGATCGACGACGACCTCATCCTTTTTTTTCCTCCTCCATCCCTTTTCCTTGTAAATGACTCCTCCCTGTCTCACCCCGAGACGTGTTCGTAGGGCGGGCCTGGCGTTTCGCCGAGGACATCCTCACCATTTATGATCTTCAATCCCGGCAATTGCGACAGTTTTTCACGGATGGAGGGCGGGTCGCTTCCAAGATGTGGCTCTTGCCATAGTGCCGCGCACATTCGTTTTAAAGGATTGCGAGAGCCTCACGAATTGAGTGCGGGTTGTTTTCAAACTGTGGCTCTCGCCTTAGCGCCGCACGCACTCGTTTCACAAATTTGCACGAGTTTTACCGATGGAGGGCGGTATCTTTTCAAAATGCGGCTCTTGCCTCTGTGCCGCGCACATGTGTCTTATAAGTTTGCAAGGTTTCACGGATTGAGGACGGTACCTTTCCAACGTGTGGCTCTCGCCGTAGCGCCGCGCACATGTGTACTCAGAGTTTGCAGCAGTTTCAAGGGTTCTTCTGGTTGACGTCCTGCACATGGTGTTTTGGCACGATTTGTTCGGTAGTCTTCCAGTCCCAGGAATGGTGTTGTGGCACGGTTCAGGGTGGTCAGATCGCAGCAGTAACGTTGACTCGCGGCACTGAAGTCCAAGGGACTGTGTTCTGGCACGGTCCATGATTTACAGACGGTTGCCGTCCAACGGGGCACCCTCAGTGAACATGAATCCTTGTAGGGACCTGCGAAGAGGCAGTTGGAGGGAGGGATTACTGCAAAATCGTTGATTGGTGAGTCTTGGGTTTGCACTGGTCCTATTCCTCCTCACCCTCTTCTTCCTCCTGCTCTCCCTGCTCCTGCTCCTGCTCCTGCTCGTCCTCCTCCTTCTCCTCCTCCTCCTTCCTCCTCCTCCTCCACCTCCTCCTCCTCCTCCTTCTCCTTCTCCCTCTCCTCCTCCTCCCTCTCCTCCTCCTCCTCCTCCTCCTGCTCTTCCTCCTCCTCCTCCTCCTTCATTCCTTCTCCTTATAGAGAACTCCTCCCTGTCGCACCCCGAGGCCAATTTTTATGGCGGGCCGGTCGTTTCGCCCGAGACTTCTTGACCATTGATGACTCTGAAGCTTAAAAAGTGAACAGTTTCACAGATAGAGGGCGGGTGGTTTTCAACATGTGGCTCTCGCCTTAGCGCCGCGCGCATTCTTTTTAAAAACTTGCAAGAGTTTCACGGATTGAGGGCGGGTGGTTTTCAACATGTGGCTCTCGCCTTAGCGCCGCGCACATTAAACATTTGCAAGAGTGTCACGCGTTGAGGCACGATTGAGCGGGTGCAACAGTTATGTTGACTCGAGGTGTTGAAGTCCCAGAAATGTCGCTCTGGCACTATTCTAGATCGTCGAGACGCAGCAGTCAGGTTTATACGTGGCGTTGAAATCCCGAGAGCAATGTTGTGGCATGCCTCAGGATCTTCAAACGATTATCTTCCAATGAGGCAGTTCCCTCAATGATAATTAACCGTTATGATAACCCATGAAGAGGGGGCTTGGAGGGAGGGTTAATTCCAACATCGTTGATGCCTCTTGGTTTTGCACTGGTCCTCCTCCTCCTCCTCCTCCTCCTCCTCCTCCCTCTTCTCCTCCCTCCTCTTCCTGCTCCTCCTCCCCCTGCTGCTGCTGCTCCTCCTCCTCCTCCCTCCTCCTCCTCCTCCTCCTCCTCCTCCTTCTCCCTCTTCTCCTCCCTCCTCCTGCTCCTCCTCCCCCTCCTGCTGCTGCTGCTCCTCCTCTCCTCCTCCTCCTCCTCCTCCTCCTCCTCGCCCGTCCCTTGTTGACGACCCGTGTCGCTCCTCCTCCCGCCGTCCCCATTCTTCCCCTCATTCATTCGTGCATGAGGGGCGCGGTATTTGAGCCCAGCCCAGCAAAAAACGAATGAGGCGAGAGGAAAAGAGCAGAGCGCGCACGCAGCACACTGCCTCCTCCTCTTCCTCCTCCTGCTCCTCCTCTTGTCCTCATTTCTCCTCTTTCTGCCCGGCAGCCGCTGGCGTAGCATCGCGGCGAAGGCGGAGGACCAGTGCGGCTGACACGCTGTTCCTCCTCCTTCTCCTCGTCCTCTCCCTCCCCTGGCCTGCAAGCTGCCTCGCGCTTCACATCTTCCCTATTCGAACGGTACCTTGTCAGCCTAGTGCCTTCCTGTCCTGCCTGTCTCACCCCATCCCTGCTTGCACCTCAGCTGCATGACCGCCGCCATGTGCAGCATGGCCAGGTATCGCGCACGCCTTAGTCTTGCCTGAAACGTTGCACATTTCGTACAGACCGCCTTCATTCCGCCTGCATCTTTCGATCCTCACAGCTTTGTAATGGCCTCCAGCCAGTGCCGCCGATCGGGGGGGCTTCGGATTCGGTGATCTTCGCGGCTCTGTGGCCTCCTCCCTCCTCGATTCTTCTGGTCCTCTTTCTTCTCCTCTGGGGGGTGCCGGGAGCGGTCCCGGGGGGGTCCGGGGATGGTTCCGAGGGGAGGGTCCTGGGGGCGGTAGCGGCTAGATCTGAGTGGGGTCCCTGGGACCCCCCGAAACATTTTGGGAATGCGCAGATCCTTAAGAAAACGCCGGACGGGGGACCGCCCCCCCCTGGTCCGGATGCGCAAATCACGAAGAAAACGTCAGATGGGGGACCGCCCCCCCCCCCTCCCCCTCATTCCCCGGCAGAGCCCCCCCCGCGCCCCCCCCAGCAGAGCGTGAAGCTCTTGCTTAGGTTCCGAGCTGAAGCTCTTGCTGAGGCTCCTTGTAGTTCACATGCCGGATCGGCGGATTCGTCATCCCCCCTGGCAAGGGCCTCCTCTTGGAGGCTTCTCGCGGACCGCAGAGTCCCGAGTCTTGCGTCCCCTCTCCCCGCGCTTCCTTTCCTGCCGTTGGCGGGCCGGGCGCCGCCGCTGCAGAGTGTCTCGTCGGGGAAGCGCGTCGCATGCTCGTCCCGCGTGGCCGACAATCATGGCACGCCGTGCTCGCCCTCGCGCGCGCGTGATCTCGATCGCACGTTGTCCCCCCTCCCCATCGCTGCAACCGTCACCGCGTGCCGCTGGTGAATCCGGCCGGGCGAAAGGGGGGGATTTGGGAAAGGGGGGGTTACGAAATTTGCTGCATGCAGCTGGTTTCGGCCCCGCCGAGGGGCCCATTCTTCGATACATGGGCGCCTCCTGGCGCCGGGAGGCGCCAGGAAAATCAGCTACGAGAGCTGATTCTCAAACCCCTTTGCTATCCCCCCCTTTCGCCCGACCCGAGTGAGACCGAAAGGTGCCGATACCGCTACTCCCCAGACCTCTCCCAGGGTGTTGTCTGACCAGGATTTCGAGGCGAATCCAGCAGTGGTGACGCTGGCCTCCCGGGAGGCCCAACATGGCGAAAGCGAGGCGGGGGTCTCGTCGGATGCAAATCCTGGGAGCTTGCTTTCCGCGTCGGCGTCTGTGGATCCATGGCGTATATCGGGCAATGTCATGCTACATTCCTCTTGATCCCGCTGAATCCCCGTCAATCCCGCTTGTCCTGTGTTTCATCGGGCCTAATCTGGCTTCGTAACAAGTCAATCGGTATAGAGCCCAGAGTCGTTACGAATCCTTTCCTCCTTAGATCGGCACCGCCCAAACAGAGTGCAGTACGTGTGAGGCGCCCCCCCCCAAAGGGGACTTGGGCGTTCAGAAAACGTGTGCTATATGGTCGGTGGCGGTCGGTTTCTGGCCATACCGCGGGGGTAACGCACACTATGCAAGAGGTTTGAACTGTACGTTGGGTTTGTACCTGTACAAGTATCGGCGGCGCGTGTGTGGGGGGAAATGAGGGGGGCGGACTTTATCAAAAGGCTCGGAAGTCCCCGCCGTTCCGAGAAGTTTTCGAAACCTTCCCCGAAGACACGGAACGCTTCTCAAGAGGCTGGAGGGCTTCGGAGAGACCCCGTCGCCTTCGGAGAAGGCCTCCTCGTTCTCACTTCCCCCTCCAGGCGCGCCGCCTCGGTCTAAATCCATCCCCGGACCCCTTCCGGGGTCCATCCGACGCGGTTTCTCACCCCAGATCGAGTTTCGGGTCGGAGCCCGAAAAGACCGCCTCGAACCTCGAACCTCGAACCTCCTAACCTCTAACCTCTAACCTCGAACCTCGAACCTCGAACCTCGAACCTCGAACCTCGAACCTCTAACCTCGAACCTCGAACCTCTAATCTCTAACCTCTAACCTCTAACCTCGCCCTTCGGTCGCCGCCGAAATATCCTTTTCTGCGTCCCATCCTCCTCCTCCTCCTCCTCACCCCCATCCTCCTCCTCCTCCGTCTTCCTCCTCCGTCCTCCTCCTCCGTCCCCCTCTTCCGTCCTCATCCTCCGTCCTCCTCCTCCGTCCTCCACCTCCTCCTCCTCCTCCTCCTCCTCCTCCTCCTCCCCCCCCCCCTCCTCCTCCTCCTCCTCCTCCTCCTCCTCCTCCGTGGGGGCCTCGTCGCTCGTGCGCGGCTCACGCCGCTCGGCTTCCCGCACCCGCCGGGGGCGCGGTCGCGCAGGACGCCTGCTCCGCAGCGGCAGCCTCCCGGGGCCAGTGCGGGCCGCCCTCTCCGCTGCAGGCGGTCTCGCTCCCGCAGTAGTGGCAGTAGTAGCAGTAGTAGCAGTGGCAGTGGCAGTAGTAGCAGTGGCAGTAGCAGTAGTAGCAGTAGTAGCAGTGGCAGTGGCAGTGGCAGTAGCAGTGGCCGTAGTAGCAGTAGTAGCAGTAGTAGTAGTAGTAGTAGTAGTAGTAGTAGTAGTAGTAGTAGTAGTAGTAGTGGTAGTAGTAGTAGTAGTAGTAGTAGTGGTGGTGGTAGTAGTAGTAGTAGTAGTAGCTGTAGTAGCAGCAGCAGCAGTAGTAGTGGCAGTAGTGGCAGCAGCAGCAGCAGCAGCAGCAGCAGCAGCAGCAGCAGCAGCAGCAGCAGTAGTAGTAGTAGTAGTAGTAGTAGTAGTAGTAGTAGTAGTAGTAGTAGTAGTGGTGGTAGTAGTAGTAGTAGATCTTCTTGTGGCTGGCAGAGGGCCATGGCGGGCACATAACGCGCACCAGCTTCGATTGCTGAGCAGACGTATGTTCTGATGACGATGATGATGATGATATCGATGGTGGTGGTGATGAAGATAGTGGTATCGATGATGATGGTGCTGATATCGATGCTGGTGGTGGTGGTGTTGATGATGATGATGATGATGCTGATGATATTGATATCGATGGTGTGACTCTGATGAGGAGAAGGAGGGATTACCCTCCTGGCGCCTTCTGGGGCCCAGCGGATTGCGACACCATCCTGGAGACATTGTATGGCAATATCGTCAACGGCGCCGCGGCCGCCATCACCGCGCGCTAGAAGTGGTGGGGTTGGCGCTCCTGGGAGCAGGAGGAAGACGAGGAGGAGTAGGAGGAGGAGGAGGAGGAGAATGAGGAAATGGAGGTATAAAAACAACAGGACGGGGAGGAGCAGGAGGAGTGAGATGAGGTTGACCGCATTTGTGGGCCCCCGGATGCTTTTCGTGAGTGTGGACCGAGCGCGGGGAAGGAGGAGAGAAGCGGGAGGAGGAGGCACAGGAGGTGGAGGAGGATGGCGTAAGGAGGAGGAGGGGGACGAGTAAAAGAGGAGGATGAGGAGAGGAAGAGAGGACTCTCCCCGTCCATCTTCTTTGGTTTCCCCTCCTCCTCCTCCTCCTCCTCCTCTTCTCCTCCTCCTCCTCCTCCTCCTCCCTCTCCTCCTCCTCTCCTCCACCTCCTCCTCCTCCTCCTCCTCCACCCCCCTCATTGTTCTCCTCGTCCTCTTCCTCCATGATATCCCCTTCTCCCCTTCTCCCCACCTGCCTCCAATTCCATTCCCGTGCTCCTCCTCTCCCTTTTCCCTTCACTAACCTCGTGTGACGAGCGCTTGACTGCTGAGGAGGTTGGAGCTTGCAACGCGTGCAATGTCACGTCCGAGTGCATAGCTGACGACAGAGACCACGTGCAAGGCCGAGTCTTCGTCTTCTCATTCCTCCTGTTCTTCGTCTTGTTCGGCTTCTTCTTCTTCTTCTTTGACATTCTGC
>CAUYUJ010012824.1:0-13260 GCA_963575745.1 Prorocentrum cordatum
ACTCAGAGATGGTTTTGAAGGCCTTTTCTTGACACCCCTCACAAGAATTGTGGCCTCCGAGGGGGGTGCACTCGACTACCCCGCCCCAAGAGGCCCCCAAGAGCCCCCCAAGAGGCCCAAGGGGGCCCCAAGACGCCGCCAAGGGGCCCCAAGAGACCCCCAAGAGGCCTCCAAGAGGCCCCTAGGAGGCCCCAAAGAGGCCCCCAAGAGGCTTCAAAGAGGCCCCATGGAGCGCTCGAGGGCCGGCGGAATGAGCGAAGCGATTAAATAATCATAATCATAATCATAATCAGAATCATAATCATAATCATAATCATCATCCCCATCAGCATCATCATCATCATCATCATCATCATCATCATCATCATCATCATCAGAATCAGCATCATCATCAGCATCCTCATCGTCATCATTATCATTATCCTCAGCATAATCAGCAGCATCAACCGTATCAGAATCATCATCATCATCATCATCATCATCATCATCATCAGCATCATCAGCATCATCATCGTCTTCGTCGTCGTCATCGTCATCACCGTCGTCATTGTCATTGTCGAAATCGTCATCGTCATCGTCATCGTCATGGTCATCATCATCCCCATCAGCATCATCATGATCATCATCATCAGAATCAGCATCATCATCATCAGCATCAGTATCATCATCATCATCTTCATCATCATCGTCGTCATCATCATTATCGTCATCATCATCATCGCCGTCATCGTTATCGTCGTCATCAGCCTGCTGAGGAAAGACATCGCTCTTCACAAAACCGTCCTAGCAATAGGGTCATGGCCTGAAAGTTGGGTTTCCCAGCCGCCGCCCTAGGCTCCTCATTGTTCGAATTCGCCGCTGCAGGAGCTGGCAATGAGGTCCTGCCAACTCTTCGTACCCACGCGTGGGCACCATGTGTTTCGACTGCAGCCCCAGCGAAGACGGCTAAAAAGAAATACCCAGCGAATGCGCCGCCCACCGAGTGATGAGATGTGCAGGAGAGACAGCGGCGGCAGGGACGTGGCAGAGTAAGGCGACCTTGGTAGACCACTGTGTCGACGCAAGTCGAACCTCCACCGGCCCATCCCCGCTTTGTCCTGGATGAACTGGACATGAATGAGCCTGGGGCAGGCTCCGGAGAGATCTGGATTTTACGCTGGTGACAGGGAAAGTCCCCTCTTCCAGGTCGTCCTCTCAGGACTCGACTCTCAGGTCACGGCCGGGGCACGGGATGCCAATCAATCAAAATCCCAGAGGCGCGGTTTGGCCACGTCGAAGGGTGGTGGATGCACGCAAAGGGACAGAGGACGCACACAAAGGGGGTGGATGGACACGGCGCGGGGATCCCCGCCGCAGCAAAGTTGCAAAGTGCGCGCGGAGCGGCGAGCGGGCGCGCAAGTCTATTTTCCTCGCACGATCGTCACGACGATGAGCTGTTGATATTGTCGGAGGGGGCGCGCCGCAAAGGGGGGGGACCTGTCGCCCAAGCGCCAGCCGTCATCTGCGGCTCCGCTTGGGCGGCTTGCCGAGCTTCTCGGCCTTGCTTGCCTGGGGTCCACAGGGCAGCAGCGGCGCTGCAGGAGGCAGGCGGCAGCGATCCGGCTGAGATCCTGCCAACGGCGTCAACAACCACGTCATCCCTGGATCCTCGAGCCACACCTAACGCTGTTTGGCACACAATCCCCACGCCTGATCATACTGATCGCCTCTGGGGCCGCTTTGGGCATCTCTTGGGCAGCCTTCGGTACACCTGACGACAATCGCGGAAACACTTTGACTCGACTGGGGCAGATCTTGGGGCCTCTTGGCTCGTCTTGGACGCTCTGAAGACCGACCTGGCGACACCATCAAAATACATAAATGCTTGAAGGGAAATCCAAGATGTTGCCTTCTCAATGGCCTGTTGAGAGCTCTCCGCGCTCTTGTGTCGGGTCGGGAGCCTCCTGGGCAGGTTTGTTGTTGCTTTTTCTTTGAATTGATTTGCTTGTCATCGGACAGGCACAGAAGTGTCAGCGGCGAGGAGCACATGCCGAGTCGGGGAGAATCAAGCCGAGATGGCAAAAACAGGCCGAAGAGCCTACGCAACCACTTGTGGATTGACAGATACATAGCCTGGGATGTTAACGCCCACCTCACCTTCAATTCAAGTTCGTAACTTAAAAAATAAACTGGATTGACGCCGGGCCCGTAAATTCTGTAAGTTCGCGGACGCGCGCGACTGGGCGTCTGGTTTTTGAACTTGCGCAGCTTTTTTGACCGAGAATTGACGACTTGTGCAGCTTTGATGGTGGGGAACGGTCGGGTCGCGCACTCTTTTTCGTTTTGTCGGGCTGGGCTCGGTTTTCCAACTTGCGCAACTTTGTTGACCAAGAATTGACGACCTGTGCAGCTTTTGAGATTGGGAACCGACGGTTTGTGCAACTAGTTTTGTTTTGACGGGCCGGGCTCGGTTTTCGAAGTTGTGCAGCTTTTTTGACCGAGAATTGACGACTTGTGCAACTTTTGTTGATGTGGAACCGACGGGTTGTGCAACCTTTCTCCGTTTTGTCGGGCCAGGATCGGTTTTCGAACTTGCGCAATTTTTCTGAAAAAAGGAATGGACGACTTGTGCAATTTTTGTTGATGAGGAATCGACGACTTGTGCAACCTTTTCCGTTTTGCTGGGCCAGGATCGGTTTTCGAAGTTGTGCAGCTTTTTGAAAGAGAATTGACGACTTGTGCAGCTTTTTGATTGGGCACCGACAGTCTGTGCAACCTTTTTCGTTTTGTCGGGCTGGGCTCGGATTTCGAAAGTGTGCAGCTTTGTAGATAGAGAATTGACAACCTGTGCAGCTTCTTTGCTTGGGAACCGACGGGTTGTGCAACCTTTTTCGTTTTGTCGGGCTGGGCTCGGTTTTCGAACTTGTGCAACTTTTTGGCAGAGAATTGGCGACTTGTGCAGCTTGTTTGATTGGGAACCGACGGGTCGTGCAACCCTTTTTGTTGTGTCGGGCTGGGCTCGATTTCGAAGTTGTGCAGCGTTTTTGAAAGTGAAGTGACGCCATGTGCAGCTTTTTTGATTGGGAACCGACGATTTGTGTAACCTTTTTCCATTATGTGGGGCCGAGCTCGGTTTCCGAGTTTGGGCAGCTTTGTTGACAGACTTGACCACTTGTGCAACTTTTTTGATTGGGAACCGACGGGTTGCGCAACCTTTTTTCCGTTTTGTCGGACCAAGATCGGTTTTCGAAATTGTGCAGCTTTTCTCTTTCAAAAATTCTGAACAAGTCGTGAATTCTCTTTCAATTATCCCGGCAAAGCAACCTAACATCGATGTGTAGGAGCATATCTGGAAGCATTCCCCTTAAGATTCGGATGAGAATCTAGTTGTAGAATTCTGCTATTCTCGCAGTCGTAGTCGCATTCGCGATGACAGTCGCAGTGGCAACGGCAGTCGCAGTCACAGCCTCAGCCTCAGCCTGCCTCAGCCTCAGCCTCAGCCTGCCTCAGCCTCAGCCTGCCTCAGCCTCAGCCTCAGCCTGCCTCTGCCTCAGCCTCAGCCTGCTTCAGCCTCAGCCTCAGTCTGCCGTCGGCCTCGTCCTCAGCCTCAGCCTGCCTCAGCCTCAGCCTCAAGCCTGCCTCAGCCTCAGCCTCAGCCTCAGCCTGCCTCAGCCTCAGCCTCAGCCTGCCTCTGCCTCAGGCCTCAGCCTGCTTCAGCCTCAGCCTCAGTCCTGCTCGTCGCCTCGGCCTCAGCCTCAGCTGCCTCAAGCCTCAGCCTGCATCAGCCTCAGCCTCAGCCTGCCTAGCCTCAGCCTCAGCCTGCCTCAGCCTCAGTCTGCCTCAGCCTCAGCCTCAGCCTGCCTCAGCCTCAGCCTGCCTCAGCCTCAGCCTCAGCCTGCTTCAGCCTCAGCCTCAGTCTGCCTTCAGCCTCGGCCTCAGCCTCAGCCTGCCTCAGCCTCAGCCTGCATCAGCCTCAGCCTCAGCCTCAGCCTGCCTCAGCATCAGCCTGCTTCAGCCTCCGCCTCAGCCTGCCTCAGCCTCAGCCTCAGTCTGCTTCAGCCTCAGCCTCAGTCTGCCTTCAGCCTCGGCCTCAGCCTCAGCCTGCCTCAGCCTCAGCCTGCCTCGGCCGCAGCATCAGCCGTCACCTGCTTCGCCTCAGCCTCGTCTGCCTTCATCTCGGCCCGCAGCCTCCGCCTTGCCCTCAGCCTCACCTGTCATGAGCCTCAGCCTCAGCCTCAGCCTGCCTCAGCCTCAGCCTGCCTCAGCCTCAGCCTCAGCCTGCCTGGCCTCAGCCTCAGCCTGCTTCAGCCTCAGCCTCAGCTTCCTTCCGCCTCCCCTCCCCTCACCTGCCTCAGCCATCAGCCTTCGTCAGCCACAGCCTCAGCCTGCCTCAGCATCAGCCAGCCTCAGCATCAGCCTGCCTCAGCCTCAGCCTCAGCCTGCCTCTGCCTCAGCCTCAGCCTGCTTCAGCCTCAGCCTCAATCTGCCTTCAGCCTCGGCCTCAGCCTCAGCCTGCCTCAGCCTCAGCCTGCATCAGCCTCAGCCTCAGCCTCAGCCTGCCTCAGCATCAGCCTGCCTCAGCCTCAGCCTCAGCCTGCCTCTGCCTCAGCCTCAGCCTGCTTCAGCCTCATCCTCAGTCTGCCGTCGGCCTCGGCCTCAGCCTCAGCCTGCCTCAGCCTCAGCCTGCATCAGCCTCCGCCTCAGCCTCAGCCTGCCTCAGCATCAGCCTGCCTCAGCCTCAGCCTCAGCCTCAGCCTCAGCCTCAGCCTCAGCCTGCCTCAGCCTCAGCCTCAGCCTCAGCCTCAGCCTGCTTCAGCCAAAGCCTCAGTCTGCCTTGAGCCTTGGCCTCAGCCTCAGCCCCAGCCTGCCTCAGCCTCAGCCTGCATCAGCCTCAGCCTCAGCCTCAGCCTGCCTCAGCATCAGCCTGCCTCAGCCTCAGCCTGCCTCTGCCTCAGCCTCAGCCTGCTTCAGCCTCAGCCTCAGTCTGCCTTCAGCCTCGGCCTCAGCCGCAGCCTGCCTCAGCCTCAGCCTGCCTCAGCCTCAGCCTCAGCCTCAGCCTGCCTCAGCATTCAAAATGTGGCCCGGGAATGGAATTCTGGGAACTCGAAGAACACGAAGTGGCCTACAGTTGGCTCCGGGCATTCAAAATCATGCCCAGGAATGGAATTCTGGGAACTCGAAGATCACGAAGTGGTGGCCTGCAGTTGGCTCCGGGCATCCAAAATGTGGCCCGGGAATGGAGTTCTGGGAACTCGAAGAACACGAAGTGGCCTACAGTTGGCTCCGGGCATTCAAAATCATGCCCAGGAATGGAATTCTGGGAACTCGAAGAGCACGAAGTGGCCTGCAGTTGGCGCCGGGCATCCAAAATGTGGCCCGGGAATGGAGTTCTGGGAAGTCGAAGAGCACGAAGTGGCGTACAGTTGGCTCCGGGCATTCAGAATGTGGCCCGGGAATGGAGTCCTGGGAGGTCGAAAAGCACGAAGTGTGTGACTGTATGCAAAAAACGATCCCCCCCGGAAAACCCCAACGGCTCCCCAACGGCTGCCCAGACCCCCCTGTGGAGTAATGTGCTGCTCTCTTTTTAGACCACTAGAAACCTACCAGTCTGCGATGTTAGGTAAAAAAACTTGCACCAATTCGAAAACCGAGACCGACCCGACTAAACGGAAAAGGTTGTGCAACCCGTCGGTTCCCCATCAAAAAAGTTGCACAAGTCGTCAATCCCCACTGAAAAAAATGCACAACTTCGAAAACCGAGCCCGGCCCGACAAAACGAACAAAGTTGCACAACTCGTCGGTTCCCAATCAAAAAGCTGCACAAGTCGTCAATTCTCTTTCAAAATTATTGCACAACTTCGAAAACCGAGCCCGGCCCGACAAAACAAAAACGAAAAAGGTTGCACAACTTGTCGGTTCCCAATTCAAACACTGCACAAGTCGTCAATTTTCTTCCAAAAAGCCCGACGAAGCGGAAAAGGTTGCGCAGCTCGTCGGTTCCCAATCAAAAAGGCTGCGCAGGTCGTCAATTCTCATCCAAAACAGTTGCACAAGTTCGAAAACCGAGCGCAGCCCGACAAAAGAAAAAACGCGCGCTTTCGAAAACACCCGCCATTTCATCTGATTTGTCATATACGATCAACGGTTGATCTCGTTGACATGCATGAGTTTTTTCTTCTGCCGTCTGGATCGTAAGTCTAAGCTCATAAATTTAGAACTTATTGTTAACATCCCAGATAGGCTAGCAACTCACCAGTGGGCGCGCCGGGAAGCCCAGACCGCGGCTGAGGAACGAAGGGAAGGCCTGGTGGCCCCCATTATCCTGCGTCGCTCGCCGACCGCATCATAGCGCACGATCACGCCAGGCTTGCCTCTGCGACTGAGACCACATTGGTTTGGTGCGTCTTCCCCGCGGGCAGGGACAGGTGCTTGGCACACGCCACTGGAGGAACGATCACGTCCCCGTGATCATCGTCTCCCAGAAGACCTCCGACAGCAAACCCTGCTCGCCCTAAATGCTTCACGTACACATTCAAGTAGCGGAGGCCACCATCCGTATGCCCATGCACGACTTTCAGCTCAACTTTACCCAGGGCAACCCATTCGGGAGTCTTGACCTCATACTGCGACACGCTGTAGTGATACCCACCAGCTTGTTTCGCATCTGCCCACGACCCCGTAATGTTCAACTCCTGGAAGTACATATCCGCGCAATGTCCTCCCAGCCAGCGCGCATCGGCCTGGACGCGAAGCAATGCGTTTTCAGCGCTCATTCCACGAGGAATGTTGATCAAAACGTGGCTGCCCGCCTTCATCAGGTCGAACCGGTCACCATGAATGTTTTGAAGGTGAGGATCACCGATGGCAGCAGCCCCGCCGGGAGCGGGGCCCGATCCTGCAAAGAGCCATGCTTGGTGCTGGAAGCTCTGCACCACAGACGACCCGGCGCCATGTATGAAGTACTCGCCGAAAGGGGCGTTGACATTGTTGGGCCAGTTCTGCGTCTTCAGCCCGATCCCTACAGGAGAGTCGGCATCGCTGCCGTCAAAGGGCTGGCAACTCTGGTCAGGAAGGTTCACGCAGTACCCGATGCGGGCCCAATTGTAGTCATTGCACTGGGTGTTGATTCCTGGCCGCTGCATATCGCAATTGCCACCTCCGTACCCATTCCAGAAGTCGTCGTACCAGGTTGCCGTTCCCGGCGGCAGAAACAGATCGGTCCAGGCCTTCTTTCCTTCGGCAGCGGTTCCAGAGCCATAACCCATGTTGAGGCTGCGGATGAAACCCGAGCTGAAAAGCGATTGCGCGCTGGTGTACGTCGCGCCCAGTTCGTACGTGTAGCAATTGTCCAACGTCTTGTAGCACAACGTGAGGGCAGAGATCGAAACTGTGTTGAACGCCGACATCTTGACGTCCTCGTCGTCAGAGTCGCTGCTGGAAGCACCGCTGGCCTCGTTCAACACCGAACTGCCATCTGTCCAATAACTGGAGTCGTACTGGAAAGTGGTGGAGCCCGCCTTCAGCTTCATTAACAAGGTCGCGCCGGTCCGCCGAGTGGCTTCGTCTGGAACGATGCGCTCCCAGGCCTTCGAAGCATTCGTGCCCGTTGTCGACATCTGCATTAGCTCGACGTCAACTGCAAAGGCCAGGCTGGACACGCCGCTGGCCACGAACAGGCTGGCGAACAAAATGACATGCGCCATCTGCAAATGGAGCAAACAGCTGTCGCAGAAATGAGTGTACAGAGTGCGCGGATGAAGTTAAAATGCTGAAAGCCAGCCTTGAGCCAAAATGGCTGCGGAGAGCCTCCTAGGCAGTCTTGGAGCCTTAGTGGGCTGCGTGTAAGTCCCCTCGTGCCACCAAGGGCCTCTCTGGAACGCGTGGTGGGGATCTTAGGGTGTTCCTGGGGTTCTCGTGGAGACCTCTTGGCGCTCCCTTGGGCTGTCCCGGTTCGTCCCAGGGCGAGGAAGAAAACCGCTCTGGTCGAAGCCCGCTCTGGCAGAACCGTTCCAGCAAAGACCGCCCTGGCATTATGTTGCTCCCATCGCACTGAAGGAACACATCCCAGAAATAATTTCCAACACCCAGAAAAGTGTCGAAACAGTGTCGGACGAGTGTCTCCCAGGGCCAGACACGTGAAAACCCTCGCGTTTTGGCATCTGTTAGTGCTCGAAACTCTTTCTGGCGATCAAGGCTAAAGTAGGTTGGAACATCATAGCCCTGGCAGAAGCACGCTCAGGCAGAATCGTTCTCGCAAAACCGCTCTCGCAGAATCCCGCTCCAGCAAAAGCCCGCTCCGACAAAGACCGCTCGGCCAGAAGCCCGTTCTGGAAGCCGCCCGTCCCAGCAGAGACCGGTCTGGCCGAAGCCCGCGCGGCAGTAGCCCGCTCTGGCAGACGCCCGCTGCGGCAGAAGCGTTTTTATCTCTGCTATGGCTGCTTGTCTCACTCCTCATGCCTCACGCTGTTCCTCCTCCCTCCCCTCCTCCTCCTCCTCCTCCTCCTCCTCCCTCCCTCCCTCCCTCCCTCCCGCCCGCCCGCCCGCCCGCTCGCCCGCCCGCCCGCCCGCTCGCCCTCCCTCCCCCCCTCCCCCCCACCCTCCCTCCCTCCTCCCTCCCTCCTCCTCCTCCTCCTCCTCCTCCTCCTCCTCCTCTTCCTCCTCCTCCCTCCCGCTCTCCTCTCATCCTCCCGCTCTCCCTCATCCATCGTCTGCGCAACTTCCCCTCATCCATCATTCCTCATACTGCCCTCAACCCTCAACCCGCCCTCCCTCTATCATACCTACATTCGAGAGAACGCTTTTGCTGGACGCTTGCTTGGGACAACTCCCTGGGGCCCTGTCCATGGGGGGGTCGAACTGCCCCCCCCCCCCACACCGTACTGGAGTCCTGTTACAAAGTGTAAGAGAATCCTACTACAGCTGGATCTAACATCGATAGCATCCTAATCGAGTCGAGCTCGAGCCAACTCTAACAGAATCCGACCACAGCAGGACCCAGCTCTACTTGAATCCGACCTGGGCCCCATCCAGCTCTGGTAGAATCCGACGACTTGAATACCATCCTAGCCGAGCTCGATCCAAATCTAGTAGAATCCTGGTATGGCTGGATCCAGCTCAAACTGAATCCTAATGACGCTCAATCCATCTCAAACGAGACCCTGCTATGACTAGATCCTGCTCAAACTAAATCCTACTAGGGCTCAGAATCTCACTAGGGCTCGATCCAGCCTTACTAGCATCCTATAAACGCTCGATCGTCGTCGTCGTTGCCCGACAGCGCCGGCGCCGACGCTGGCGCTCGCCGTCATCGGTTGGTTTGCCACTGGGGAAAGATAATAGGGGAGAATATACTGACCAGGGGCAATCCTGCAAGATCCTGCCGGGTCCTGCAAGATCCTGCAAGATCCTGCAAGATCCTGCAATCTACTGGGTCAGTCAGGCTCTGCAAGATTCTGCAGGGTCCTGCAGGGTTCTGCAAGATCCTGCCGCCCTCACCCAAGTCAATGCACCCCTGGCTCTGCAGGATCCTGCAAGATCCGGCGCTCTGGCTGACCCCCGTTTACATTGACCCTTTCCCAAGGCCCTCTCCGGTTCGAACCCCCCCGCCCCTGCGATTCAAGGGGGGCGAGCCCCCCTCGATTCGCCCCCCCCCGCTTGAGGGGGGAGGCCAGCCGTCTCGAACCAGCCACCCACCCCCCTTCCCAGCGTCCACGGAACGCGATCTTTTCTCCCTCCCAGAATAACACCCATGATGGAAAACCTGAGCACGCCCGCCGCCCGCCGCCCGCCGCCCGCTGCCCGCCCCGCTCGCTGTTCCAAGACTGCTCCCAGTACTCCACAGCTTCCGTCTCCAAAACAACACTCGCTTCTCCACGGCCTCCGTCCCCAACACACACACACACACACACACACACACAACACCCAGCATTCCACAGCCCCCGTCCCCAACACGCCCCAATACTCCACAGCGTCCGTCTCCAAGACAGCTTCCTCGGGACTAAAACGAAAAACCCGAGCACGCCCGAATCGCACGCCGCCGCCCACCGCTCGCCCCGCCCCACCCACGCGCCCGCCCCGCCCGCCTCTCCAACGCCACGCACAATACTCCACAGCCTCCGTCTCCAAAACAACACCCGGTACTCCTTAGCCTGCGTCTCCAAGGCACACACACACACACCACTACTCTCAGATTCAACTTCCGTTCTCGGCACACCCCAGTACTCCACAGGCCGTCTCCAAGAAGGATTGTGCATTGAGAAACAGAGCCCGCCCGCCGCCCTCTGCCCGCCCCGCCCCCCGCTTCTCCAGCACCAAGCTCAATACTCCTCAGCCTCCGTCTCCAACGCACACCCACCCCATCATTCCACAGTCTCCGTCTCCCACACACACCACTACTCCACAGCCTCCGTCTCCAACACAGCACCCAGTACTCCACAGCCTCCGTCTCCAAGCGGCTTCCTTGGGTGTTGTGGAAAGCCCGAGCCCGCCCGCCCCCCCCCCCCAGCCCGCCGCCCGTCCGCCCGCCGCCCGCCCCGCTCGCCCCGCCTGCCGCTCCAACACGACACCCAGCACTCCACAGCCTCCGTTTCCAAAACGACGTCCAGCCCTCCACAGCTTCCGCCTCCAGCACACACCCCAGTCCTCCACAGCCTCCGCCTCCAATAGAACACACACACACAAATACACACAAATACACACAGATACACACACGCACACACACACACCAATGCTCAACAACGTCCGCTTACAAGACGGCCTCCGTAGGACTTGTACCACAAACCCGAGCCCGCCCGCCCGCCTGCCGCCGCCGCCCGCCCCCAGCCCGCCCCGCCCGCTTTCCAACACCACCACCAATTCTCCACGGCCTCCCTCCAGCACAGCACCCCATGCCCCGCAGCCTACGTCTCCAGAACCCACAGCCTCCATCTCCAAGGCGGATTTCTTGGACCTACGCCGGCGGAGCGCACCAGGGGCGGCCCTGGAGGCGCCGCCGGGGGGCGGATCCAAGAAAACCGCGCGGAGCGCAAAAAAAGCGTGCACTGCGTCTTTCCTTCTTCGAGGAGGCGGAAGGAGGAGGAGGAGGAGGAGGAGGAGGAGGAGGAGGTTGGAGGAGGAGGAGGAGGAGGAGGAGGAGGAGGAGGAGGAGGAGGTAGGAGGAGAGGATGAAGAGGAGGGAGGAGGAGGAGGAGGGAGGAGGAGGAGGAAGGAGGGAGGGCTTGCGCATGGCACGACTGATACCCTGTGGGAGGAGCATTGTCCTCGGCTTCTTAGTGTTTAAGGCACGGGTAAAGTGTTACCGTTTCGTGCCCTAACAAAATGGAACATGACCTGTTCAACTACATGGCAATGTGAATCTCTCTACTGATGTTCGTACCCGGCGTAGGTACCAACAGCCTACTCCACTGACCGAGCACGGGGGGTGGCTAGACCCGAAGTGTCCTCCTCCCCTGGCGATGTGTGAGTTGGCTGTTCGACCCGCGGTCAATTCAAGTGTCCCGCTTACGACCCTCCTGCATTCGACCCGCGGTCGAGTAAACACTGCGTGGGATCTACTACTAAGCCGTACCCCGACTATGCAAGGGCTCCTAAGTTCGCGCTTCGCGCTGCGCGCTGCGCGAAGCGCGAATAACTTCGCGCTCTCGCGCCGCCCCCCCAGAAGGAGAATAGGAGGACGAGGAGGAGGGGGAGGAGGAAGGAGGACCGCGAAGCGCGAAGCGCGAATAACTTCGCGCCCTCGTGGGAGCCCTTGACTATGGCCCCCGCGGGCCGAAGTTGCCACACTCCCGCGCGGGCCGAGATTGCTACAAGCCCCCGCGGGCCGAAATTGCTGCAATCCTCCGCGGGCCGAGTGTGCTGCAGCCCCCATATGCTCCAGGGGGGAGGTGGATGGTGATGCGAGCCCAGAATGGCGTGGATCAGTCGGTGCCGCTTGGCCGCGCCCGTGGGGTCGCTGAAAGCCGAAACTTCCTTATGCACGGCCTGCGGGCCCGCGCGGGCCCGTGCGGGCCCGCTCGTGCGGGCCCCGTTCTCGCGCAGGCCGTGCATAGGGAAATGTTCGACTTTCCTGGGCCGCAGCGGCTTCCGATCTTAAGTCGCTCCGCGGGGGGATGTTTGGCTTTGGGCCGAAGGGTGCTCCGGTCCCCTGGGGCCGAAGTTGCTTGTGTCCCCTGCGGGCTGTAATTGCTACATTCCCCCGCGGGCCGAAATTGCTACAATCCCCCGCGGGCCAAAATTGCTACAATCCCCCGCAGGCCGAAATTGCTACAATCCCCTTTCAGGGTCGCCCCTCGTGTGGTCCGTCGCATTGGGCTCAAGTCAGCTCTTCAAGAGCTGGGCATTCGATGCAACGGCCGGCGACCCATGTTTCTTGAAAAATCCCCGCCCGCCCTGGCCCTTATCGTGGGTAGGGTGGGACGTGTTGTGTCCGAAGGGGTCATGTTCTCCCCTGCCCGGCCGTTCCGTGGCCGGCTTCAGTTGCGCGCACCCCCCCGCTGTCGCGCGCTGAAAGAGGGATCAGGCGCCGTCGTCGTCATCGCCGCCGTCACTGGCCTCCGCTAGGGTGGGGGCGGGTTCATCTTCCCCCGCCCCCTCCCTCGCTGCTGCTGCGGCTGATGCCCATGCGAGACACGCCCCACGACTGTGAAGCCCGCTATATGCAATGCGCCACCGTCCTCCTTCTGGAGGGGGTCCGCTCCACGACTGTGAAGCCCGCTTAACTACCCTACTCTCATCCTCCCTCAACAGGAGGGCCGCCCCACGACTGTGAAGTCTTACTATCGCCAAACTCTTACCTTCGCCCTTCGCTGTCACTTGTCCCCCCACCACTAAGTGGCAACTCATCCCTTCCCCCATTCCCCTCAGACTGTGAAACAACGTGCCCCCCGCGACTGAATGGCCATTCATGGCAATTCATCCCCCCCCTCCCCTTGAGACTGTGAAGCTTGCCCACCCCCCTCCCACAATGAGAGGCAGGCGAGCAACGCCCCACGACTGAGAAGCCCTTTTAACAACCCCACTCTCATCCTCCCTCAACAGGAGGGCCGCCCCACGACTGTGAAGCCCTAACATTGCCCCTCGCTTATCCCTTTACGTACCTTTACGGTCACGTGTAACCCCGCGACTAGATAGCAATACCTACTCGGCAAAACCACTCCCCTACTACTGCTCTCCATGTGTCGATGGCGGCGGGGAGGAGGAGGAGGAGGAGGAGGAGGAGAAGGAGGAGGAGGAGGAGGGAGGAGGGACGAGGAGGAGGGAGGAGGAGGGAGGAGGGAGGAGGAG
>CAUYUJ010012825.1:0-21049 GCA_963575745.1 Prorocentrum cordatum
CAACAATTACTAGCACGTGGGGACACACCGTTCTCACCAGTGCCAGGGTTTTCATAGGAGGCGGGCAATACCCCCACTTTGTGGGGGGGCCGGTTCAAGCTCTACCAAATTTCCAAACGACTTTACGCCACCACCCACACCCAGCTTCCCGCCCTATGACGTTCGGACACTTCACTTCGTGGCATGCGGACGACCGTGGCTACTATTCAGGGCCCCGCGGCCGACGACGACGGCGTGCGCGCGCGAAGAAAAAAACGAATGTGTCCCGCATGGTATTATTTGACAGGGATGATGTCCCTGGCAGGTGCGCAACCGTTGTCGCAGAAGTTCGAAAAAGTTGCTCGCAAAAGCCCGTTTGACAGAAATGTTTAAAAAGTGTTGGGTTTCCTACGAATCCGCAAGAGCGCGCGGGATGAGATTTAGACATTTTTTTGTTGAAAAACCATTGGTTTTTTGATGTTTTTATGTTAAAATCGCTGCGAACACTAAGCTTTTGGAAGGATTTCGTCTTGCGCGCGCGAATGTCCACTTTACCTTATTTTTGGCAAGGGATTCTTGAAATTTGATTATATTAGAACAAGAAATGTCATTTTATAGTGTTTTTTTGCAAGGGAAAACGGATTACAACAAAACAACCGGATCTTGATGACATCGTATTACCTGAGGCTTCCTCACGAAAATGATGAAAATGTAGCTGCGGCCTAGGCGGCGCAGGGGGGCCGTGCACCAGGGGCCCAACAATAATTATTCTTTAGAATAAATAATGTTCAACAACAACAACAACAACCACAACCACAACAACAACAACGACAACGACAACAACAACAACAACAACAACAACAACAACAACAACAACAATAACAGTAATAACAACAACAGCAGCAGCAACAACAACAGCGACAACAAAAAAAAACAAAAATGAAAACAACAACAACAACAATACCAACAACAATAACAACAACAACAACAACAATAATAACAACCACAATGACAACAACAATAACAATAGCAACAACACCCACAACCACAACCACAACCACAACAACCACAACAACAATGACAACAACAACAAGAAGAAGAAGGAGAAGGAGAAGGAGAAGAAGAAGAAGAGGAGCAAGGAGGAGAAGGAGGCGGCGGCGGCGGAGGAAGAGGAGGCGGCCTCCGCCTCCTCCTCCTCCTCCGCCTCCTCCTCCTCATCTTCCTCCTCCTCCTCCGCGGCCGCCGCCGCCTCCTCCTGCTGCTGCTGCTGGTGCTGGTGCTGGTGTGCTGCTGCTGCTGCTGCTGCTGCTGCTGCTGCTGCTGGTGTTGGTGCTGCTGCTGCTGCTGCTGCTGCTGGTGTTGCTGCTGCTGCTGCTGCTGGTGCTGGTCTGGAGGGGAGGGGCCGCGGGTCGCTAAAGCGTCCAAGATGGCCTCGGCGAGAAAGCAAAAATCATCGATTATATAACAAGGTTTGACCTCATTTGGGCCTCCTGGGGGGGGGCCCAAAGCAAGGACCCCAGACTAATCTCCCCCAAGATGACCCAAATATGGCCCCAAAGGCTCCCAAAGGTGCCCCAAGACGGCACAAAAACGGTCCCAAGACGGCCACAAGAGGCGCCCACAATGCCCTAAGAGGCCCCAAGGAGTCCCTGACAAGCTTCCAAGAGAGCCCCAAGAGGTCCCCCCGAGGCACGCACGACGCTTCAAGGGGCCCAAGTGCCGACGCCCCAACAGGCCTACAACAAGAAGCTCTCAAGAGACATCCGAAGAGACTCCGAGAAGCATCAAGAGGCCTCTGGCCTTCCTGTTCGCCCTCCTCCTCCTCCTATCTATCTTCCTCACCCTCCTAATCCTCTTCCTCCCTCCTTCTTCTCCCTCATCCGGCATCCCCCCCTCCTCTTCCTCCTCCGCCTCCTCCTCATCAGCATCATCCTCCTCCTCCTTCTCCTCCTCCGCCTTTTCTGGTTCTCTGGTTCCTCCTGCATCCTCCCCCTCTTGGGGCACGACGGCCTCCCAATCTTTCGTCCACGACGTGTTCCCGAGCATGCCTGATAAGGGCAGCTCGCCTGGGCATCGTTTCTGGATGGGCTGGTGAGGCTTCGCGAAGAGTCTAGAATTGGTGTTCCTGCCTTCTGTCGGCTCCGCGCACAGTGGGGTAGGGGGAGGGGGTGAGGCCTTTTAGGAGGCTGCTTCTCAGAAGGCTCCAGCCCTACATCTGAAGACAAGGCCCGCGTCTTCAAAGAAGCGGGGGTGCTTCTGAGAAGCCTTCCCCCTACCCCCCTCCGCGCGCCGCCAATTTTGTGTTCCTGCCCTTTGCGGGCCATCGGCATGGGCCATGCTGACCGCAGCAAAATCGCCGCCCCCCTCCCAGAGGCCCCCGAGAGCCTTCCGAAGAGACCCCAAAAAGCATCCTCTAGCCCACGTCGGCGTCGTCGCCACCGCCGCCGCCGCCGCCGCCGTCGTCCCCCCTTCAGGATCGGCGGCACCGGCCGTGAGGCCCTCGCGGAGGAGGAGGAGGAGGAGGAGGACAAGGAGGAGGAGGATGAGGAGGACAAGGAGGAGGAGGAGGAGGAGGAGGCGAAGAGGAGGAGGAGGGGGGGGCGGAAGAGGAGGACAAGGAGGGGGAGGAGGGAGAGGGAGGAGGGATGAGGTGAAGAGGAGTAGGAGGAGGAGGCGGGGAGGAGAGGCGGGAGGAGGGGCGGAGGAGCTGGTAGGAGGAGGGAGGAGGAAGGGGGGAGAGGAGGGGAAGGAGAGCAGAGGATGGATGAGGAGGCGAGATTAGGGAGAAAGGGAGAGCAAAAGAGGGGGTGGAGGAGGAGGAAAAGGAGTAGGAATTAGATAAAGACGGCGGGCGATGAGGAGGGGGGGGGAGGCAGGAGTAGCTGCCCGTCGAGAGTAGGAGCCTGCGCGGGGCGTTGGAGGAGGAGGAGGGAAGGGGTGGGGGGGAGGGAGGGGTGCGAGGTCTGCGCGCCTGGCGCGGTGGGTTGTGGCTCGGGGAGCGGACGCGGAGAGCCGACCCCTGCCACGTTGCAGCGGGGCCCCGCCCCTGCCCTGCCCCTGGCCGGGCCCGACGGCGGGGTGAGCACGCTCCGCTTCTTCGCCTGGGCGGGCTACGTTGAGGAGGAGGAGGAGGAGGAGGAGGAGGAGGAGGAGAGGACGAGGACGAGGAGGAGGAGGAGGAGGGCGGGCTATGTTGCTCCCATCGGATTTGGGGACGCAATCCGAAAAAAAATCTCGAGCACCCAATCGTAGTCGTCGTCGTCGTCGTCGTCGTCGTCGTCGTCGTCGTCGTCGTCGTCGTCGTCGTCGTCGTCGTCGTCGTCGTCGTCGTCGTCGTCGTCGTCGTCGTCGTCGTCGCCATTCAGGGTCGGCGGCACTGGCCGTAAGGCCTCCGCAATGATTTCGAGCACGCAGGAGAGTATCGAAACAGTGTCGAACGAGTATCGCCTCCCAGGGCCCGACACGTGAAGGCCCTGGAATTTGTCGGTGCTCTCCCAGTGCTCGAGATTCTTCCTGGTGGTCAAGGCGAAAGTAGGGTGGAACATCATAACTCCAGGCACAATGTCCCTGGCCAGCGCTGGGACGCCCATTCCCCATGCATGTGGCGGCTTCGTGCGCGGTTCCTCGTCGCTCGACGATGCAAGATGCTCCTCGATGGTCCTCGCGGGAATCCCGCCACCGCCCCTTCGGCACGTGGTGTGCTGCAAGACGCCTGCAGCCCTGAGAGGTTCCAGGGCTCAAAAGTTCCTGAGAAGGCCCGGACGCCTGGCAACCCAGGCGCCGCCGGGCCCTCCTGGGCGTTCCTTGGGCGCGCCGCGCGGGCCTCTGGGACGGATGCCCCGCCCAAGAGGGCCCAGAAACAGCCACAGAGGGCCCCAAGAAGGCCCGAGGAGGGCCCCAAGAAGGGGGGGGGGCCGGGCGAGCGTACATCTAAAAGTGGAGGGCCCCAAGCGCGCCGGGGTGGGTGGCCGGGGGGGGGGGGGGGGGGGGGGATGGGTTACACAGGCCCACCGCGCGCGCGCGCAATCTCACTCCCAACACATCCAAAATTTCGCGCCGTCCGAAGCGGCCGCGGCGCCTGCGGCTCAGGCAGCGGCGGCAGGGCCGCGCCGGCAGCAGCGGGGAGGAACAGCCCTACGGGCCACAAGAGCCCGCACCGACCTGTGGCATCGCTATGTGAGTGCCTCGGGCTCAGAAGCCCAGCCCCTGGCATACGCCCAAAGGGGGATGGGCGGGTGGGGAAATCGAGGGATGAAACCCCGACTCCCTGCTGGGCTGTAGGGGCCCTTTGGGCCCAACAGCTGCAAGCGAACGCGCGCACGTGGCAGCCACAGGATCGGAAGTCCCGGGCACGGGACCCCAACCAGGGCACGGGACCCAAACCAGATCCCTTCCAAAGGAATCGAGTTTCGAAAACCAGCAAACCCGACCTCCTTATCAGCCCGAGGGGACAACACCAAGTAAGGCCACAATAGAATCAATATGAACAGCGGCCCTTCCCAACGAATTTTCCGAGACACTAAACGAGTTTACGTCTGCAGAAAATTGCGCAGCGAAGCGGCCGCGGCGCCTGCGGCTCAGGCAGCGGCGGCAGGGCCGCGCCGGCAGCAGCGGGGAGGGACAGCCCTACGGGCCACAAGAGCCCGCACCGACCTGTGGCATCGCTATGTGAGTGCCTCGGGCTCAGAAGCCCAGCCCCTGGCATACGCCCAACGAGAGGGCTGGGCGCGCCTTCTGGCCCAACGTATGCGCCGCTACCGGCCCTCGGAACCGCTATCGCTGTGGTCGGCCACCAATTGCGCACACGCGCCCGTGTCTAATTCGTGTTCTTTCATGTACGCCATGAACGCGGCCGACTTCCATCCTCCGGCCTGGAGGATTTCCCACAGTTGGCAGCCCTGGGCGGCCATGTCCTGGGCGGCGCCCCTGCGGAACGCGTGCGCCCCCACGCCGGGGACGCCGACACCTCCGCCAAAGGAGCGCGTACGCTCTAGGAAGAAACGGTAGCTGAACGAAAACACACGCGAGCGTCTGCTGAGTCTCGCGCGCTCTACGGCGCACCGCAAACGATGAAAGGCGCACATGCGACGCCCCTGGTTCGCGCAGGTACACTCCCTGCGGAGGGTGACTGGAAACGCATAGTTTTTCCGGCGAGCCAACGTGACGTCGACGTGCCGGGCGCCAAATATGATACCTGAGGCCTTACCGGGCCTAAACTGCCCGACTTCCAAGCGCAACATTTCTGACTGGGCGCGGAAGAGAAATCCGCGCGCGATCACAACTGCGTCGGCCAATTCCTGTTGGCCCTGCGCCTCTGCAGCAGCGACCATCTTTCGCACCGCGTCCCCGCGGAGCACGGGGCGCCTAGATTGCACGACGGGCGCGTCCCTTTGGGAGGCGCCCTTCACCAGTTGCTGAACACCGCCGCTCCACCAGCCGAGCGGCGCATCTAAGAACTTGTGGGCCCATCGAAGATGTTGTAAATATTTTGCTAGAGTTGGCCCGTGCGGGACAAAAAGCGCAAACTGCCTAGCGTGTGTGATGGTGGCCGGGAAGTGAGGCAGGTGGAAGCATTCACAAAATTCTGCCCACGCGTACAGAGCGCTCCGCGTAGACTTCCACGAGCTTGTTTCCCTGATGGTCTCCAGAGCTGCCCTCCGAGACCCTTCAAGCAACAAGCCGGCCTGCAGCTCGCTCGCAGGGCGCCCCTGCTGTGCCGAAAGCAATGCCCCGAGGCGTTTCCTCGGGCCGCCCTCGGACGGGAAATGCTCCGCAAAGCGCACTGTAAATGGTCTCCGGTTTAAGGCTGCACAAATCACCTGCTCATCAAAATATTCGCCCATTGCGCACGCAACGTCGAAAGCAGTGGATTGGTGCGAAAGGACCTGCAACCAGGTTTGGCCAACTCCGGGCCTAGGGCGGAACGGGTTCAACAACGCACTCGGTTGTGGACCCTCGAACGGTGCGGCCGGCCCACTGCTGGGAACGCCAGGCGCCACGTGCGTGGAAACAGAACCAAGGCCGCGCGGCCCGCTGGCTGCGTGAGAGAGCCAAGCTGGCTCGCGAGGGCGCCTGGGACTCCTGCTACGCAGGACTGGCCCCCTGAAGGTGGAAGCGCGGCGCGGGGGCGCCGCCGCCGCCGCCGGGGCAGCAGCCGGGGGGCGGAGGCCAACTGGCTGCACGGGCCGCATGGGCCCGGCCGGGCCCCCCCGAAGCACGGCTACCCCGCTGGGCGCACCCTTGGGCCTGCGGCGACACTGGCGGGCAGCACGTGGTAGGCACGAGGACGCGCGCGCGCGGTGGGGACATCGCGAGGCGCATGGGGCGAGAACAAGTGGATGCATCCTGCCAGAACACGCGCACTCCGACCGTTCTCTGGCGCCTCCTACGGGCAATGTGAACCACAACCCCCACCGCACGCGCCAGGGAAAATCGAATTTCGAGTCCAAGCCGACAAAAACGCCCCCCAACCTCCGAACCAGCCAGCAGCGCCGGCCCGCCACCTCGGCCGAAGAGGTGCGACGGCGGCGGGGGAGGGAGGGCGGCGGGCGGCGGCGGCGGCGGAGGCGAGGGCCAGGGGAGGGGCAGGAGCAAAAGGGGCGGGAGGGGAGAGGGAGGGAGGGAGGGAGGGAAGGAGAGAAGCGAGAAAAGGAAAGACAAGGACAAACGAGAGCGAAAGAATCGACGACGCTCTTTCTTCCACACCGGGCGACTCCGCCTGGCAACTACACGGAGCCGGGGCGGGGCCACTTTAGTGCCCTGCGGCTCCACGACGCCCACGGACCCAAAGTTTGCCGGCTGAGGCAATCTACAGGATTACTCTCGGACGGCACGTAGCGAAATTCCACCGCCGCTCGGGAGCGGCCCACGGCGTGCCAGCACGCGCCCGCAATAGAATTCAGGTCAGGTCTCTTCGACCACCCAGAAATGAGGATATCCAGCGCAGCGGTGTTGTCGACGAAGAATAATACACGCGCCGAACGAAGCTCGGGCCCCCAAGTCTGCCACGCGGCCGTGGCGGCCAGGAGTTCGAAAGCGTTGATCTGCGTTTTCCTGCACTGTAACTGGCGCAGCCACCTGCGCGGTACGAAATCCATGGCATACTCTCGTGCACCTGATTCACGCCTGAAGACCCCGACCCCGACGCCTCCGTCGCCCGCCGCGTCGGTATATACCAACACATCGAACAAGGGCTGCGCCAGTTCCGCGGTCGTACGGCTCATGCTGGGATAAGCCTCAAGTAAAGCAGCCCACCAACGGAGGCACGATCGCAACCGTTTCGTGAGCTTCCAGGACCCATGGGAAGACTGGCGCCAATACAGCGGCCTGATGTAAGAACGACCAACCCGACCGAACGCCCGCGAACACGCAAAGTTGAGACGGCCGGCGAATTTGCCCGCCAAGGCGGGGGAAAGGGAGCCTACGGCCAGGGACACTTCAATTTCGCGACGCCACTCTGCGGCCTTGCGCGGGTGGAGGCGCCACTCCACGCCCTGTTGGGAGACCGACACGGTGCAGCCGAGCAAGTTTATGCACGTGCACATGCCTTCAGACTTTCCCGGGTCTAGGTCCCAGCCTAACAGGGACATAAGTTCCTGGAACACCAGTTTGGCGCGCTGCGCGCGCGGCTGGAGGTCCACCATGAAAGTGTCATCGACGTACACGAAAAGGATGAGCTTAAATGCCTTCACCGCCACTGCCTTGATGGCCTGGGCGCAACGCCACCACGCGAACACGCCACCGAGGGCCCCGAACGGTTGAGTCAACAGTTCTGACACCTTCCATTCGCGATGGTCGGTATCCCAGACCAAGCACCACATTAGCCAAGACTGCTCCGGGCTAGGGCAAACTGTCTTGAAGGCGCCAACGAAATCGTCTTTCCCGAGAAGAATCCCCGGGGGCCCTGCGGGCGGGTTGCGGCGCAAGCCGTGCAGCAGAGCCAAAGCGGCGTGAGACAAATGGTCGTGTGTATCGTTCCACACGCGCTCAGTCATGAACGCGCAGGCGTTGACGCCGTTCTTTTTGAAGTTGTCAATGATCCGGAATTTTTGCACGCCCTCTCGACGCTCCTCAATGCCAAACCTTTCAACAAGGAGGATTTGACTTAAATCCACTTCGTGGAGAGCCAACGGTGGCCCAACCATCCCGGACGACACCTCCTGCAGATGCTTCCGCCAAACAACCTCAGCGTGGGCGCATGGCTTCGCTCTGGTTACGGTGCAGTCGTTAATCGGCCGGCACCGCTGGAAAAGTTCCCCCAAGCATGGGGGGCCCCCCTCCTCGGCGCTGCGCGGCAACGCCGGGCCAGGCAACTTGCGCCCAACGCCGCCGGCCCCTACAGGGCCAGAAACCGGAAAACCCCGGGACAAATCCTCCATGAAATCGCGATCTGGATGGCCTACGGCCAGAAGCATTTCCTGCAGGAGGGGGCCGTTGATCTTCTCCAGAGTTGATTTGAATTTGGACGGGAGAGAACCGACCCACTTTTGGCGATTGCTCGCCAGAGCCGCGGAACGAGCCTTCCAATGCCTCAAGGCGGTTTCCCGGTGGCTTGCCACGCCTGCGGCGTCCTCGAGCAAGCCCTGGATATTCTCCGAGATATCAGTGCCGAGGGGAGGGAACGGGTCGCCTTGCGGGCGGGATTGCAAAGCCATACAAACGTGCTCTGTCGGACCCACTGGCGGGCCCCCTTCGGGCGCGCTGTGCCGCGGGCGCTTTGCACCCTCCGGGCGAGGCGGGGCGCGGCGGGGTCGCGCGGCAGCGCTGGCGAGAGTGTCCACGCGGACCTGGTCTGAGGCCCCGTCTTCTCCGCCGCCGGAGCTCTGGCGAGCGCCGTCCACAAACTTACCCCGCGGGCGATCCCCTGCGGGGACTGGCACAGGGAGCTGGGGCGGGGAGGGGGAGGCAGGAGGGCGGAGGGAGGAAGAGGAAAGGGAAGGCGGAGGGCCTACTAGTTCACCTTGATAAGGCGCCTGCGGCGCGGAGCATTGCACGCTGCTATCCAATGGCCCGCGGCCTCCGTCACTCGCGCGTGCAACGCGAGACACTGCTTCAACGGGTACGTGGCAATCTGCATCGCCGTTCAAAAATCTGCCCTGCGGGCTGCCCCCTGCGGGGAGTGGAGGGAGGCGCGGAAGACGAGGAGAAGCAGGCAGAGGGAGAGGGAGGGGGAAGGAGGGGTGTGCTTGTTCACCTTGAAAAGGCGCCTGCGGCGCAGAGCATTGCACAGAGCTATCCGGCGGCCCGCGGCCCCCATCACTCGCGCGAGCAACGCGCGTTCCCGCTTCACCGGGTACATGGCGATCTGCGTCGCCGCGCCCTGCGGGCGCTCACCACTGCTTCCCCTTGCCGTCTCCCTTGGGGCCGGCCCGCAAGCACGGGGGCCCGCGCGCCGGGGTCGGGGGCGGCGGCGGGGGCGGCGCCACCGCCGCGTGTCCGCGCGCTGGCTGGCTCGCGTGGCCCTGCGGGCCCCTGCTGGCGCCCGAACCGCCGCGGCCCGAGCTGTCGCCGGCCTGCTTCGCCCTGCTGCACTGGTCCTTGACGTCGGCGCGCAGGCCGTGGTCGATCTTCTCGAAGCTGGCGTCCGGGTCCACCGAGGGGCCCTTGTTCTCGATCTGCGTGCCGAGGCGGAGCCATTCCTGGCGGTCGTACTCGTACGCGACCGTGACCCCGAGCTCCTGCGCCATGTGGCACAGGTCGAGGAAGCGCCGCAGCAACCGCTCGAAGGTGACGGCCTCGCTGTTGAGGTCCGCCTGGAGCGCCAGCTGGGACAGCGCCCGGGCCCACCAGCAACTGGTGAAGTGGGCGAACGACTGGAACGCCTGACCCTTCTGCGGAGGGCGCAAAGTGGCGTCCGACGCCCTCTTCAGCGGCTCGAAGTCTTTCTGCAGCTCGCCGGCGACCCAAGGGAGCCGCCCGTGGCCAGCCTTGCGGCGGCTGCGCCGGAGCAAAGGCTGAAGGAGAGCGGACTGCGGCAGGTGCTCCACCGGCAAGCCGTTGAGCCCGTAGCGCTTCAGCCCCTTGCACACGTTCACCGAAGTGGAGGCCTTGTCGTCTGAGTCGGAGGACACCGAGCGGTCCCCGCGCTGCCTGGCCGCGCCGACCCGCGCCCTACGGGCGATGGCCCGGAGTGCGGCGACGGACTCCGCCTGGAAGTCGGGGCCTGCCGCGGCAGCGCTCGAGCCATTGCCGCCGCCGGCCGCGGCCTGCTGCACCTTCTCTGCCACGGCCGAAACCAGCAGGAAGGCCCGGTAATCCAACTCAAGAGTGAGCGGGTCACGGCACGCCGTCTCAAGGATCGGGCGGGTCGCAAACTTGAACTGCCACGCCTCGTGGAGGCCAGCATCTTCAAGAAGACCAGCGACCCTGAGAAGCTCCTGCTCCGAGACGCCCTGCGGGCTAAAGGCACGGAGCAGGTCCTCTGAGTTCCTTCCCGACGCCGTACGGCGGGGCTCTTCTGGAGGCTCGAAGCCCTCCGGACTGAGTGAGACAGAACGCCCCCTCGCGGGGGCGGCGGGGGCAGCGGCTGCGGGGCTGCGGAAGGGGCGGCGGCGCCGCGAGCGGGAGCGCCGGGCGGAGGGGCTCCCAGCCGGCTCCCGGCCAGCGTCGCCCGGGGGCGGCATCGCGCGCCGGGCGGTGAGGGGGAGCGTAACGAAATCGAGGGATGAAACCCCGACTCCCTGCTGGGCTGTAGGGGCCCTTTGGGCCCAACAGCTGCAAGCGAACGCGCGCACGTGGCAGCCACAGGATCGGAAGTCCCGGGCACGGGACCCCAACCAGATCCCTTCCAAAGGAATCGAGTTTCGAAAACCAGCAAACCCGACCTCCTTATCAGCCCGAGGGGACAAAACCAAGTAAGGCCACAATAGAATCAATATGAACAGCGGCCCTTCCCAACCAATTTTCCGAGACACTAAACGAGTTTACGTCTGCAGACAAAGAGCTTGCCTAGATGCCCAAGATAGCCTCACAACGTCTCCAAGTCCCCCACACGCCTCAATGGAGCCCCAAGAGGAGCCTCCAAGAAAGCCCCACGAAGCAAAATTCGCCCCGATCCCTTCTAAAACGTGCATGTTGGGCGTCGTCGCCTTCTTGTTCGTCACAGCGTCCAAGTCGGTCCAAAAAGCCCCCACGATCGCCCTGGCACGGCCCAAGAGGCCACCAAGAAGAGCCTCAGGCGGCACAAGAAGGCCACAAGACGGCCCAAGAGGCGTTCAAGAAGGCCTCCGAGATGGCCCAAAAGGGGACCCAGAGGGGGAACACAAACTGAAAATCCTAGCATTCTGCCCCAAGAGCCCCCCAGGAGGCCCCAAGAGGCGCCCAGGAAGCCCCAAGAGGCCCCAAGAGAGCCCAGGAAGCGTCTAGAATTTGTAAGGATGTCCCAAGCGAAAGTGCGATCCCTGGAATTAATACAAAGTCCCGAGCGAAAGCCCGATTTCTCAATACAGTGTGAGGAAGTATCAGACGAGGGCCGCGGTTGTGGCAAACTGGAGCCGAAGACTCAGTCTGAGGCGCGAGACTTCCACTTGGAAAAACTGGGTGCGAGCCCCAGGAGAGCACTTCAATTGAAAAACACACTGGGCAGCAAAAAGGGGGTCCAAACAACGTAACGAATCAACAAAAAGAATCCGCACAGCAGAATCACACTTCAGTCACGCACCCAGGGACAATGAATGACTGTTCGGCCCCTTCACTCTGATCTCAAATACATGTCATGTGTTTATCCTCTTCGACTAGCCTTCCTGCGCCTTCAGCGTAGTCCAGTGTTTCTTCTTCTTCTGAGTAGTATCAGTATTCTTCTTCAAAGCGCGATCACAGTAGCCAAACGTCTCTCAAGCAAACGTGGTCCAAATATGCGCATGCATCCTCGAAACAATGACTGACCAGGTTACTCGGCACGAGGAACCAACGTCAGTCTGTAGAATTTTATACAGACTCATGCATGTCTACAGAAGCAACTGCCCACAGAAGCAATTGCACGCTGCACTCTCGCACCGAGTAATATTTGTACAACCACAGACATGCGCTCTCAAATGCATTGTCGAACACGGCTTGACCAAAGCTGAAAGACGTATGAGATGGTTGGTCGTGCCCCTCTTCCTTTCCCTTTACGTACCTGCGTATCCGTTTCCCCCTCCCCTGGGGTCCAAAATCCCATTAGAGGGGGGGCCTGGGAGTTTGCCAACGCACCTCTGGGGGGGACCTTCGAGCCTCTAAACTCACCCTGCGTGACCTCTGAGATGACCAAGATGCCATGAAATCTGGCTCAAGGAAGGCTCCGATACGCTCAAGAACATCCCAGATGGCCTCAAGACCCCCAGCCCCCGCCCTGGCTCCGCCCCGGAACCCGGCCGCGGCCCCGGCCCCCGCCCCGGCCCCGGCCCCCACAGAGCCCGAGAGGCTCCCAGGAGAGAGCCCCAACAAGGGCTCCAGAGCGTGAGCATCGTCGTCGTATCAATTCTGTGCGTATACATAGATGTAGCTCTCTTGTTACATACAGATGCACCGATGTGACTATATAGGCACACATCTACTCATCCCGTTCAGCCTGTTTCTCTATCTCTTTCTCTTTCCCTCCCTGTATTTCGAGGCATGTCCCGAGTAAACCCGTGCCAACACACAGATGTACATACACACAAAGGCACTGATACAAAACTACTTCCAAGAAAATCGAAGTATGTATACCCCGCATTGCTTCCTGAACTACTTGTAAAGAAAGGACACACTGACACACAGACACACAGATGTCAGATGTCTCATAGACATGCTGCGGGGTAGCCTCAGGCGTGGCCATGATGGGGCGCCTCGCTGTCGGAGTAACCTGCCCCACCAACACTGGCTATTTCTCTCTGCGGAGCCAGAACAGATAGCGTACCGTGAAGTCGTCACCAACCGCACCTCACGATCAGGCAATGGACTAGCGGTGCTCCACCATGTCAACAACTTAGTCAAGTTGCCTTGTGAACAGAATGCGTGCATTGTAGGTTGACGCTGGTCCCTTTACGATGTTCCAATCATGATCCTAGTGCTTCGCGCTACAGAGCATGACTGACGCGTTGGCCTGGAAACGGGAGGAGGGAAGGGGGAGAGGAGAGTGGTGGGAAGGGGGAGGACGAGGGGGGGGAGAGGGGGAGCGATGGGGTAGGAAAGCAGGAAGGAGGGGCAGAGGGAGAAAGTGAGCGAAAGGGGGGGAGGTTTCCTTCTCCTCCTCCTCCTCCTCCTCCTCCTCCTCCTCCTCCTCCCCCTCCTCCTCATCCTCCTCCTCCTTCTCCACTCCATTTCCACATCAAAAACTCCTCCCGGCCGCACCCCGAGGCCAGTCGGAAGGGCTGGCCGGACGTGACGCAGGACACTTCCCTACCACTTATGATCCTGAAGCTTAGAGATTGGCAACGACTTCACAGATGGAGGGCGGGCCGCTTCCAAAAGGTGGCTCTCGCCTTAGCGCCGCGACCACTCGTCTTAAAAATTTGCAAAAGCTTCACGGGGTGAGAGCGGGCGGTCCTCCAAAGGTGGTTCTCGCCGCAGCGCCGCGCACACTCGTCGTAAACATTTGCAGGAGTTTCACGAATTCCCACGGTTAACGTACCAGAAATGACGTTCTGGAACGACTCAGGAGTTGAAGTTCCAGAAACGGTGTTCTGGCACGATTTGGGACCGTCACGACGCAACAGTCAGGTTGACTGGTGGCGTTGGAGTCCCGAGAAGGGTGTGTTGGTACGCTTCAGGATCTTCACACGGTTGTCTCCCAACGGGGCACTTTCTTCAGTGGACATGAACACTTGTAGGGGCTTCTGGAGAAGGAGCCTGGAGGGAGGATTTATTCCAACATCGTTGATGAGCCTTGGGTTTACACCAGTCCTCCTTCTCCCCCTCCTCCTCCTCCTCCTCCTCCTCCTCCTCCTCCTCCTCCTCCTGCCTCCTCCTCCTCCTCTCCTCCTCCTCCCCCTCCTCCCCCTCCTCCCTCCTCCTTTGCCTACTCCTCCACCTTCCTCTCGATTTTCTCCTCGGTTTTCCTCTTTCTCCTCATCCTCCACCTTCTCCTTCGCTCCTCCTCCTCCTTCCTCCTCCTGCTCCCCCTCCTCCTCCTCCTCCTCCTCCTCCTCCTCCTCCTCCTCCTCCTCCTCCTCCTCCTCCTGACATCATCATCATAATCCCTCCTCCTCTCCTCTCCTCCTCTCCCATCATCTCGTCATCATCATCCATCATCATCATCATCATCATCCATCAGCATCATCATTCATCATCATCATCACATCATCATCATCGTCATAAGAATCAATCATCATCCCATCATCTCATCATCATCATCAATCATCATCATCATCATCATCTCATCTCAGTATCAGCATCCATCGTCATCATCATCATCATCATCATCAGCATCATCATCATCATCATCATCATCATCATCATCATCATCATCATCATCATCATCATCATCATCATCACCAACATCATCGTCATCATCACCAGCATCATCAACATCAGCATCAGCATCATCATCATCAGCAGCATCCTCACGTCCTCTTCCTCCTCCTCCTCCTCCTGCTCCCCCATTCTCCTCCTCCTCCTGACATCATCAGCATAATCCTCATCATCATCATCATCAGCAGCATCAGCAACATCATCATCATCATCATCATCATCATCATCCTCATCATCATCATCATCATCATCATCATCATCGTCATCATGGTCATCATCGTCACCACCACCATCATCAGCATCATCATCACCGTCATCATCTTCAACAGTATCATCAACAGCAACGGCAGCAGCAGCATCAGCACCAGCATCATCACCATCAGCAGCATCAGCATCTTCGGCATCAGCAGCATTGTACTTATCCGCATTAGCATCAGCACCGTCGTCATTATCGATAGCAGCATCACCATTGTCGCCATCATCATCATCATCATCATCATCAGCAGCAGCAGCAGCATAAGCATCGACAGCATCACCAGCATCATCAGCATAAGCATCAGTATCGTATCATGGTCAGCAGTATCATCATCATCCTCTTCCTCTTCCTCCTCATCCTCCTCATCATGATCGTCATCATCATCAGCATCATCATCAGCATCGTCTTCATCATCATCAACTACATCAACCGAATCATCATCATCATCATCATCATCATCATCATCATCATCGTCATCATCATCATCATCATCATCATCATCATCATCATCATCACCATCATCATCATCAACAACATCATCATCATTACCACCACCATCATCATCATCATCATCAACATCATCATAATCATCATCATCATCAGCATCATCAGCATCGTGATGACCGTCAACATCTTCAACTGTATCAGCAACATCATGAGCAGCAGCAGCATCAGCAACAACATCATCATTATCATCAGCAGCAGCATCAGCATCTTCATCATCATCATCAGCATCGTATTTATTATCATCATCATAAGCATCGTCGTCATTATCATCAGCAGCATCAGCATCGTCGTCATCATCATCAGCATCATCTTTATCATCACCGATCATCATCATCAGTACCGTCGTCGTCATAATCATCGTCATCAGGATCATGCTCATCACCCGAATCATAATCATCATCGTCATTGTCATCAGCAGCATCAGCAT
Source organism: Prorocentrum cordatum (assembly GCA_963575745.1). Classification (NCBI taxonomy): domain Eukaryota; class Dinophyceae; order Prorocentrales; family Prorocentraceae; genus Prorocentrum; species Prorocentrum cordatum. The sequence continues at coordinate 15,597 of CAUYUJ010012825.1, forward strand.
CGTCATCATCATCCTCATCATCTTCATCATATTCATAACCATAATCATCGATCATCATCATCATCATCATCATCAGCATCATCATCATCAGCATCATCAGCATCATTATCATCATCATCATCATCATCATCATCATCATCATCATCATCATCATCATCATCATCATCATCATCATCATCATCATCATCATCATCATCATCATTATCGTCGCCATTGTCATCATCAGCAGCATCATCATCGGCAGCATCAGCATCATCAACATCATCAGCATCTGCATCATCTGCATCATCATCAGCAGCATCAGCATCAGTATCACCATCATCATCAGCATCATCATCGTAATCAACATCATCATCGTCGTCATCGTCATCATCAGCATCAACAACAGCAGCAGCAGCATCGTCCTTCGGCACATCCGTCTCCTCCCCACCTCCGCCCCCCTCCATCCTTCGGGAGCTGCTACAAGGCCTAGCTAGTTCAATAAGGCTCGTTTTGCGCGCAGGGAAACCGCGCCGGTGCCCTTGACCTGTCTCTTCCGGAGGTGCTCGAGCGGGACCGCACGCGCGAAACAGACCACGTGCAACGAACATTCTCGGCAATCTCTGCCTCCTCTCGCCGTCTTTCCCCTCCTCGCTTCTCGCTCCTCCTCCTCCTCCTCCTCCTCCTCCTCCTCCTCCTCCTCCTCCTCCTCCCCCTCCTCCTCCTCCTCCTCCTCCTCCTCCTCCTCCTCCTCCTCCTCTTCTGCGGACGGGCACGGGCCCTCGCAGGCGCGCGGGGCCCGGACAGCGCAGCCAGAGCTCGGGTGCTCCTCCTGCTCCCCCAACCCCTCTGGACCGCTCGCCGCGCTCGGGAGGGTACTCCCCCCAGTGGCCTCTGGCCGTGGCCTTTTTCGCGGAGCTCCGATCCTATCCGATTCCCCTCTTCCCCTTCTCGCCGAGGGGGCACCCTCGAGCCTGCCCATCTGGGGCGTAAGCTGCGCCTTCGTGACCAGAGCGCCGCCCCGCGAGTCGGGGTTGCCCTGATGGACCTACCCTTCACTACCACCACCAGCACCACCATGACACATGATAGCGTTTTGCTGGGCGCGGCCAGCGCTTCGCAAAGCTGCACGGTTTCCCCCGGGGCCGTAGGCGACCCGAGGAGGAGGAGGAGGAGGAGAAGGAGGAGGAGGAGGAGGAGAAGGAGAAGGAGAAGGAGGACGAGGAGGGGGAGGGGGAGAAGGAGATGGAGGAGGAGCAGGAGGAGGAGGAGGAGGAGGAGGAGGAGTAGGAAGGAGGAGGAGGAGGAGGACGGGTCGCGGAGAACCCCTCCACGCACAGCACAGTACCATCATGGGTCAGCCATCCTGGCTGGTGGTGGTGGTGAAGAAGAAGACGCCCATCGTGCCAAAGGACGAGCATCCCGACCGACGAGGACCAACGGTCAGAAAGACACGCTGGGGATGAAAAAGCCAGTCCTCCTCCTCCTCCACCTCCTCCTCCTCCTCCTCCTCCTGCTCCTCCTCCTCCCCTCCTCCTCCTCCTCCTCCTCATCTCCTCCTCCCCCCCCTCCTCCTCGCTCCTCCTCCTTCCCCTCCTCCTCCTCCTCTCCTCCTCCTCCTCCTCCTCCTCCTCCCCCTCCTCCTCCTCCTCCTCCTCCTCCTCCTCGGGGGTCGGGCGCCCCGTGGGCCCACGCCACGGCAAAGCAGGGGGGGGAGGGGGGGCGACTGCGTGCGGCCGCTCCCAGGCTGGCCGGCCGCACCTCGAGCGCACCCCATCAGTGCGGGGGAAGCCGCCCGCTCCTCCTCCTCCTCCTCCTCCTCCTCCTCCTCCTCCTCCTCCTCCTCCTCCTCCTCCTCCTCCTCCTCCTCCTCCTCCTCCTCCTCCTCCTCCTCCTCCTCCTCCTCCTCCTCCTCCTCCTCCTCCTCCTCCTCCTCCTCCTCCTCCTCCGCTCCCAGGCGGGCCGGCCGCACATCGAGCGCCTCCCACCGATGCGGGGGACGTCGCCTGCCCGCCCCGCTCTGCGGGCACGCGGCCGCACTGCTCGTAGAGGCACGCCGTCGCTTACCGTGCCGAATCCAGGTGCGAATGCCGATCCGGCTCGGGAGGCGGCACGCGGAAAGGACCAGTGGCCACCCCAGCATGTAGCGCAGACGTCCCACACTCCCGCTGCACGTGTGCTGGACTACCGCTGCGAGCTGGCGTCTCCCAATCCACCGTCTACAGGACACCGCATAGTTATCCCTGGCTCCCCAACGCCGAAATCTGGTGGGAAATACTCTCGGAGCCCGAAGGACAAGCAAAGGAGCCGCTGGTCTTTTGACTTTTTCGTCACGCTGATTTCAGCAGGGATCGGACTGAACGGAGCCCAAGCAACAAAAAAAACACTCAAGGCTTGGATGAGAGAGAGGAAGATGAAGCAGGGTGAGGGAATCGTCTTTCACCGTGCCCAACCCTGAGCCTGGGTCCACTCAGCCCGCCTCGTCGGGGTGCGCAAGCCAGCGGGGGCCTGCGTATAGATGATGGGGAAAGAATAGAACGACACATGGTTGGTCCACTTCGGAACAGCATGGCGCGCGGCAGCACGCGCAACGTGTGTGCTCGAGAGCCAGCAGTCAGCAGTGAGAGGTGCAGCAAGAAGCCACAATGACAATGCCAGCTACACCAACGACAACGATAGCTCAGACAAACACATCGTACGGTATGACAGTCAATCATGAGACACGAATCCAGGCACAATCTGGCGTGTGCTGGGACGATGCGAGTACAGATATAAAAGATGGCGCGCATATGGCAGGCCCTGAGCCAAATAGGAACCCTAATCGAGCAATGTTTGCAGCGCGCGCCTGCCTTGGATACTACGACGCACCGTTCTGAGTCAACCGAAATGTCTGCTTCCGCACTGGGCGGCCACTCCAGCTGCGCACACGTATGACTAAGGCCTTGCAGTGGCTCTGGGTACAAGACTGCTGTGCCAACATAACAGACAGACTCAACGAAGCACGGCACAAACGCCTACCACATGTCCAAACGGGCCAGACTCACACTTCTCCCCCTCTTCCTCCTCTTCCTCCTCTTCCTCCTCCTCCTCCTCCTCCGCCTCCTCCTCCCACGAAAAACACTCACCCACATCCTTCTCTCCCGCCGCCTTTCCGATTCCTCCTCATCCTCCCACTCCCTCGAGATCCGACGTTGCGAGAAAGTGCCACGTTGGGGGAAAAAAACCACAGAGCCCCAGACCACCATCCTTCTGCAGCATGTCTCGAGCCGGATCGGCCTCTGGTGGCCCCCCAAGGCCGGAAACGGCGCGAGAACGCCACGCTGTGGAAAAACGTGCAACGCCCTCGTGCGTCCCCCTCCTCCTCCTCCGCCTCCTCCTCCTCCTCCTCCTCCTCCTCATCGTCTCCCTCCTCCTCCTCCTCCTCCTCCTCCTCCCCCCCTCCTCCTCCTCCTCCCCCCCTCCCCCATGCCCCATCCTCCTCCTGCTGCTGCTGCTACGAGGAGCAAAAAGCGGCAGGAGCATGACTTCTCCGAGGGCTGCGCCGATTTTTCTGGGCTCAGCGCTGAACACCGAAGGCGCCGCTGGGAGGTCCAGCCCACACCGAAGAGAACCGCGCGGAACTCCAAGGAAGTATTGTGTTGCTGTTGTTCGTTATTCGACCTGCTCCTCCTGTTGCTGTTGCTGTTCCTGCTCCTGTTGTTGTTGTCGCTGCAGTTCCTGCTCCTGCTGCTGCTGCTGCTCATGCCCCTCCCTCCTCCTCCTCCTCCTCTTCCTCCTCCTACTCTTCCTCCTCTTCCTCCTCCATTCCTTTTCCTCATATATATAATTTCTCCCTGTCGCACGCCGAGGCCAGTTGTTAGGGCGGGCAGGGGGCGTTTCGCATGAGCCTTCCTCAACATGTCTGACCCAGATGCTAAAATATTGGCAACAACTTCACAGATGGATGGCGGGTGGTTTTCAAAATGTGGCTCTCGCCGTAGCGCCACGCACATTCGATTTAACAACTTGCAACCACAGATTGAGGGCGACCCATTTTCAAAATGTGGCTCTCGCCTTAGCGCCGCGCACATTGGCTATTTAAAACGGCAAGAGCTTCATGAATTGAGCGTGCTTTCAAAATCTGGCTCTCGTCCGAGCACCGCGTACATTCGTTTTACAAAATTGCAAAAGCTTCACGGATTGAGCGCGGTTCCGTTTCAAAGTGTGGCTCTCGCCGTAGCGCCGCGCCCATTCGTTTTTACAGTTGCTAGAGTTTCACGGATCCCCATGGTCAACGTGCCAGAAATGGCGTTTGGGAAAGGTTCTGGATTACGCGGGTGCAACAGTTACGATGACTCGCGGTGCTGAAGCCCCCGGAACGGGAATTGTATTCTGGCCCGCTTCCAGTTCGTCACGACGCAGCAGTCAGGTTGGCCCGTGGCGTTGGATTACCGAGAACGCTTTCGCACGCGTCAGAATACTTACACGGTTGTCTTCGGACGAAACAGCTTCCTCAGCGGAGATGAACCCTTGAGGAGAGGGTTTACTCCAACATCGTTGATGGCTGACTCTTGGGTTTACACAGGTCCTCCTCCTCTTCCTCCTCCTCCTCCTCCTCCTCCTCCTCCTCCTCCTCCTCCTCCTCCTCCTCCTCCTCCTGCTCATCCTCCTCCTCCTCCTCCTTATCTGCCTCCTCCTCCTCCTCCAGCCGCCTCCTCCTCCTCCGCCTCCTCCTCCTTCCTCTACCTCCTCCTCCTCCACCACTTCCTCCTCCTCCTCATCCTCCTCCTCCTCCTCCTCATCCTGCTCCTGTTCCTGCTCCTGCTCCTGCTCCTGCTCCTCCTGCTCCTGCTCCCTGCTCCTGCTCCTCCTCCTCCTCCTCCTCCTCCTCCTCCTCCTCCTCCTCCTCCTCCGCCTCCTCCTCCTCCACCTCCTCCTCCTCCCCCCCCCTCCTCATCCTCCTCCGCCTTCCTCTCCTCCACCTCCACCTCCTCCAGCATCCCCTCCTCCTCCTCATCCTCACTCCTCCTCCTTCCTCCTCCTTCATCCTCCTCCTCCGCATCTCCTCCTCCTCCTCCCTCCTCCTCCGCCTCCTCCTCCTCCTCCTCGTCCTCCTCCACCATCCTCCTCCTCCGCCTCCTCATCCTCCGCCTCCTCCTCCTCCTCCTCCTCATCCTCCTCCTCCTCCTCCTCCTCATCTTCATATTCCTCATCCTCATACCTCACCGCATCCCTCATCTTCATCATCAGCCGCACCTCCATCCCGCATCCTCATCCTCCCCCCTTTCCTCCCTCCCTCCCTCCCTCCCTCCATCCCTCCCCCCCTCCCCCCATTCATTCCACCCCCTCCTTCCTTCCCTCCATCCATCATTCCCTACCCCGTCCATCCCTATCCCCTCCCCTCCCCTCCCCTCCCTTCCCTCCCTCCCTCCCTCCCTCCTTCCCTATCCCGTCCCTCCTTCTCCCCTTTCCCCCCTCCCGCCCTCCCTCCCTCC
>CAUYUJ010012825.1:21149-36718 GCA_963575745.1 Prorocentrum cordatum
CGGTTTTGGGCGCAAAATGGTAAGGTGGGGGGGCCCAAACCCTGGGTCTCCAGGACATGGTAGGACAGGGTGGGTGCTGGGGCGTGGTGGAGGGCGTGGGCGGTTTTGGGCGCAAAATGGTAGGGTGGGGGGGCCCCAAACCTGAGTCTCCAGGAGAGGGTGGGTGCCGGGGCGTGGTGGTGTGCGTGGGCGGTTTTGGGCGCAAAATGGTAGGGTGGGGGGGCCCAAAACATGAGTCTCCAGGAGAGGGTGGGTGCCGGGGCATGGTGGGGAACGCGGGCTGTGTGGGTTGCAAAATGATAGGGTGGGGGGGCCGAAAACTTAATCTTCAAGGGAGACGGTTGGGTGCTGGGGCGTCGTTGGATGGGGGGCGTTGTGGGCGGTTTTGAGGCAATGGTAGGGTGGGGACGAGCCCCAAAACCTGAGTCTCCAGGATGGAGAGTGGGTGCGTGGGCGTGGTGGGGTGAGTGGGGCGGGTGTTTTTGGCCGCAAAATATGGTTAGGGTAGAGGGTGGGTGCCGAAGCGTGGTGGAGTGGCGTGGGCGGTTTTCTGGGCGCACCAAAATGGTAGGTTGGGTGAGCGGCCAAAAACCTAAGTCTCAGGATGAGGGTGGAGTGCTGGGGCGTGGTGGAGGCGTGGGCTGCTTTTGGCGCAAAATGGTTGGGTGGGGGAGCCCAAAACGTCAGTCTCCAGGAGAGGGTGGGTGCCAGGGCGTGGTGGGGGGCGTGCGCGATTTTGAGCGCAAAATGGTAGGGTGGGAGGCCCAAAACCTAAGTCTCCAGGAGAGGGTGGGTGCCGGGGCGTGGTGGGGGGCGTGGGCGGTTTTGAGCGCAAAATGGTAGGGTGGGAGGGCCCACTAAGTCTCCAGGAGAGGGTGGGTGCCGGGGCGTGGTGGGGAGCGTGGGCGGTTTTGGCCGCAAAATGATAAGGTGGGGACGCCCAAACCCTGTGTCTCCAGGACATGGTAGGACAGGGTGGGTGCCGGGGGTGGTGGAGGGCAGTGGGCGGATTTGGCGCAAAAATTTGTTAGGGTGGAGGGCCCAAAAATGTGGTATCCAGGATCGAGGGTGGGTGCCGGGGCTGTGGTGGGGCGAGGGCGGTTAGGGGCGCAAAATTGTCTAGGGTGGGGTTGCCCAAAATGATCGCCAGGTGAGAGGGTGAGTGCCGGGGCGTCGTGGTGTGGGGCCGTGGGGGTTTTGGGCGCCAAAAATGGTACGGTGGGGGGGGCCCAAAACCTGAGTCGCCAGGAGAGGGTGAGGTGCCGGGGGTGCCGGGGCGAGAGTGGGGGGTGTGGGCGGTTTGCGGGCGCAAAATGTTGGGCGGGGAAGCCCAAAACGTCAGTCTCCAGGAGAGGGTGGGTGCCAGGGCGTGGTGGGGGGCGTGCGCGGTTTTGGGCGCAAAATGGTAGGGTGGGGAGCCCAAAACATGATTCTCCAGGAGAGGGTGGGTGCCGAGGCGTGGTGGAGGGCGTGGGCGGTTTTGGGCGCAAAATGGTAGGGTGGGGAGCCCAAAACCTGAGTCTCCAGGAGAGGGTGGGTGCCGGGGCGTGGTGGGGGGCGTGGGCGGTTTTGGGCGCAAAATGGTAGGGTGGGGGAGCCCAAAATCTAAATGTCGAGGAGAGGGTGTGTGCCGAAGCGTGGTGGGAGACGTGGGATAGCGATGCCGGGGCGTGGTGGAAGGCGGAGCGTGGTTGGTTATGTCGATGGGTTTTGAGCGCACAATGGTAGGGTGGGGGATCCCAAGAACTGAGTATCTGGAGAGGGTGAATGCCGGGGCGTGGTGGGGGGCGCGGGCGGTTTTGGGAGGAAGATAGGGTGGGGGGGCCCAAAACCTGAGTCTCCAAGAGAGGATGGGTGCCGGGGCGTGGTGGGGGGCGCGCGCGGTTTTGGGCGCAAAATGGTACGGTGGGGGGGCCAAAACCAAAGTCGCCAGGAGAGGGTGAGTGCCGGGGCGTGGTGGGAGGCGTGGGCGGTTGTGGGCGCAAAATGGTTGGGTGGGGAAGCCCAAAACTTGAGTCTCCAGGACAGGGTGGGTGCCGGGGCGTGGTGGGGGGCGTGGGCGGTTTTGGGCGCAAAATGGTAGGGTGGGAGGGGGGCCCAAAAACCTGAGTCTCGGAGAGGATGGTGCGGGCGGTGGTGGGGGGAGGCGTGGGCGGTTTTGTCGAAAAATGAGTAGGAGGGGGGGCCCAAAACCAAGTCTACAGGAAGAGGTGGGGTGCCGGGCTCAGTGGGGAGCAGGTGGGCGGTTTTGGGCGCAAAATGGTAGGGTGGGGGAGCCCAAAACCTAAGTGTCCAGGAGAGGGTGTGTGCCGGGGCGTGGTGGAAGACGTGGGCGGTTTTGGGCGCAAAATGATAAGGTGGGGAAGCCCAAAACCTGAGTCTCAAGGAGAGGGTGGGTGCCGGGGCGTGGTGGGAGGCGTGGGCGGTTTTGGGTGCAAAATGGTAGGGCGGGGGAGCCCAAAACCTAAGTGTCCAGGAGAGGGTGGCTGCTGGGGCGTGGTGGGGGGCGTGGGCGGTTGTGGGCGCAAAATGGTAGGGTGGAGGGCCCCAAAGCTGAGTCTCCAGGAGAGGGTGGGTGCTGGGGCGTGGTGGGGAGCGCGGGCGGCTTTGGGCGCAGAATGGTAGTAGGGTGGGGGGGGGGGGGTCCAAAACCTGAGTCTCCAGGAGAGGATGGATGCTGGGGCGTGGTGGGGGGCGTGGGCGGTTTTGGGCGCAATATGGTAGGGTTGGAGGGCCCAAAACCTTAGTCTCTAGGACAGGGTTAGTGCCGGGGCGTGGTGGGGGGCGTGGGCGGTTTTGGGCGCAAAATGGTACGGTGGGATGGCCCAAAACCTGAGTCTCCAGGAGAGAGCGGGTGCCGGGGCGCGGTGGGGAGCGTGGGCGGCTTTGGGCGCAAAATGGTAGGGTGGGGGGGCCCAAACCTGAGTCTCCAGGAGAGGATGGGTGCCGGGCGCGGTGGGGAGCGTGGATGGTTTTGGGGGTAAAATGGTAGGGTGGGGGGGCCCAAATCATGAGTCTCCAGGAGAGGGTGGGTGCCGGGGCGTGGTGGGGGGCGTGGGCGGTTTTGGGCGCAGAATGTTAGGGTGGGGGGGCTCAAAACCTGAGGTCCTCCAGGAGAGGGTAGGGTGGACGGGGCGTGGTGGGGGGCGCGGGCGGTTGTGGGCGCAAAATGATAGGGTGGGGGGGCCGAAAACCTGAATCTCCAGGAGATGGTGGGTGCCGGGGCGTGGTGGGAGGCGTGGGCGGTTTTGGGCGCAAAATGATAGGGTGGGGGAGCCCCAAAACCTGAGTCTCCAGGAGAGAGTGGGTGCCGGGGCGTGGTGGGGTGCGTGGGCGGTTTTGGGCGCAAAATGATAGGGTAGAGGGTGTGTGCCGACGCGTGGTGGAGGGCGTGGGCGGTTTTGGGCGCAAAATGGTAGGGTGGGGAGGGCCAAAATCTGAGTCTCCAGGAGAGGGTGGGTTGCCGGGGGCGTGGTGGGGCGCAGGAGTGGGCGGCTTTGGGCGCAAAAATGGCTAGGGTGGGGAGGAGAAAAACGTCAGTTCTCCAGGAGAGGGTTGGGTGCCAGGGCGTGGTGGGGGGCGTGCGCGGTTTTGAGCGCAAAATGGTAGGGTGGGAGGCCCAAAACCTGAGTCTCCAGGAGAGGGTAGGTGCCGGGGCGTGGTGGGGGGCGTGGGCGGTTTTGGGCGCAAAATGGTAGGGTGGGAGGGCCCAAAACCTAAGTCTCCAGGAGAGGGTGGGTGCCGGGGCGCGGTGGGGGGCGTGGGCGGTTTTGGGCGCAAAATGGTAGGGTGGGGAGGCCCAAACCCTGGGTCTCCAGGACATGGTAGGACAGGGTGGGTGCCGGGGCGTGGTGGAGGGCGTGGGCGGTTTTGGGCGCAATATGGTAAAGTGGGGGAGCCCAAAACCCTGAAGTCTCGCCAGGAGAGGTGGGTGCCGGGGTGCGTGGTGGGTTGTGCGTGGCGTTTTGGGCGCAAAATTTAGTGTGGTGGGGCCCAACACCAGATTCTCCAGGAGAGGGTGGGTGCCGGGGCGTGGTGGGGAACGCGGGCGGTTGTGGGTGCAAAATGATAGGGTGGGGGGGCCGAAAACTTGAATCTCCAGGAGACGGTGGGTGCTGGGGCGTGGTGGGGGGCGTGGGCGGTTTTGGGCAATGGTAGGGTGGGGGAGCCCCAAAACCTGAGTCTCCAGGAGAGAGTGGGTGCCGGGGCGTGGTGGGGTGCGTGGGCGGTTTTGGGCGCAAAATGGTAGGGTAGAGGGTGGGTGCCGACGCGTGGTGGAGGGCGTGGGCGGTTCTGGGCGCAAAATGGTAGGGTGGGGAGGGCCAAAACCTAAGTCTCCAGATCACCGTAGTGCTGTTGGCGTGGTGAGGTTCGTGGGCTGCTTTGGCGCAAAAAATGGTAGTTGGGGAGCCCAAAACGTCAGTCTCCAGGAGAGGGTGGGTGCCAGGGCGTGGTGGGGGGCGTGCGCGATTTTGAGCGCAAAATGGTAGGGTGGGAGGCCCAAAACCTAAGTCTCCAGGAGAGGGTGGGTGCCGGGGCGTGGTGGGGGGCGTGGGCGGTTTTGAGCGCAAAATGGTAGGGTGGGAGGGCCCACTAAGTCTCCAGGAGAGGGTGGGTGCCGGGGCGTGGTGGGGAGCGTGGGCGGTTTTGGCCGCAAAATGATAAGGTGGGGACGCCCAAACCCTGTGTCTCCAGGACATGGTAGGACAGGGTGGGTGCCGGGGCTGTGGTGGTGGTCGGTGGCGGTTTTTTGGCGCAAAATTGTAGGGTGGATGGCCAAACCTTGTCTCCAGGACAGGGTGGGTGCCGGGGCGTGGTGGAGGGCGTGGGCGGTTTTGGGCGCAAAATTGTAGGGTGGAGGGCCCAAAACCTGTGTCTCCAGGAGAGGGTGGGTGCCGGGGCGTGGTGGGGGGCGTGGGCGGTTAGGGGCGCAAAATGTTAGGGTGGGGAGCCCAAAACCTGAGTCGCCAGGAGAGGGTGAGTGCCGGGGCGTGGTGGGGGGCGTGGGCGGTTGCGGGCGCAAATGGTTGGGCGGGGAAGCCCAAAACGTCAGTCTCCAGGAGAGGGTGGGTGCCAGGGCGTGGTGGGGGGCGTGCGCGGTTTTGGGCGCAAAATGGTAGGGTGGGGAGCCCAAAACATGATTCTCCAGGAGAGGGTGGGTGCCGAGGCGTGGTGGAGGGCGTGGGCGGTTTTGGGCGCAAAATGGTAGGGTGGGGAGCCCAAAACCTGAGTCTCCAGGAGAGGGTGGGTGCCGGGGCGTGGTGGGGGGCGTGGGCGGTTTTGGGCGCAAAATGGTAGGGTGGGGGAGCCCAAAATCTAAATGTCGAGGAGAGGGTGTGTGCCGAAGCGTGGTGGGAGACGTGGGATAGCGATGCCGGGGCGTGGTGGAAGGCGGAGCGTGGTTGGTTATGTCGATGGGTTTTGAGCGCACAATGGTAGGGTGGGGGATCCCAAGAACTGAGTATCTGGAGAGGGTGAATGCCGGGGCGTGGTGGGGGGCGCGGGCGGTTTTGGGAGGAAGATAGGGTGGGGGGGCCCAAAACCTGAGTCTCCAAGAGAGGATGGGTGCCGGGGCGTGGTGGGGGGCGCGCGCGGTTTTGGGCGCAAAATGGTACGGTGGGGGGGCCAAAACCAAAGTCGCCAGGAGAGGGTGAGTGCCGGGGCGTGGTGGGAGGCGTGGGCGGTTGTGGGCGCAAAATGGTTGGGTGGGGAAGCCCAAAACTTGAGTCTCCAGGACAGGGTGGGTGCCGGGGCGTGGTGGGGGGCGTGGGCGGTTTTGGGCGCAAAATGGTAGGGTTGGGGGGGGCCAAAACATTAGGTCTCCAGGAGAGGGTGGGTGCTGTGGCGTGGTGGGGGGGCGTGGGGCGGTTTTGGTCGCAAAAATGGTAGGGTGGGGGGCCCCAAAACCTAAGTCTCCAGGAGAGGTTGGGTGCCGGGGCGTAGTGGGGAGCGTGGGCGGTTTTGGGCACAAAATGGTAGGGTGGGGGAGCCCAAAACCTAAGTGTCCAGGAGAGGGTGTGTGCCGGGGCGTGGTGGAAGACGTGGGCGGTTTTGGGCGCAAAATGATAAGGTGGGGAAGCCCAAAACCTGAGTCTCAAGGAGAGGGTGGGTGCCGGGGCGTGGTGGGAGGCGTGGGCGGTTTTGGGTGCAAAATGGTAGGGCGGGGGAGCCCAAAACCTAAGTGTCCAGGAGAGGGTGGCTGCTGGGGCGTGGTGGGGGGCGTGGGCGGTTGTGGGCGCAAAATGGTAGGGTGGAGGGCCCCAAAGCTGAGTCTCCAGGAGAGGGTGGGTAGTGGGGCGTGGATGTGGGGGGCTGCGGGCGGCTTTTGGGCGCCTGGAATGTAGGGTGGGTGGGGAGGGGGGAGGAAACCCTGAGTTCTCCAGACGCGGATTAGGGATTGCTGGGGCGTGGCTCTGGTGGGGGCGTGGGCGGTTTTGGGCGCAAAATGGTTTTGAGGGATTTTGGCCCAAAAACCTTTAGTTTAGGACAGGGTTAGTTGCCGGGGGCGTAGTGGGGAGCGTGGGCGGTTTTGGGCGCAAAATGGTAGGGTGGGGGAGCCCAAAACCTAAGTGTCCAGAAGAGGGGGTGTGCCGGGGCGCGGTGGAAGACGTGGGCGGTTTTGGGCGCAAATGGTAAGGTGGGGAAGCCCAAAACCTGAGTCTCAAGGAGAGGGTGGGGGGGGGGGACGGGTAGGGTTGCCGGGGCGTTGTTGGGGGGGCCGTGAGCGGTTTTGGGCGCAAATGGTAGGGTGGGAGCCAAACCTGGGCGCCAGGGAGCGGGTTGAGTGCCAGGGGGTGGTGGGGGGCTTGTGGGCTGTTTTGCGGGCGCAAAATTGGTCTTGGGGGGGAGCCAACACGTCCCCCTTTCATTACTGTTGAACAGAGGGTGGGTGCCAGGGCGTGGTGGAGGGCGTGCGCGGTTTTGGGCGCAAAATGGTAGGGTGGGGGGCCCAAAACATGATTCTCCAGGAGAGGGTGGGTGCCGAGGCGTGGTGGGGAGCGTGGGCGGTTTTGGGCGCAAAATGGTAGGGTGGGGGGCCCAAAACCTGAGTCTCCAGGAGAGGGTGGGTGCCGGGGCGTGGTGGGGGGCGTGGGCGGTTGTGGGCGCAAAATGGTAGGGTGGGGGAGCCCAAAACCTAAATGTCGAGGAGAGAGTGTGCGCCGAAGCGTGGTGGGAGACGTGGGCGGTTTTGGGCGCAAAATGATAAGGTGGGGAAGCCAACACCTTGAGTCTCAAGGATAGAAGGGTGGGTGCGGGGCGTGGTGATTGGGCGCGGGCTGTTTTGGGGGGCAAAATGATAGGGTGGGGGTGCCCAAACTACGAGTCCAGGAGAGGTGTGGGTGGAGCGTGTAGTGGGGGGCTCCGTGGGCGGTTGTGTGCGCCAACTTGGTAGGGTGGGGGTGCCAAACTGAGTCAGAGAGGGGCGGGTGCCGGGGCGTGGTGGGGGGCGTGGGCGGTTTTGGGCGCAAAATGATAGGGCGGGGGAGCCCCAAAACCTGAGTCTCCAGGAGAGGAGTGGGTGCTGGGGCGTGGTGGGGAGCGTGGGCGGTTTTGGGCGCCAAATGGTAGGGCAGAGGGTGGGTGCCGACGCGTGGTGGAGGGCGTGGGCGGTTTTGGGCGCAAAATGGTAGGGTGGGGGGGGCCAAAACCTAAGTCTCCAGGAGAGGGTGGGTGCCGGGGCGTGGTGGAGGGCGTGGGCGGCTTTGGGCGCAAAATGGTAGGGTGGGGGAGCCCAAAACGTCAGTCTCCAGGAGAGGGTGGGTGCCAGGGCGTGGTGGGGGGCGTGCGCGGTTTTGAGCGCAAAATGGTAGGGTGGGAGGCCCAAAACCTGAGTCTCCAGGAGAGGGTGGTGCCGGGGCGTGGTGGGGGGCGTGGACGGTTTTGGGCGCAAAATGGTAGGGTGGGAGGGCCCAAAACCTAAGTCTCCAGGAGAGGGTGGGTGCCGGGGCGGTGGTGGGGGGCGTGGGCGGTTTTGGGCGCAAAATGGTAGGGTGGGGAGGCCCAAACCCTGGGTCTCCAGGACATGGTAGGACAGGGTGGGTGCCGGGGGGTGGTGGAGGGCGTGGGCGGTTTTGGGCGCAAAATGGTAGGGGTCTCAAGAACAGAAGCTCCATGGGGTGTGGATGCCGGGGCCAGGTGGGGGCGCGGTGGGGGGTATCGGTCGGCGTTGGACGAGAAATGGCGGGGTGGAGGGCCCCAAGAACAGAGGCTCCATGGGGTGTGGATGCCGGGGCCAGGTGGGGGCGCGGTGGTGGGTATCGGTCAGTTTTGGACGAGAAATGGTGGAGTGGGGGGTCCCAAAAACAGAGGCTCCATGGGGTGTGGATGCCGGGGCGTGGTGGAGGGCGCGGTGGCGAGTATATCGGTCGGTTTTGGGCGAGAAATGGTGAGGTGGAGGGTACCGGAGGCTCCATGGGGTGTGGATGCCGGGGCCGGGTGTGGGCGCGGTGGAGGGTTTCGGTCGGTTTTGGAAGAGAAATGGTAAGGTGGGGGGTCCCAAGAACAGAGGCTCCATGGGGTGGGGATGCCGGGGGCAGGGGGGTGCGCAGTCAGTGTTGGGCGAGGAATAGTGGGGTGGGGGGTCCCAAGAACAGAGGCTCCATGGGATGGGGATGAGCAGGAAGGGGGTTCCAGGAGGGCGTGGCAGGTTCGAGGACTCCATACTTAGAGATTCAGGATTGGGGGTGTCGTGGTGGGTGGGGATGGCTGAAAGGAGAAGCTCACGATGAAAGGCTCGAGCACGCACTTTTCCTCACACGCCTCTGGGGTCGGCGGATTTGTGGTCCAAAATCCCCCTGTAAGGGGACACGCCCGACCTAACACCAGCGTGACGTCGACGGTGCGCGTCCGCGCACGGTTCGCCACGCCCATGCCCAGGACAGACGCCTCGCTCGTCGCGTCGCTCCATCTTCCCAAGGGGGGGGGAGTGTGCGTCCTGTTGCTCCCCGCCGCCATCGTTCAAGCTTCTTGATCCAGAAACGCGCTCTGGCATCAGCTCGGGCCGCCGCGCGTGCGAGAAATCGGCGTCTCTTCGGGCGCGCTGCGGCCATGCTCCGCCCGCCCTCCCCCCAATGCTCCGCCCGTGGAGCAGGTTGCTTCTGTGGAACGCGAGTCCCGCGGGCACTTCCTCGCCCCCCGCCCCCGGATTCCCGCCCACTTGCGGCTCGGAAAGGAAAGGACATTCGAGCATCCGCCGCCAGGGAGCTGTTCGGACGCCCCGCCCCCACCGATGATGGGCGCCCCCTCCTTTCCTTGTGTCGAGTGGGGCCCCGAATGTGTGCGGTCAAAAATCCAACAATGTCGGAGACCGGGTCGTCGCTACCTTTGTGGGCCCCGGAAACGGCAGGGCCGTTTTTTTCACCGTTTCCAGAAAAATGTCCCTTGAAAATGGAAACGGCAAAAAAACGGCGACCGGAAACGGCAACAAAACGGCTCCAGGATTGGAACCGGAGCCGGAACCGGTCAAACAACGGCGACGGAACCGGTAAAAAAACGGCGTTAACGCCGTTTTTTACTGGTTAAAAACGGAACCGGTAAAAAAACGGCCCTGTCGTTTCCAGGGCCCACTAAGGTCGCTACCCCGTCAGGGCTCTTGACCCTCCCCTGCGGCCCGGCTCTGGAAGTGCCGCCACAGGCTGGGGCGTGGGAGAGCGCTCGGTCCTGGTGCTTCGCGATCTCGTGGTTGGTGCTTCTTGTTCCGCGACTTCGGATCCTCCTCCTCCTCCTCCTCCTCCTCCTCCTCCTCCTCCTCCTCGTCCCCCCTTTTCCTCCTCCTCTTCCTCCTCCGGGCGGCGCTGGCGCGAAGGAGCGGGGCCGACGGCGCGGGGAGCTCGCGCGCGCGGGTTCCCCGCGCACGGTGGCGCTCCACGTCCCCGCGTGGAGCGCCGCCTTGGGCGGCCCGCGCAGGGCCAGCGCCGCGAGGTCGCCGCGTGCCCTTTCCGAGGGGGGGGGCCCCCCGCCGTGCAGGGGGCGGCTGGGCTGAGGAGCGCTCGCTTTTTTTCAAGAGGGGCTCGGTCGTTCCTCGGGCTTGCGTGCGTTGTGTCTCGTTCCTTTCGGGGGAGCGTAAGGCCCGGGTCTGCCAGGACTCGGGTTCGCCATCGTTTTTTGACGACCGCGCCTCGGATTCTGGCGAGGAGGAGTTTCGTGGGATGTCTGCAGCGGGAGGCCTCGTCAAAATGCAGGTTCGGCCTCGTCATTTTTTTGACGACCTCGTCGGGGATTTCCGAGTCCCCTGTACCCAGGTCTTACGTCCCCCTGATCCTTGCGCGTTGTTCATGATATATTGTTCCTTGGGCGCGATTGCTTGGGAAAGGAAGGGGGCGTCGTTCCCTGTTGACCGTTCCTCAGGTCAGGCCGAGGACTGTATGGCCCTCGGGGGAGCACGAGTCCTGGGCCCCTGGGACCTTCCCCTGGGCTGGCGCTTTTCCTCCCGCTTCGCATCTTGACGGTCCTGGGCGCGTGTAGGGTCCAGTCGGGCCTGTCCCTCTACAAGAGGAGCACCAAAAAACCGCCAAAAAGCACTCCGGGGACGATGTGTCTATTATCTTCTGATTATCGAGGGGTACTTTCTGACTATTCTTTGTCTTTCGCCCACGTGCGCCCGCGGGAGGGCACGCCCGACCGAAGCGTAGGGCCCCCGGAAAGGGGTCCAGGACCCGCCGGCCTCCCTGGCGAGGGCTTCTTCGTGCTGGCCCCCTTCCATCGGGGGCTGCGCGCCACGGTCCGCAGGGAGGCCGCTCACAGGCGGGGGAAGGGGGCGGGAGACGACGCCGGCCTTCCCTCCCCGACATGGGGGCCCGCCATCGATGTGCGAGCACCGAGCTGCCTTGCGAGCGGCCGCGCGTCGTACGCAGTCTGTTCCCCCCCGTCCCTCGATCAAGCGAAGACAAGCAAGCCAGACGATCGAATCACGTCGATGCAGATGTTGTTGTTGGTATCAGGCTCACGTGTCGTCCCTCGGCCGACTCCATGGAGCCAAGCTGACGGATTGACGACGTGCACACACAAGGGTATGGAAGCATTGCCCCAGCACGTGCGCAAGAAATTACAAGTGCAAAAGGAACAGCCCTCCCGACCTCAGCCTAAGTTTACAGGTTTGAGGAATACCATCCCTATCCACCACGCTCTCTGCTGTTGCCTTTCGCTACAAGCGGCCACAGACGGCTGACGAGGGCGACGGCGACGACGGTGGCGGTTCCCCAAGCAGTGGATATGCATTGGCAAGACGTTTTTCAGCGCCCCAGAAGCTTCTACCCTACGGTGACAGAATGTGTGCCAACATGTAGTATTGGTGCTCACTGAACGTGAGCAGCAAACGACACGGACCGAGCCGGCGGCGGCGCCACCGACCCAGATATCCGACGATGTGATTCGTTCAAACAGATTGTCTATACGGGTTGCTTGTGCAGTTTCTCGGGCAAAAATGAGAACCGCAGGGCTTCCCGCATGGTTTACTGCATGGCCTCCAGCATGACCTCCCGCATGGTTTCCCGCAGGGTTTCCCGCATGGCCTCCCGAGTGGACTCCCGCGTGGCCTCCCGCATGGCCCCCCGCGCGGCGTCCCGCATAGTCTCCCGCAAGGTTTCCCGCATGGTTTCCTGCAGTGCCACCCGCGTGGCTTTCCGCGTGGGCTCCCGCATGGCGCCCCGCGCGGTCGCCCGCAAAGCATCCCGCGTGGCTTCCCGCCTGGTCTCCCGCTCGGCGTTCCATATGGTCTTCCGCATCTGCACTGCAGGGTGCCCGTCGGTCGTTGAAAGGAGGTATTTCTGAATTCCCCGATCCCCAATCTGCTTTAGGCGCTCTCCTACTTCAAGAGTCGAGCAGGTTTCCCTGTTTCCCTCCTCCCCCATCGGGGGGCGGGCGGAGGCCCAATTCTGCTTTCAACGCCTCACAACGTCATGTGCCTGCGCACTGCCGGCCGACGGGCAGTTCTTTCAGCATGTTGTTCAAGCTGTTTTGCCGCCAGAGTCGGTTGCTGTTCGTTGCGTTGCCCCAGAGGTCCCGACCCTTTCCCCCGTGAACAGTCGTCCGTCCCCGATCGATTTCTGATATTTCGCGTATCCCCAGCAGCTCATTCAAGAACGATGCCTACGTGCTCTCCCTTGTCGGGGAAGCGCGGCATCATTTGGGGCGTTCCAACAGGGCCTTGCCTTCGAGGATCGAAGTAGTTGCAATCTCTTCCTCGGCGTAAGGCTTGCAGAAGGCGGCGGAAGTAAAACGACGGCGGCTCCGCCGGCGAAAGCCAGCGGAAGCCTGGCGGAAGGCGGCGGAAGTAAAACATGCGCCCCCAATAGACGCGGCCCGATGCGCCATGGACCGATTTGGATGGACTTCCATTTGCGCACTAGGAGAGCACGCCTTGGATGGCACCGGAGTGGACTAGAGACATGCGTTCTCCGGAGTGTTTGCCGCCAGCAGAAGCCATCTTCAGGAGGAGGTTGTCTCTGGCTGGCGGCGCGAGGATTGTCTCCGTTTGGGCTACTTGGTCGCGTGGCCGCGGGGGGCACGAAGCGTCTGGGGGGTCTGCCGAAATGGAGCGGCCGAGAATCCTACCCTCGCGATCCCTGAATCCAGGTGATCCGCAGGAGCGGGAAGATAGGTCGTGCTTCGCACATCGCGGTCTGGGCCCGAGCAGTTGTTTTCATCCAAGTGGGCGGCGCGAGGGCGCGAAGATAACCGCGGGGCGCCATGCGCGAAAGTCGGTCAAGCGAGGAAAACCACCCGACCCCTGTAAGCGGCGCCTATTGCACGGTCCTGGGCGTGAACTAACCAGCTGTGCCTTACTTGATTCCTTCTCCGGGTACGTTTGTTAAACGGCGTCTTTTGTCGCGGTGCTTATTCTTCAGAAAAGCGTCATACACAAACGTTGGCAGCGCTTTGTGCGGATTTCTTGGATCGGCGTCCGGCTCCCCTGGCGGCGCCTCCGGCGCCTCCCCTGGCGCGTGGAGTGTACCAGGGAGTGGGGTCCAGCGCCGATCCACGAGATCCGCGCGGAGCCCCTGAAGCTCATGTTTGCGCAGCTGCTGCTGCTACTGCTGTGAGGCTGGTGATTCTGCTCGCTGTCTGGAAGCCCGAAATGGGTACGGAAAGAATGGGTACAATGCCCAACAGTAGATCTTGCTCATTTTGAACAGGACTCGCTGTCGGTGTCGCCGCGGCCTGTGTACACTTGAGACAGAAGGCCGCCTGCCCGACAGCGGCCGCTGTGGGTTTGGGGCAACATTCGTTGTTGGGCACTGTGCCCATTTTTCCCGTACCCATTTCGGGCGTCCAATTTCTGTCTCGGAGAATTCGATCCTTGCGCTCCCGGTGCGGGCAATATTTATATCCATATCCAGTGCGTCTTGGATTTTCTTGGAAGGGGCGCCGCAAGGCCGAGGCGCACTGGATATGGATAACAATTGAGCCTCTTGGAGGCAGATTATAATCCATATCCAGTGCATCATGTTTCTTGGGAAGAGTGTCCGAAACTCCAAGACGCACTGGATGTGGATAAAGACATTGCCCGCACCCGGGGCCTCCGAGGGCCTCCCGGCGCCGGCCAGGCGGCGCCCGCCTGGGGCCCGCCGCAGGGGCAGCCGCAGGCCGCCTACGGCATGGGCTGGGGCGGCGCGCCGCAGGCAGCCCGCCGCCCTCCGGCGGGGGAAACGCGAGACTCGAGCTTGCCAGGATTGAGTCGGGCCTGTCCCTCTACAGGGGGAACGTTCACGAATAATCAATAGATAGTCTGGGGACCATTTTAAGATCATTGTTTGACCATTTTGGAGCATGTCTGGTGTATCTGTCATTTTTCGTCCGAAATCCCCCTGTACCTGCAGGAGGACAGGCCCGACTTGATGCCAGGGCTCGAGGTCTCTGAGCCGATGAAGAGAAAGACGCCATAAGCACAAACTTTTGGCGCCCCGCGCGGACGGATCCAGGAGACCCGCGCGGAGCGCCACAAGTTTTTCTGATGACTTCCATTGTGAATACCATTCAGTATAATCATAATTAAACAAAACAACTTTTTTATTTACTTTTTTTCTTAATTATTTTGCTTCCTTGTTCTGCGGAGCGCCTGGCGTCTCACTTCTTTTCCGGGCCAGGCGGTCTGCGCCTCTCTTTCTCCTGGCCCCGCGGGGCCCTCACGGCTCGATCCGGCGCGAGCAGGGGGACGCAGGAAGGCGGGGCCTGGGGCTCTTTGGGCGATCGAGCTGGGCACGGAAAGAAGGGGTGCAATACCCAGAATGGGAACGAATGGGGTTTGGGTCTGGGTCTGCGCGAACGAAATGGTCGGGCCGGACGAAAGGGGGGGGATTGGGAAAGGGGGGGTTACGAAATTTGCTGCATGCAGATGGTTTCGGCCCCACCGAGGGGCCCATTCCTCGATACATGGGCGCCTCCCGGCGCCGGGAGGCGCCGGGAAAATCAGCTACGCGAGCTGATTCTCAAACCCCCCCTTTGCTATCCCCCCCTTTCGCCCGACCCGAAATGGGCGTCCAAGCTGGGGCTCCCGGCGCGATTTGTGCTACGATGCCGTTGTTTTTTCGCCGCGCCGGATCTCAGGGTTTTGCCGTCGCGTCAATTTTCAGACGGGGTCTCGCCATGTTCCTGACGGCCCCGTCAGGTCCAGCGCCTCGCCGCCCCCCGCGTCCAGGTCCAGGGGAGGGCGTGGGGGGGGAGGGGTAAGCCCCCTCCCCAAAAGGGAAGAAGGGAGCTGGAAGAGGAAACCATCTGCGCCCAGAGGACCGCTAGGATTTCAGACGGAGTCTCGTCATGTTCCTGACGGCCCCAGCAGGCCAGCCCGAGTCCCCGGACCCGCGCCCTGCGTCTCCCCCGAGCCTGGAGCGCCCGCCGCCGTCGCCGCCGCCGTGGGCTCTTGGCGACCTGTTGGTCGATGGAGGCTCGATTGATCAGAGAATAGATCGAGGATCGACGGAGTGGGCGAGGATCGATCGAGGCTCGATCGAGCGAAGCTCGAGGATTGATCGATCGAGGATCGAGGGTCGAGGATCCATCGAGGCTTCCTGGTCGATCGAGGGTCGATACGGAGGTGAGTCTTCCCCCGAAGTTCTGGCCCTGGGGGGCCGCCGTCGGGCCCCCTCGGGGGCCATGAGCAGTAGATCTGGAAGGAGAGCCCGCCCCTGGCCGAGGAGGAGGAGGAGGAGGAGGAGGAGGAGAAGGAGGAGGAGGGGGAGGAGGAGGGGAGGGGGAGGGGGGGAGGGGGAGGGGGAGGAGGAAGAGGAGGAGGAGGAGGAGGGGAGGAGGAGGAGGAGAGGAGGAGGAGGAGAGGGGAGGGGGGAGGGGGAGGGGGAGGGGGAGGGGGAGGAGGAAGAGGAGGAGGAGGAGGAGGAGGAGGAGGAGGAGGAGGAGGAGGGGAGGAGGAGGGGAGGCCCGCCCTGGCCTTACGTCGGGCCTGTCCCTCCACAGGAACAATATTCCAAGATAGTCTGGGGACGATCCTTTGACAATTTTTTTATATATGTTGACCATTTGGGGGGCATGTTTTATTGGAGAGGCCTGACAGCCGGTGCCGCCGACCCTGATCGAAAGGGCTAGGAGCGGGGGGAGGAAGCGGAGGAGGAGGAGGA
>CAUYUJ010012825.1:36818-39318 GCA_963575745.1 Prorocentrum cordatum
ACGTTCCAGGAGTCGCCTGGCTCTCAGCCTTAGTTTGATCAACCGATAGTCGCCTGGCTCTCAGCCTTAGTTTGATCAACCGATAGGGCCGACCGGGGGGAAGGGCGGCGTCCACCAGACTCTTGCGCCTTCAGCTCGTCAGTTCGTCAGGCGGAGGACAATAAGAGGACGAGATTCCCACGGGCCCATTTCATGAACAGCTTCCAGCGTCGGCGAGAGGAAGCCAGGGCGAGGACAAACTCGGATGAGGACAAATTAAGAATATCTGAGATCCGGCGACTCTGGAGGATGTATCGGGCGCCGTGTTTTTCTCATAGCGTTCTGGAACGCCCTGAGAGCGTTCCCGAACGCTCTGGAACGAATTTATCATCGTCCTAGCCCGGCCCGAGTCGGCAGGGCAGGTTTCTGGAACATCCCTGATTTCCCGACGTGGATTTGTTCAAGGCGCCGACTCCCAGAGGTTGAGGCCGCTTCCCCGAGACCAGGTATTTCTGCCGGATCGTTTTATTACTGCCCTGGAGCCCCCAGAGTCCGAAAACAGCCGCAGACCGTCCGTCATCATCTGTGTAAGTGGACCGAAAGGTATGGCTTTCATGTCATCACGCGGGTCTTTTGTAGCCGTTCGGGACGATCCGGGCCACCCCAGAACGTCCTCGGCGAGGCACAGTTGCTGGAAAGCATCCCGAGGCGGGACAGGCTACGGAAACGCACGGGAACGCCCCAAAATTTTCGAAGCGCGTCTTGGCTTTCCTCCTTCTCCTCCTCCTCCTCCTCCTCCTCCTCCTCCTCCTCCTCCTCCTCCTCCTCCTCCTCCTCCTCCTCCGCCCCCACCCCCGAGCCCGTCCTGGGATCCGATCCCCGATCCCTTCTTTTCCCGCCCGCCGCCAGATGGGCGCGGGCCCGATGCAGCAGCAGCACTCGGCGATGGGAGGCATGGCCCCGATGGGCATGGGCCAGGCGCGGCGGGGGCGACGCCGCGGGTCGAGATCTTCCTCCCATCTCTCCTCTATCCCGTCTCCATCCTAATCCGCCTGGCATCCCCCCGCGCTTCCTTCCTCATCCTCCCTCCTCAATCCTCTTCCTACATCATCATCCCTCTTACATTCTCTCACCCCTCCTACCATCATCATCCGCATCATCATCATCATCATCATCATCATCATCATCATCATCATCATCATCATCATCATCATCATCATCATCATCAGCATCATCAGCATCATCATCATCATCATCATCATCATCAGCAGCATCAGCATCAGCATCAGCAGCATCATCATCATCATCATCATCATCATCATCATCATCAGCAGCATCAGCATCAGCATCAGCATCAGCATCAGCATCAGCAACATCATCATCAGCATCATCATCAGCAGCATCATCATCATCATCGTCATCGTCATCGTCATAAGCATCATCATCATCATAATCATCATCATCACCCTCATCATCATCATCATGCTCATCATCATAATCAGCAGCATCATCATCATCCTCATCATCATCATCATCATCAACAGCATGATCAGCATCATATGTATCATCATCATCAACAGCATCACCATCATCGTCAGCATCATGTTCAGCATCATAATCAGCATCCGTATCATCATCAGCATCATCGTCATCATCGTCATCGTCACCATCATCATAAGCATCATCATCGCCAGCAGCATCATCTTCAACACCATCGTCATTGTCGCCATCATCATCATCAGCATCATCATCATCATCATCGGCATCATCATCATCGTCAGCAGCATATGTTTCAGCAGCATCATCATCAGCAGCATCAGTATCATCATCACCATGTATCGTCATCGCCATCGTCATCATCACCAGCTCAGCAGTAGCTGCATCAGCATCCGCATCCTCGTCCTCTCTCCTCCTAATCCCTCCTGACCTGCTTCGCCTCGCGGCGCGCGCTTGCCCTGCATGCCGCTGGGCTGCTGCGTTCGGCCTGTGCGGCGATGGGTGGTGTGCGCTGCACCGCCAGTACACCTTAGGCGATGCTTAATAAGTCTAACATTTTAGGCCAGAGTCTCGATTAGTCTTAATGTTTCAATGTAAATCCTAAGACTTTAATGGAAATGTTGGGTTTTTATTCAAGTTCTGAGACTATGAATTTCTTAACCCATGATTTCTTAAGCATTTCGAAGGGTGTAGTGGCCATGCTGTCGATCTCGATGCCGTTGCGGCCAGCGCCGCCGACTCTGAGTGCGGGACTCCCGCTGGCGACCCCCCACCAGGATCCCCCCGAGGGAGCGGCATTCTGCCTCGAGTACCCCCCCCTCTGTCCCACCCCGCGGCGGGGAAGGGGTCACGGGAAGGGGCTTTCCTTCGACTGCCACGGTCCCGCTCCTTGCTCCTCAATGTTCTTGGGGCTGACGGCGGCGACGGCGTCTTCCTCGCGCCGAAGGGTGGGCGAATGCATGTCTGAGTTCGCACACAATGAACACCCCGCCCCACCCCCCAAGTGCTGCAAGTTGCGAGGCTC